>CM046966.1:95798329-96209519 GCA_025698475.1 Gossypium anomalum | reverse complement strand
TAAGATGATGGGCTTTAACCCCTACAAGTAGTAGAGGAGCAAATCAAAGATGAAGGGCCTTAACTTCTGCTAGCAGGATAACAGTTGAAATCAAATTTTTTTTTTCCCCTAAATGGCGTGTTGAGAGCTAGAAGCCACAAGCAAATGCATCTTCCCAAGTTTCAAAGGATCTTTCTTCCTTGAAATGGCTGAGTCAAGTTAAAACTACACTGATCTCCTCGGTGATTCAGCCAATCTTCTCCTGAAATGGCATTAGAGCCACTAATAGCCACGTTGAATCTCGCCGCTCTCATGATCTTTTTCACACAGAAATGGCGTTTTGGGCTGCTAGAAGCGAAACGAATCCCTGTGAAGTTTGATGGATCTTTCTTCCTTGAAAATGGCATCGGGCTGGCTTAAAAATTCACAATGGATCTTCCTTGAAGTTTGAGTGACACCTTCTCCACTGTGAAATAGCATTAGAGCGACTAAAAGCTACAATGAGATCTCATGAAGTTTTAATGGATCTTTTTTTCTGAGAGAATGGGCGTTGGGAGCTGTTAAAAGCGACAGATCTCGCGAGATTCAAAGTGGATCTTTCTTCCGCGAAATGGCGTTGGAGCGGCTTTAAAACTTCACAAAGCGGTCTTCCTTTGAAGTTTTAGTGAATCTTAATCTCACCGAGCTGCAAGGAGCGCATTCAAGCTATCATCCTAGATCCCCTAAAGTTGTAGTGGAGTAGGCTGAAATTTGCATATCTTATTTCCTCTGATTCTAGAGTGGAACAAGTCGAAGGCAGCGAATCTTGGCTTCCTGAGTTGCGGTGAAGCAGATTTAAACTATCATCCTCGGCACTTGGCTCCTAATATTGTAGTGGAGTAAGTGGAGATTGTGAATCTTATCTCCCCTGAAGTTGCAGATAGTTTAGAAAGAGGCTACTTGAAGAAAAGAAGCGCCAAAAAGAAGTCAAGACTCGATAGGTCAGAAGCAATTTGGCCTTTTTATAGTCTTTGCTCCATTCTCGTTACCCGACAATGAGTAAAGAGAAGCGACTATGAGGCCCAAATTTGCCAGACCCAATATAACAACTTAAGCGAAACACCAAAATAATAAGCCAAAACCAAGCCCAATTATACAGTACAATATTTTCAAAGCGAAACGAGAACCCTAGCCCTACCCTATCTTCTTAGCCGCCGCATGCAGGCATGCCATATCTCTGACCATGACGGCCTCCGCATCTTTCGCTCACCACGTGACCGTCGGGCACTCCTCGACTAACCCTGGTCCATCACATTTACGGCTGCAAGCGAAGAGACAAACAAGGAGCAAAAGCGGAAGCAAAGCATTGCATAAACATGGCAGAGACAAAGAAAAATAATATTGTTTCTTTGTTGTAATTGGCTATCATGAGAAGAAATCATTTGTAAAGGGGATCACGATGTTGAAATATAACAAAAAAGCGATTAAAAAAAAAGCGTGATTTCCTAACGTCTTGTATTCTCTCATCTCAAGTTTGTTTTGTTTTCTTCTTTATTTGTATGAGTTTTTAGTATAATAAAAATAAAACAAAAGACTTACCATTGAGAGTTTGTCTTGAAATCTTCATCTTCTTCGCCTAAATCGAAGTTTAAGAGGAGATTTAGGGGTTGAAATTGGCATATGTGGCTTTAATCGGACTAGAAGCAGACTTTTGCTCACCACCAATGGTGTCGGGTCACTTTAGCGTGTGGTGGGTGGGGTAGAGGGGCATGGTTTAGCCGAGATGAATAAAGGAGGAGAGACTTTAGTTCTTTGTTTCTTTTTTTATTTGTTTAGGGTGGCTGAATGTAGTTTTAAGGTTTTGATTTGGTTTTGCAAAGAGAATGAAGCGGTGGCGTTTGGGGTGGGGTGACTGCTTCAAGTGGGAAATTTGCACGATTAACCCTCCCTTTCACGCCACATTTCAGCATGACCATATTAGCACCTTATTTATTTTTAATTTCCCCAAAGTTTGTGTGTTATTTCATCTCACCTGGCGCCTAAGTGCGTTGCGTTTTAAGGTGCAGGTATTTCCACTTTGGTCCTTGAGCATTTCTGGCGTGTTTTGTATCGATCCTTATTTTAATTCCATCCAGTTTATTTTATTTGTAAGTTGTCCCCTTCATTTTAAATTAATTTTTATTAAGTTTCCCATTTATATAATGCATTGTTTTAAAGGGTATTCACTAATAATAATTTTTTTAAAAACTACTTTAATAATCTTTACTTTGTTTAAAAAGGATCATTATTTGGAAATTTTTGCATTATATTATTTAGAACATTACACATTAAAATATTTTGGTTTACATATTTCTATATACTTGTGTACATAAGCGTAATTTAGTTGAGTTTTTCTATTTGGAAATATTAATATATTAAAATAAATCTAGGTATATTTGTTAATCTATCTTAATTATTTCGCTTTGTTTTCATACATATAATTATTTTGAAATTCGTTTTATCATGTTATTTTAATATTTTGTATAATGTCTCATCTAATATTTTGTGTATATTTGTACATATATTATTTTAATGACTAAATTGTTATTTTAAAATTCATTTTTGTGCTTATAAAATTATTGTTTTGAAATTCTTTATATTGTATTATTTTAATATATTATATAGTATCTCATTCCAATACTTTTGTATATATTTGTGCGTATATAACAAAACTAATTTAATCTAGTATACATTTTCCCTTTTTATTTATATATATATAATTTGTAAATCTAATATGTTCTTAAAATTATTACATGCTTTTATTATCTTTGTATATTTTAAATTCTAATTTATTAATTGTATATAAGTTGTCAATTTCAAACCAATATCCTTTAGCACTTTGTATATTATTGATTTAAAAATATTTACTCTATAACATATATCTTAAATGATTCCAAATGTATCTCTAGTTTTCATTTTGTCTTGTATTATATCTCGTATTGATTATGTTATATTGGGCTTTGTATGTCGTCATGTCATATTATTGTGTGAATTGTTTTGTTTATTTTGTTGCTATGTATTGTTGTATTATTATTTTCATTACTGTATTATTATATCAATTATTCTTCATACATGATTGAAATTGGGTTACATTCTTTAGGTCAATTATATTTAATTGTTTATTTTATTAATTGATTATATAAGGCTACATTATCTTCATTCATGAGTATTATGTCTTGTCGTGTATTGTATCAGGAACATGGTTTTCCTTATGGTTTGCGAAATGTTGCTTTATAAGGTCCAACTCTTCAAGATTAATTCTTTAGTCCTATTTTAGAGTAAAATTAATGCGTTTTAAACCAGCTTTATAATTATTCATTTAAAAATTCTTTAAAAGCGAAGGTAATGTGCGATGTTTGACAATTAGGGAAATCGTGCTTAATCGTCTTTGGGTTGCCATTTTAGTGTGTTCAAAATAATCGAATATTCCTTTAGGATTTCACTCATGTCTTTAAAAATTCTTTAGAAACGAAGGCAATGTTCGATGTTTGGCAATTTGGTGAATCGTAATTACCCTATCGTGCTGGATTGCAATTTCCCGTTTGTCCAAAATAATCGTACATTCCTTTAAAACTCTGCTCATATTCTTTGAACTTTAAAATAAGGCAATGCTCGATGTCTAGAAATTCGAGAATCGTATTCTCTTGTCTTTGAGTTTGGTTTTTCGTTGGACTAAATAGTTGAGCATCCTTTTTGTAATTTCAAATTATAAAATTTTGAAAGTCGAAATCTATCGTGTTTTCAAGGTATAAAGGATCGTGTCCTATCAGGCTGGATGTGGTGCTATATTCATACGAAACAAGAAGATTTTGACAACCAACTCGGAGTTATTCAAATGTAATCAAAGGAACCTCATTTCAAAAACATTTTAAAACTTAGACACAAGGACAGTTATTCAATTGATTTGGTACTAATTTTGGGCGTAATGAGGGTGCTAATCCTTCCTCATACATGAATGACTCCGAACCTATTTTCTCAAAATTTTCGTAGGCCAAAATCATTATTTTAGTAAACCAAAATATTTTATTAAAATAATTAAATTTCTAGGTGATACGATCACACCTAAACAAAAAAGGAGTGGTGCGACTCCATTTTAAGCTTTCTAAAAAGTCGAATCACCGTTTTTAAATCGAAAAAATGGTTTCGACAATTAATATAGTGCCACACTAGGGCTTGTTAGTAGCATGTGCCTTCCAATTAATAGATTCATAGGCGAGATCCCAAAAAAGAACTCGGAAGTCTCATTGAGCTTCGATCATTAAATGAATCAAGAAATCACCTAATAGGAAATATAACGGACGAAATTGGCAACATGGAATTCATGGAATCTCATTATTTGTCCTGTCAACATGAAGTTGATGGAATCTCATGATATTAGTCAAGTTGTTGTAGGATGAAACTGGCAACATGGAGTTGATGGAATTCCTCTAAGTTTCCCCAATTTGAATTTCTTAAATTACTTCAACATGTCTTGCAACAACTTGACAGGACAAATCCCAACAAGTACTCAACTTCAAAGCTTTGAAAAGTTCTCTTACATGAGCAATGATCTCTGCGGACCTCCTCTCACTAAAAACTGTAGCACCAAAGGTATTTCAACTAATGTTCCAAATAATGGAAGAAGCAGTGAAGGAAGTAAAGTGAATTGGTGAGCATAGTTCTTGGCCATGTAATGGGATTTTGGGGTGTAGTGGCTCCCTTGTATTTTATAAGGTCTTGAAGGCATGCATACTATCGAAAGTTGGTCGAAAGTTGGTCGAAAGTTGTACGTGTTACTATGGATATATAGTTTGATGAAAAAAAAAACCATGTATAATTAAATTTTGTATGTGTTTATAATTGATTATGTAGGATTCGGATCTATAAGGGATTACATGAATCAATTAATCTAAACTTGAGTCATGTTTTCTTATTATAATTATTTGATAAAATAAATAAAGAATTTATATCTGATGTTAGGTGCTTAATTTTTTTTTTTTCAATTCGTTGATATGATTATTTTTGCAGGAAAAATATATATTTAATAATTATTGCTTGCAAACCCCAAAAAATGTGATATCTATGATATAATTCTGCAGTTTATACAGGAGTACTAATATATAAGATTAAAAAAGTTTATAAATACCTCATTGAACAACCTTTTTTCATTTATTATTTTGTACTAAAAAAGTATTGATTGAGTTTAGTTTAATTGGTATTGACATTATTGTTAGTGTAGGAGGCGTAGATTTAAGTGTCTTTGAAGCGTATTATACTCCTATTTAATGGTTGGGAAAGACTATAAATTTTAAAGTTTAATTTTTCATATTTAATATATATATACAGAAATAATTAATTATATATGAAAATTTGAGTGAATCTATGAACGATTCTAGCTATTTTTGGAAAAATAAAAGAATATTAACAATGGTTTTCTTCCAATATTAATTTTTTCCTTTTGCGTGGGAGTGAGGACTTAACTCCATAGACTTACTTCTCAACTTTATGTCTATTTGTCTTTCTAAATTTGTGGAATTTTGGAGCTTGTTAATTTCCACATTAAATAGAGAAAAAGTAGAAGTTTTTGTAGGAAAAAGAGATTTTCTTAAAACGAAAATTCTTTGAAAGCTATTCTTATGTATCAATTTTGTTTTTAGCAGGGGTTACGCGTAGTTAGGGGCAGTCACCTGGAAATTTTCTATTTATATCTTTTAAATTTTTAAAATTTTAAAATAGCAAAAATAAAATTACACTTTGGCCCTCTAGAAAATAATAAAAATTTGATTTAATCTTTTAAAAATTATAAAGATACAGGTTGTTAAAATAGTGAAATTGTATTTTTACTATCGTAAAAATTACAATTTAATTTCGACTCTACTAAAAAATTTTTACTTAGCAGCTAATTTTTAAATAGCAAGTAAACCATGAGATTGAGATTTATTCCATAGACTTAGTTGATTTCGGACTAGTGTTTTTTTTAAAAAAAAAATCTTAATTAACATTTTTTAAATTAATTTTATTGTTACAAGACTATCGCGCGGATATATTCTTTTAATTTTAAATGTCACACCATTAAATTTAATAGAATAATTTTATTGGCAATAACTATTTGACTTGAATTTTTAAATTCAAAAAATATGGAGACTTAATTTTTGAAATTAAAAGTATACGAAACTAAAATCTAAATGTATAAAGGGTATAGCGATTTAGAGCATATTTTAACCTTAAAATTTTTATTTTATAATTTAATATAAACAAATAATCAGCTTGAAATCCACACTAATGTATACATAAAAGTTTTCTTCTTTTGTTAAAAAAAAAAGTTTAGGAATTAAATAAAGCAGAGTAAAGGATGAATTGATTGATTTTCAATAAATGTTTAAGGGCCAGAAAAATCATAATGCAAGTTTGAAGTAGTATTGGTTTTCAAAATTTTGCTTAATAATAGCCAAACATATACAAAAATATTCTTATTCAATTTCCATGTCTTCCATTTTCTTTTCTTTCTTTTGGCTTTTAAGAACTAAAAGTCTTAAAAAGAACGTGGGAGTGGGACTTACTTAATAGACTTAGTTTTTAAACTTTTATGTCTATATGTGGGTCCACATTGAATTAAGTTTTAATTTGGTTGGCATTGATTTTATTTTTAATGAAGGAGGATATAGACTTAAGTACACTACGTATTTAAGGTATAATAATTTATAACTATACCTATAGAATTATAAAAGTGTACCACTAGGGTGCCAAATACTCAACCAAAAAAATAATTATTCGAAATATATCAAGGGTGATTATAATTCAATTTGGGTTGATTTTGAGGAAATAATTCAATTTATCTTATAGTATTTTGGTTTTCTAAACTCAAATCAAATTGAATTGAATATAAAAAAAAAAATCCAAACTAATCGAATTCCATCGTTCAAATCGGTTCAATCCATCCATTTTATTCTTTTCAAAAGGTAATTCTTTATCATTTTAAGCTATTTTTGCTGATTCAATAGATATAGAAATAAGCTCTGTTTGAATAGTTGTGTTTTTATAAATTTGAAAGTAATTTCAAGAGAAGATTTTAATACGTCACTTCCCTTTTTCAATTTTTTTTAGAGATTTGATTTTTAAAATTCCTCATAAATTTATTTGATTTAACACATATGATCTTACTTAATAAATATAAATATATAAATATTATCAAGGTTTTGAAATCTTAAAAATAAATTTATTTATTTGAATAAATATTTGATGAATTTCAAATTTTGTTAGTAATTTCAGAGAGGATTTAGAAGCTCACTTTTTGTTTCAAATTTTTTCTCACGATGTGTGTTTTTTTAAATTTCTCATAAATTTTAATAACCTAATTTTCTTAAATCAATTATTTTTCCAATCATGGTAATTACAAATGCTAGCATTATGAATGGATAAATTTAAAAGGTTAAATTTTTAAAAGTCTCAAAATTTTTAAAATTCTTCGTTCAAACACACTCTAAATACTTGTTTGTGGAAAATTTAAATTGAAAATTTTGAGGTCTAGAGAAATTATATTCAACAAACTAGGGTCTTGGAAGAAAATTCATTAGCCATGAGGAAAATTTAAGCCGGAAATATGGGGTCTTTATAATATGTATTAATTTAAAGTTTTATTTTTCTACAAGAATTAAGTTCATGATAATAAGAAAAGAAAGTTTTAACTTTTATTTATTAATAAAATATATATTCCCTTTGAAAAAACCTTTTTCAATTATTTTTCACTTTTTCTTTTGTTATAATTTTTAAATTATTTACTAATATGATCTATAAGATAAAATAGTACTACATTAGTATAAAGTACATATAAATTGTGGTACTGATGACATGTTAGCATCTATCATCCTGCGTTAGTGGCATAAGGATAAGAATTTATAGGAGAAATTTTATTTGTCTCAAGGTTTTCAAAATTGTAAAAATAAATTTATTTGTACAAGTAAATATTTTGAAGAATTTCAAAATTTTTAAATAATTTCAAGAGGGAATTTTAATAATTCAAATTTTACTTATGTAGGTGGTTTTTCAAAATTCCTCCCATTTTTATTTGATTTCATACGCATTGTCTAATGATGTCCATATTGAATATTTTTATATTGTTTATTCTAAAATAATTATTTTTAATTTTTAAAATCCTATTAACCTAATCTTTTTCTAACTTAATTATTTATTCAAACAAAGCAATTGCAAATCTCAACATTTTGAATTTATGAATTCTAAAATTCTAGCATTTTAAAAATATCAATGTAGCGACGTAAAAATTTGGTTTGATTCGCTAAATTATGGCGATTTATTGAGAGATTGAAAATTGAAGTTTGATTTTAAAATAAAGAAGGGAGTCGCCACCGATCTTTTTTCTAGGTGGGATCGGTCACCTATTAGATTTATTTTTCTTTAAAAGCGAGAAAAGGCCGAGTTAAGGTCTCGTAAAAAACCGAGAAAAATTAGGGTTAGGAGTCGGATTTGCAGCGAGGAAGGTATTAGCACCCTCGCGGCGCCCAAAAGTGGTATCTCATAAACACGTGTTGTCTTAATTTTCAAAAATAAGAGTTCAATGCAAATTTAGTCGTGATCCGATTAAAAGAATACGAGAAATTTTAGTTTATTTATTTATTTATTTTTAGAAGGATATACCGTCTTAACACGAGTCGATTGGCGTTCACCCAACATAGCGATGAAATCAACGACATGGTGTTAAATCGATATATTGCCTTATGTATTGAAATTAATAAAAATCACGAATAAATATTTTAAAATAATGAATAACGGGAAATATATAAAAATGGGCAGAAGCGAAAGATGATAGTATCAAACACGAAATAAAAACAATGAATATATATAAACATAAAATAATAACAAATGAAATAACGTAAACATAATATTAAAAATACTAATAGTGCTATATACATATATATACATATATATATATATGTATATATATATATATTAAAGTATGTATAATGATAAGAGTGAAAAGTGTATACATTAGTAATACTAAAATACATAAGTAATATATATTCCTACATAATATATAAAAATGAACATATGCAAGATACATTATAAATACTAGTAACATAAAATTATATACATTAACAATACTACACAAATATATACATATATTTAAAATAGATACATAATAATATTAGAATAAAATAAAAAATATAATAATAAATATAAGGATATATAAAAATAATACTATTTAAAAACATATATATATACCTATAATAAAATACATATACTAATATTAATAATAAATATAGTAGGAATAAAAAATAAATAAAAATAAATGTAATAATAATATATATATGGAAGTGTACAATAAATATAACTAATACATAAAAAAAAAAATACCTATACTAGAAATTATAATAGTATTATGTACATAAATGTATATATATACATACATACATTAATATTACTAATAAAATTAACAATACTAATCATTAATAATAATACCTTTAAAATAATCAATTTGTTAAAAATAATCATGATGAAAATAATACTAATAATAAATAAGAAAATAATAGAACTAAAATAATGGTAAAAAATGAAAAAGGATTAAATCGAATTAGAAACAGAATTCGAGGCTAATTTAAAAGAAAACCAAAAGAAAGGACCAATTTGCACACGAGAGAAGACGGTAGGGACCCGAATCGCAATATTCCCCACTATTCTAAGCATTGCTGCATTGAAAATGGTCAATTTACAAAACCGATTTAATTTAGAAATTTGAATTAAAGCGAATGGGTAACTTGATTGCAAAGCGTTTTAAAAGCGGCGGGGTTAAGCGCGCAAATAACCCCTCCACTAAAAACACTTGCGGATCTGAGGCGGGTTGGTCGAATGGGTTGGGTGTGGCTCAAAGCAGCGTCGTTTTGGGGCTAAAGCGCCCCAAAGCATTATTTGTTTTGGGAGGCTATAAAAGAGGCCATTATGTTTTAAAAATTCATTTGTATCGTGAGGAAAAAAAAAAAAAAAAAAGAGAGTAAAGGAGTCAGGCGATTTCAGGCGTGGGGAGAAGTGCGGTCCGATCGCCGGACGATTCTTAGAAGAGCCGTCGGTGCCGATCTGCCGACCACCGTGCGCGGTGGCGGAGAAGGTAAAATATTCAAAATATTTTACTTTTTTCCTTTTATTTTTACGATATTATTTTCTTATACTTATATATTTTACATGTATATAAAGCGAAACCCTTATCAATATACGCGTAATTTCAAAAGAAAGAAAGAAATAATAATAAACCTTCTTGTCTCTGCGATTTGTAGTTGAATCTGTTTTTTGTTATTACAGAAGATTACTCTTTCTATCTTCTAAAAATGCCTTTATTTTGTATTGATAGTAATATGTGAATAGATCTAGCCAAAAAAAGAAGAAAAAGAGAGGCCCCTTCGGTTTTTCTTAATCGGCTTATATAGCCATATCATTTTATTTTCTTTTCTCTTCTGTCTTGTCGATTGTAGGTTTGGAGGGCGGTGGAAGTGACCTTGGGGTAGGTGCGAGAGGCATGGGCGCGAGCAAGTGGGAAGGGTAGGTGGGTGAGTCGGTTTAGGGTTTACGATAGGTTAATTTAGAATTGGGCTAAGGGTGTTGGGCTGCTAGTTGAGTTTGGGCTTGGTGGGTAGGTTGATTAGTGGGTAAGGGATATTGGGTTTGGTTGGGTCATGAAATGTAATTGGGTAGATTGTAAGATGTAAATGGGCTTTGTTTTAGTTTGGGGCCCAAAATTTGGCTGTCACTGTTTTGCCCTCTTTGCTCATTGTCGTATGCAGGAATAGAGCAAAGACATAAAAAAGGCCAATTTTGCCTCGTCTTGCTAAGTCTTGACTTCATTGTCGCTCTTCTTGTTCAAGCGATTTTTTCCATCTTATTGCATCTTGTAGCTTTGGTTCAATCCTTTGTATCTTGGTATGACTTGTAGCTTCAATCTACTCCAATGCCACTTCAAGGATATGAGATTTTGTTGCTTCGATCGCTTCACTTATAACCACGAAAAGTGAGATCTACAACTTCAATCTGCTCTTCTATCGCTTGATGAGATAAGGTTTGTGGTCTTTCTTTTGCGACTTCAGAAAGGCAAGATTTGATATCCTCGATCAGCTCCACTGCAACTTTAGGGAACAAGACTTGCAACTTTGACCTACTTTCTGCAACTTGGGGAGACCGTCGATGTCTTCAATCAGCTCAAATCTTTATTCTTTACTTGATATGTGATCTTGAGTTCAACTCATTCCTCGCAATATGAATTGACTCTTTAGAAACCAGACATTAAAAACAAAAATTGAAAATACCTCAGCATGTGAACTGAGGCTCAACTCATTTCTCGGAATATGGGTTGATTTTTTTGAAACATAGAAATTAAAACGGCTCAACTCATTTCTCGCAATATGAGTTGATTCTTTGAAAAATTGAAATTAAGAGGCTCAACTCATCTCTTGCAGTATGAGTTAATTTTTAGAAGACAGAAATAAAAAGACTCAACTCACTTCTCGCAATATGAGTTGATCTTTTGAAAAAAGAAAAAAGCGCGAAATTGAAAATACCTCGAGCGTGCCTAGAGGCTCAACTCACCTCTCGTAATATGAGTTGACTTTTGAAACATAAATTGGAATTACCTCAACATGTCTTGAGGCTCAACTCACCTCTACATAATATGAGTTGATTTTTTTGAAAAACATAAATTAAAATTACCTCAGCGTGTCTTGAGGCTCAACTCACCTCTCTCATTATGAGTTGATTTTCTTGAAAAACAGGAATTGAAAAGCCAAAATCAAAAATACCTCAGCGTGCCCCGAGGTTTGACTCACCTCTCGCAATATGAGTCAATTTTTGAAACATAAACGAAAAATACCTCGGTGTGGCCTAAGGCTCAACTCATCTCTCATAATATAAGTTGATTTTTGAAAAGCGAATTTGAAAAGCGAGAAATTGAAGATACCTCGGCGTGCTTGAGAGGCTCAACTCACCTCTCGCATAATATGAGTTGATTTTCTTTGAAAGGCATGAATTAAAAACATCAAAATACCAAACACTGTCCTTTGGTAGAGCTCGGTGTCTTTTCACTTGATTCAATGCGACTCTCATTCAGTTTCTTGCTCTCTTGGAGTACTGTATATGCCATGCATGAGGTTATCATGATATGCACATGTTTGTCTTAAATGCCTTTATGTCTACATGATTATGCAGTGCTCCTTAAGCATGTTGTCGCTTGTCCTTTTTAGTCACGAATTTTCATAATCTGCATCCATTGCTTTGGCTCTTGACTTCCTTTTTTTAGCCATGTACCCATTTTCAAGCTTTACAAGTAATCGACGTTTCTTGGATATCACTCTTTTGCCTCTGGTTGAACTCCGTTCTTGCCTTGAAGCTCTTGTGCTTATCAAATTTTCATCCAAGTAATGTTTAACATTTCTTTTGTTTAAAGCATGTCATTTCACCATTTATCATGTAAATAAACACATAATGAAATGCCTGGAAAAGGTCAAGTAGGGACAAAATGATATCTCATATTGATTTATTTCAAGTGTGGCAAACAAAGGAAGTTAACCAATGAGAGTAAAAATGTCAAAAAGAAAAAAAAAGGATCGTATTCAACGGATACAAATGCTCTAGATATTCGACACATGAGCTCTTCCGCGTTTCTCAATCAAGAATCTTTTCGAGTCTGGCTCTTGCGTAGAAGATTTTGAGCTTTCAGAGATGCTTCAAATACTGTAGTCTCACTTTTGTGTTTAATCAAAGCGCCCTTTTCGGGTTTTCGCTCTGATCCCCTTTTTTTTTTTAAAGATGTCCTTTTCGGGTTTTCATCTTGACTTTCTTTTTTTCAAGCATAGTACTTCTTCACACGCATCCGAGTTCTTTGGATTGGTAGCTCCTACCATCCATTTCGGTGAGGATCAAAGCTCCATCTGAAAATGCCTTCTTTACGACATATGGTCCTTCCCGTTTGGTGCCCATTTTCCTCGCGAGTCTTTTTGTATCGGAGAATTTTCCTCAACACAAGTTCTCCTTCATGGAATTCTCTTGGTCGTACCTTCTTGTCATGGCGGCGATCATTCTCTTTTGGTACATCTGCCGTGACAAATTGCTCTTAGGCGTTTTTCTTGATGAGGTTCAAGCTGATCATATCGAGCTCGAACCCATTACGCTTCTTCTAACTTTGATTCCATTAAGACTCGCGAGAGAGGGGATCTCAACCTCGATAGGTATACGGCTTCCATTCCATAGACTAGAGAGAAAGGAGTTGCTCCGTAGATGTTATACGGATATGCGATATGCAAACTCAGCGAATGGAAGTTTCTCGTGCCAATCTTTATATGTCTCGATCATTTTCCCAATGATCCTTTTAATGTTCTTGTTAGGTTGCAACATGACCCGTTCATCTTTGGGCGATAGGGCGAGGAATTATGATGCTTTATTTGGAAGCTGTTAGCACACTTCTTTCATCATCTTATTGTTCAGATTCGTGGCATTATACGAAATGATTCTTTCAGGCAAGCGTGCATGGCAAATGATTTCCTTCTTCAAAACACGCAAAGCTGCGGTTCGTCACATTGGCAAGCAGAAGGCGGCTTCTATCCATTTCGTGAAGTAATCAATGACCACAAAAATGAATCGATGTCCATTTGATGCTTTTGGAGAAATTGGCCTATAACATCCATGCCCCACATAGAAAAGGCCACGAGAGGTTATGACATGAAGAGGAGAAGGGCCACATGAATTTTATCGTAGTAGATTTGACATTTGTGACATTTTACGGCAAAATTGATGCGATCACTTTCCATTGTCGACCAATAATAACCGAGTCTCATGATCTTTACGGCCATATTGAAACCATTGGCATGAGTTCGAGATTCCCTCATGGACCTCTTGAGTATTTTTCTAAGCTTGACATCATCCACACATCTCAAAAGCATCGATCCTTTCCTTTTTTTGTATAGGATGTCCCGTCAAGAACAAATCCAATTTTGCCATTCTTACGATTGTTCTTTTGTCGTTCTCGTTAAACATTCGGGATACCTTTGATTCTTGACATATTCTAATATATCATGGAACCATGGGCGTCCATCCGCTTCTTTTCAATGCTACAGCGATTGTGCGAGGACCTCGTATATGCTCATTTTGAGGGCATTATACCTTCTTTACTTGCTTTGAACATTGAAGCCAAAGTGGCGGGCATCAGCCAATTGGTTTTTTCTTCTCGTGGGAAATAATGAAAAGTTATTTAAAGTGAATTCCTTGATCAATTGACCACTAAATTCTGTACTTAATCAATTTTGAGTCCTCACTTCTCAATCTCCACGGAGTTTGGTAAATCACTGAAAGTGAGTCCTCGTACACCTCTAAGATTTCGATGTTTCATTCAATAGCTGCCACGAAGCCCCATGATACAGGCCTCATATTACTGCGATATTATTGAGTGCGAGAAGAAGTTTAGTCTTGCAGTAAACGGATAATGATTCCCCTCTGGTGATACCAGGATGGCTCCGATTCCATGCCCCAAAGCGTTTGACGCACCATCAAAACACATCTTCCATGACTTCTCTTTTGATGACTCTGGTTCCATTTCTGTGATGCACATTAAGTCTTCGATGCGGGAAATCAAATCTTAAAGGTTCATATTCCTCCGTCGTTAAGTAAGCTAGAAAATCGGCTATGGCACTCCCTTTTATAGACTTTTGACTTACATAGGCAATGTCATATTCTGAAAGGAGAACCTGCCATCGGGCCATTCTTCCTGATAGTGCCGGTGATTCCATCATGTATTTTATCGGGTCCAGCTTTGAAATCAACCATGTCGTATGGTACAACATGTATTATGCGAGTCTCGTGCTACCCAAACCAGAGCGCAACAAAATTTTTCGATGGGCCGAATACTTTGCCTCATATTGAGTGAACTTTTTTTGAGGTAGTAGATCGCCTTTTCTTTCTTTCTGTCTCGTCGTGTGTTGCCCGATCGCAACCCATTGAATTTTCGAACATAGTCAAATACAAAATTAACGGTCTTCGGAGTTGGTGAGTGCGAGCCTTTGGAGGACTAGACAAATATTGCTTTATCTTATCAAAGGCTATCGGCATTCCTCATTCCATTCTCGAGATTATGTTTTGAAGAAGTCGAAAAATAGGTCGCATTGGTTGGTAAGTTGAGCGATAAATTGAAGCGATATAGTTTAATCTCCCTAAAAATCCTCTAACTTCCTTTTGCGTGCGTGGGGGTGGTAACTCTTGAATGGCCTTTATTTTATCCGGATCAACCTCGATACCTTTTGCGACAATGAAGCCTAGCAACTTCCACGAGGTAGCCCGAAGCGTACATTTGGTGGATTGAGCTTTAAGCTGGAACTTTCTCACTGTCAAACAACTTCTTGAGATTAAGCTATATGCTCTTCTTCCTCTCGGATTTAGCAATCATATCATCGACATAGACCTCTATTTCTTTATGCATCATGTCATGAAATAACGTCACCATAGCCCTCACGATCGTTGCCCTGACATTCTTTAACCCGAATGGCATCACCTTGTAGTGAGCGTTCCCACATTGTTATGAAGGTAGTTTTCTCCATGTCTTTGGGGCCATCTTGATCTCGATTATACCCGAGAATCCATCCATGAAAGAAAACAATGAATGCTTTCTTTGTGTTGTCCACCAGCGTATCAATATGTAGTAAGGAAAATTATCCTTTGGGCTAGCTCGATTCAAGTCACGGTAGTCCACACACATTCGTACCTTGCCATCTTTCTTTAGTGCAGGGACTATATTAGCCACCCATTACGGATACTTGGAGGCTTGTAGGAAACCGGCGTCAAATTGCTTCTTGACTTCCTCTTTTATTTTTAGCGACATTTGGGTCTCATCCGTCTTAATTTTTTCTTTGGATGGGCTTGCATTACGGCTTTAATGGGAGCTTGTGGACCACTAAATCTTCATCTAGCCACGGCATGTCACTGGTATGACCATGCGAAAACATCTTTGTATTCGCGAGTGAAGCGATCAAATTATGCACGGTGCTCTCTGAAATAGAAGTCCCAATCTTCACTTCTTGTTTCCTTTCTTGATTGCCCAAATTTATTGTTTCTCTGATTCTTCATGAGGCAAAATCTATTTATCCTCTTGTTCCACCATTCTTAACAATTCGGAGGCGAGACATAATCTTGACATTTTCTTGGCTTTGAATTCCCTAAACAAACGACCTTCTCAAAATCAATTTCAAGACTCATGCTGGGTTTGTTCATGTCATCGATATCTGAGCACTGAAAGTTGAATAGAAAAGGAAGCTATAGAGGGCATCCGAGTATAGGAAACAACAGGACAAAAATGTTATGGCATGAAATGTGGCAAATGTGAGTATAGGCTATGAAATTAGAAAATGATCATGAAATTAGCGATAATGCGAAAAAATCGTGACAAAATGCATCTTCATTAATATTCATTTGAATGATAAAAAGCGAATGCACGCTCTTACAAAAGAATTCTATTATATCTAAAGACACAATAGAAGGTTAATGTTTGGCATTACTACGAAGACTTATAAACTACAAGAAGCTCCTCGGAAGTCAATTGTTCAACATGAAACTAGGAGGCGGCGTATCCTCGAGACATCTTTACTTGCACAGCCCCTTTGTCAATAACATTTATCGACATTACGAAAACCCCTTTCAATTATCCTCGGCATGTTTCGTGGATCGTATTGTCGAGGTATATCATTCCATGAGCGTAAATGTTTTTGTCAAAGGAGGGTATTCTATGGGCTCCCATTACGGTTCTCGGCCCAAAGTTCTTGCGATCCTTCTTTCTTGATCTTTCTTCCACTTGTCTTCTTCTTTGGCGCATGTGTCGGACTAGAATCCCAAACCAAATCGGGCCTTGTGGTGCAACTTTGGCTTTAAAGCCCTAACTATTCATTGCAAATGTACGCCTAAACCTCTTCTTACTCGAGCTCCTCTTCCCACGGTCAATTTGACACCCATTCTAGTATTTCTTGAGCGGTTTTGCTTTGGAATCTGTTTCCCTCAATGACAAAGGTGGCATTGACAAATTCGAAGGATCGGAAGGAACATTCCAGTGCGTCTTTGTTTACTTCCAAATGCGATGCATCGGCGCAGAGCGAGATGCGACAATATCTTCTTCACCCTCATTGTGACCAAGCGGCCATCCATGATAAATTTCACCTTTTGATGGAGGATGATGGGCGCTCAGCGAGAATGGATCCGGGGTCTTCCAAAAAGCGATTATATGAAGGTGTAATGTCCATGACTTGGAACTTCGATATCATAAATATAAGGGCCCACCTCAGAGGATCTCGATCTTTCCCATAACTTCACGCCTCGTCGTCGAATGCCCTTACTGCGTGGAATGACGGGGCCTTAAGTAGGACAAATCCATCGGTATTACGGAAAGTGTGGCCAATTGCATAACATTTAACGCTGACCCATTATCGATGAAATGCGTTCGGTATTATGTAGCCCTTGCGTGAGTCGTGATATGCGGCGCTTTACCGATCCTCTACCGTTTGGCGGTATCTCATCATCACTAAAAGAGATGAAATTGTCGCATTGATTGTTTACCCACCTATCAAGCTTCTCAATGGATATGTTGTTGGCTACATAAGCTTGATTTAACACCTTCAATAAGGCATTCCGGTGTGGCTCTGAATTTATGATAGAGATAGAGGCGAGATTCGTCTTTGGTTGCTTACTCAATTGTTCCACCACATTATACTCTTTGTGTTTGATAAACTTCAAGAATTCTTGAGCTTCTTCCTCATTCACAGGCTTTTAGTTTCTTGCATGGGTGGAATTTCTTGCTCGACCGACCGTGCATCTTTGCTGCTTTCCTTTTTGCTTGAGCCGCTACTTTTCTTTACCGGTTCAACTTCTTTAGAATAGCACCGTCCGCGAGTAAAATGACCTACCTCCCCAATATCTTCAAATATGGTTTTGGACTTTCCAACCGGTGTGACGATATTGATATTGTATCTCCACGGTGCATTGTTTTATTGTCCTTATAAGGGAAAGGAGATGGTACTTGATTATCACTTTTGGTTTCATGGCTCCTTCTTCTCGTCATAATAAATTATTAATGGTCGGTCGGTGCTATATGGGCAACTTTGATGATTGATTGTCGAGAGGCACATATTTATCCACTATAGGCCTCTTGGCTTTACAAAAAATTTCGATCTCCTTGTTATCCATCATACTTTGCAATAATCTTCTGAATTCATCACAGGACTGGATATCGTGCCCTTCGATGCCATGGAACTCGCAAAAACTATGACTCTTTGCATACTTTCCTTCAAATACTCCATTAAAACGACAAAGCAACCCTTTTTCAACTAGTACCTCCCAGATTCTCTGCAGAGGTGTTCTCACTTCAGAAATCCATCTTCTACTTTGTCGTTTATCCTCCTCTCCTACTGCGCTCACATTACCTTCGGTGTGGTTTGGGAATGGATTCTCAGCCGTACCACCTGTACCATCAAATCGCAAAATGCCAGCATCGATGAGCCCTTGAACTCTCCTTTTGAAAGCCAGACAGTTCTCAGTAGAATGCCCTTGGTTCCCCGCATGGTATGCACAACTAGCGTTTGGATCGTACCATTTCGGATATGGAGGTTTAAGGGGTGCCATATAATGGGGAGATATCAATTGTTTCTCTAAGAGCTTTGGGTACAATTCCCCATACGACACAGGGATGGGAGTAAATTGTGGTTTCTTGGGATTGGGCCTTGTTGGCCTTGGTTCATTTCTGGGTTGGTTTTGAACGGGTGCAGTGTTTTGTGAAAAAGTGGTGACGGGTCTTTGGTTGTTCATGGCATATACAGGGTAGGAAGGAGGTGGTGTTTGGTAGTATGGGGTTTGAGGGGGATAATAGAAATTCGGAGGTGGATAATTTCGAGGCCGAGGTTGGCTTGGATATGGATTAAAGGCATAGCGGTTTTCCATCCCGACCATGTGGGCTTCTGGTTCTTTCTTCTTCATAGGCGCTGCCCTTTTTGAACCTTCTGCACCTTCCATTCTACCGCTCTTAACGGCGTTCTCTATGAGCTCACCGGATATTACAATATCTGCAAACTCCTTCGTGGCACTTCCCACTAATTTGTCATAAAACGATGCCTTTAAGGTGTTGATAAAAAGAATGGTTATCTCTGTTTTTGTTAGTGGGGGTTCTACTTGGGCCGAGACGTCTCTCCATCTCTGCGCATACTGTCGAAAGGTCTCTGACGGCTTTTTCTCCATCATTTGTAAGGTCATCAGAGTGCGGCACCATGTCGATACATGCTTGTATTGCTCGCGAGAATCACGAGCGCCAAGTCCTTCCAGGATCTAATCTTTTCTCTGCTAAGTTGGTTATACCAACGGAGGGCTGACCCTGTTAGACTATCTTGGAAACAATGTATAAGTAACTTATCGTCGTTCACGTAACCAGTCATTTTTCGACAGAACATGATGAGATGTGCTTTTGGGCACCTAGTACCATCATACTTCTCGAAATCAGGCACCTTAAACTTCGGAGGCAAAATTAGATCGGTACGGTCGAGTTCCTTGGCACCTAGCGCGGAGAAGACCTCAGTGCCTTCTATTGCTTTGAGTCTTTCCTCGAGACTCCTATATTTTGCGTCATGGTTATCCAATTTCAATTTGGCTACTTCTGCGGGGTCGTCCAGGTCTGGAACTAGTGGATCCGCAGGACTAGCCCCTGGGTTCGACACAAATATTCCTTGCCCCAAATTAATGGGTGGAGCAGGTGGCATAGGTCGATGTTCCAAGCCTGTGGGTTCTCCTTGAGTATACCATTTCTGTGTTGTATATGCGGGTGGTGGAGTGAATCCCGGGGGATAGAGTGGATCCTGATCATGGTGAATTCTTGATTGAGGTTCCATAACATCGGGGTTCTGCATGGGTCATTTTCCTTTGACCAAAGTTGTCATCATCTCCATCATTTTGGCCATCTGATCTCTTTGCTCGAGTGATTCCTCTCAAGATCTTACCATTAGGTCTCTCGTCTCTTGTTGCGATTTGGCCAGTTGCTCTTGTAATTCCTTTTGGGCCCTTTCCATCCTTTCGATTCTCTCATTGAACTCAGCTTCCATTGCCCTAGTTTGTCGACGCGTTCTGTATAAATGTCGTGATTCCAGTCTTGAAGTCTTGCAACTGCGGATTATATGGTTTTTTTAGTTTCGGTGGATGATTATGGTGATATGCACATGAGATGAATGAATGAATGAGTATATGAATGGATGAATGTCCAAAGAATAAATAATGCATAAATGTTAGTTATGAGTAAATATGCAAGAATTTGGTGTTGATTTCAAGATAGCCCATATGTAGGCATTTCATTTATCGAGAAAGAGTGCGTTACAAAAGTTTTTATTTTTCCAATGATTACACAAATTTCTAGCCACATTGCCTTGTTTCTTCACTTGCTCTAAGAACTACGATATACTCGATCTTTGGCTCGGAGGAATTGGCAACCGAGAACTTCGGCTTCATCGATAATTGAACAACTTGCATAGTAACTGCAATTTCATTGATCAAGAAGTTGAGTTGCATTTCTTTTCTTGGAGAGTTCCTTCAAATGCAGCGTGCATGTCCCTATTATGCTGATCATTCTTTTCTTCTAGAGCCTTGTGAGAAGGTTATCTAATTGTTGTTGATTGAGGTTGTAGCATATTTTCTAAATCTCGTACTCTCTTCTTTAATTCTTGATGTTGGGTGACTATTCGTAAATTCATGATCACCATTTCATACTCGGCATTCTTCCTTCTTAACTCTATTGCGTGTGTGTGGCCTTTTCCTTCTCTTTCTTTGCTTTTCCCTTCCAAAATTCCATTCCTCCCTTGATATTGCTAATTTCTTCCTTCCACTCGGTGTCGACTTGCCCAATCCACTATTCTTTATAGTGTTTCTTAATTTCTTGTTTTCCAAATGAAGGTCCCTTAAGTCGTTTCTCACGATCTCGGCCTCCTTTGTACTTTTGATTCTGGACTTTTCAACTTTGAACTTCAATCTTGGTGATAGTTTTCTTCTTGAAGGAAATGCGAGGTCCCTAGACATCTTAGCTTTTCTCGCTCGAATTCTTGTCTATTTGTTTCCAATTCGGATGGCATTTCCTCCAAGAAGGATTAGGTAGTGTAATTTGTTGATGAGATTTGCTGACTACTTACCCGTTGCTTTCTCCATATGTCATAGTCTTGGGTAAGGGTATCAGCATACAAGGCTAATTCCATGAAATAAATTTCCTTCCAAGACTTTGCAATGTCTCGGACTCTATTCATATATCCTCACCATGGCGAGCTTTCGAATTGTGCTAACCCTCCAGTTGCGGGTATAAATTGTCGCGAAGAAAATTGCCTTTGGACTAATAGCGGAGCGTATCCAACTCCTCCCCATAACCCGAGTAAAGGTACCCAATCTTGGCCTCCACATTTGTATAGCAGGACTGAAGGACGGATCTATGGTGCTCTCCACGTTATATCCTCGGCGCGAAGATTCTGAAAAATCGATACCCAATATTGCTCGGTGACTTCTTTCGGCCATTCTTTCTTGAGGTAAGCTTCCAACGGGGAGAATGCCTTAGAAAACATATGAAATGGAGTGCGCTCTACTTTCCAAAAATGACTCAAAATCCAAACATTGAGCAGCTGTGCACATCCGATAAATCGTCCCTTTCCAACCCTTCGACAAGTACTCAGGGACCCTGAATGTCTCGGCTAAGATAGTCGGGACGGGGTTGACTCCTTGTTTAGCCTTTTGAAGAAATCAATCATCTGCGACTTCAAGATGTCCGAGGACTTTCAGAAAAATGACCAAACCGTAAATGGCCAAGGCGAATAGATTGACTCTCTTCAATATGTCAGGATGACTCAGAACCGATTCTCGTAGGCTAGACCATGGAATGCAAATGGTTTCATTCTTCTTCTTTATTTGTGTTTCGGCCCATGCATCAGTCATGTCTGTCAATCTTACTAATTTTTTCTTAAAGGTCATTGGCTTAGGCTCCTTCACGTATATCTTGCCGAATTGCACATTGTTGATGCGGAGTAAAGCAGCATACTATTCTATGGTTGGAGTCATGTCCTCTTGATTGAAGGTAAAACACTGATAAGCTAGGTCCCAGAATCGAACCATGGCTTGAATCAACTGTTCGTCTACACGAATGGTGATCAAGTGAGCTATATCTCCATACCTCTCAGTGAAAATGCCCCTAGTATCTGAATCCCATTGATTCCAAACTCGCACCAAATCTTCAAGGTTATTTTGGCGAACATTCACGGTTGTATGTTCGGGCAAATTGGCAACGCACCCTTCCATTAGGCTGTCCCCTTTTTCTCTCTGAGTTTTTAGAGACCATTCTCGAACCACGGCATTCTTCTCGGTTATTTGTGTGATTGACTCCTCCATCAGAAACCCGTTCTTTGGCAACTATCCTTTAATCAACACCTTCCTAAAGTGATGTCTATGATGCATGATGAAAATACAAATAAAAACAAGCAAACTTGGTTAGTAAACACAACACATATGGTTTGAGAAACAAATTAAACTACTCAACCCAATTCTTTTACATAAACAGCGTAAATGAAAGGCAGAAGGCATTTCCCCGTGTACTTATTTTGGTGGCTATAAGCGGACAGAGGTTCGGTATGGCTCTAATTGGATGGCTCGTATGGTTCATTATATGCGGTTTTGGTTCTAGATAGGTACTCGAATTGCCCGTACTATCATCGGCTAAGATCAGTACGAAGCCTCGGTCATAGCTCCTCACAAGCTCACGAGTTCAATTCGAGGGATTACATTTACTTATGCCTATGCGGAGGGACAAGTTAACTCACGAAAGCATAAGTCATATGTAACCCGAAAGTATTCACTAGCCTGTGCGGAGGGACGAGTTAACTCACGAAGGCGTAGCATTTACTTTCACTTAAACGGACGGAACCCGGGTTTAGAGCTCATGTTATGCAAAATGCAAGTGCACGGTGTGTGGGGGAAAACTCATAAACCTTTACGTTTTATTTAAAGAGACTAAACGAATTAAAACCATAAAAATGGCGAAAAACAAACAAATAACAAGTTAGAAGAAATATTTACAACACGATGCAAATGCATGAATTTTGAAAGTGAGATTTCGGATCACGACCAAATATTTACTTTGAACAAGGAAATTTGGAAACTTTGACAAAACGTGTTTATTCGATTCGACTCTCAAAACCGTGTCCCCAGTGGAGTCGCCAGCTGTAGCGACGTAAAAATTTGGTTTCGGTCGCTAAATTATGGCGATTTATTGAGAGATTGAAAATTGAAGTTTGATTTTAAAATAAAGAAGGGAGTCGCCACCGATCTTTTTTCTAGGTGGGATCGGCCACCTATTAGATTTATTTTTCTTTAAAAGCGAGAAAAAGGCCGAGTTAAGGTCTACGTAAAAAACCCGAGAAAAATTAGGGTTCGGGAGTCGATTTACTGCGAGGAAGGTATTAGCACCCTCACGGCGCCCAAAATTGGTATCTCATAAACACGTGTTGTCTTAATTTTCAAAAATAAGAGTTCAATGCAAATTTTAGTCGTGATCCGATTAAAAGAATACGAGAAATTTTAGTTTATTTATTTATTTATTTTTTAGAAGGATATACCGTCTTAACACGAGTCGATTGACGTTCACCCAACATAGCGATGAAATCAACGACATGGTGTTAAATCGATATATTGCCTTATGTATTGAAATTAATAAAGTACGAATAAATATTTTAAAATAATGAACAACGGGGAAATATATAAAAATGGCAGAAGCGAAAGATGATAGTATCAAACACGAAATAAAAACAATGAATATATATAAACATAAAATAATAACAAATGAAGTAACGTAAACATAATATTAAAAAATACTAATAGTGCTATATACATATATATACATATATATATATGTATATATATATATTAAAGTATGTATAATGATAAGAGTGAAAAGTGTATACGTAGTAATACTAAAATACATAAGTAATATATATTCCTACATAATATATAAAAATGAACATATTCAAGATACATTATAAATACTAGTAACATAAAAATTATATACATTAACAATACTACATAAATATATACATATATTTAAAATAGATACATAATAATATTAGAATAAAATAACAAATATAATAATAAATATAAGGATATATAAAAATAATACTATTTAAAAAACATATATATATACCTATAATAAAATACATATACTAATATTAATAATAAATATACTAGGAATAAAAAATAAATAAAAATAAATGTAATAAAAATATATATATGGAAGTGTACAATAAATATAACTAATACATAAAAAAAAAATACCTATACTAGAAATTATAATAGTATTATGTACATAAATGTATATATATACATACATACATTAATATTACTAATAAAATTAACAATACTAATCATTAATAATAATACCTTTAAAATAATCAATTTGTTAAAAATAATCATGATGAAAATAATACTAATAATAAATAAGAAAATAATAGAACTAAAATAATGGTAAAAAATGAAAAAGGATTAAATCGAATTAGAAACAGAATTCCGAGGCTAATTTAAAAAGAAAACCAAAAGAAAGGGACCAATTTGCACGCTGAGAAGGCAGTAGGGACCGGGATCGCAATATTCCCCACTATTCTAAGCATTTGCGCATTGAAAAGGGTCAATTTACAAAACCGATTTAATTTGAAATTTGAATTAAAGCGAATGGGTAACTTGATTGCAAAGCGTTTTAAAAGCGGAGGTTAAGCGCGCAAATAACCCTCCCCTAAAAAACACGCAGATCTGAGGCGGGTTGGGTCGAATGGGTGGGTGTGGCTCAAAAGCGACGTCGTTTTGGGGCTAAGGGCGACCCCAACGGCGCCGTTTTGGGAGGCTATAAAAGGGCCATTATGTTTTAAAAATTCATTTGTATCGTGAGAGGAGAAAAAAAAAAAAGAGAGGTGAGGAGAGTTGGCGATTTCGGCGTGGGGAGAAGTGCGGTCCGATCGCGGACGATTGCCGAGCTTACCGTCGGCGTGGCGCAACCACCGTGCTGGTGGCGGAGAAGGTAAAATATTCAAATTTTTTACTTTTTTCTGATATTATTTTCTTATACTTATATATTTTACATGTATATAAAACGAAACCCTTATCAATATATGCGTAATTTCAAAAGAAAGAAAGAAATAATAATAAACCTTCTTGTCTCTGCGATTTGTAGTTGAATCTGTTTTTGTTATTCTGAAGATTACTCTTTCTATCTTCTAAAAATGCACTGCTTTGTATTGATAGTAATATGTGAATAGATCTAGCCAAAAAAGAAGAAAAAAGAGAGGCCCCCTTGGTTTTTTTCTTAATCGAAACTATATAGCCATATCATTTTATTTTCTTTTCTCTTTGTCTTGTCCGATTGTAGGTTTGGAGGGCGGTGGAAGTGACCTTGGGGCGGTGGCGAGAGGCATGGGGCGCTGAGCAAGTGGGGAGGGTAGGTGGCTGAGTCGGTTTAGGGTTTCTGATAGGTTAATTTAGAATTGGGCTAAGGGTGTTGGGCTGCTAGTTGAGTTTGGGCTTGGTGGGTAGGTTGATTAGTGGGTAAGGGATCTTTGGGTTTGGTTGGGCCATGAAATGTAATTGGGTAGATTGTAAGATGTAAATGGGCTTTGTTTTAGTTTGGGGCCCAAAATTTGGCCTGTACAATCAAAAAATTGAAAAATTCTT
The DNA here is from genome assembly GCA_025698475.1 of Gossypium anomalum. Taxonomy (NCBI): domain Eukaryota; kingdom Viridiplantae; phylum Streptophyta; class Magnoliopsida; order Malvales; family Malvaceae; genus Gossypium; species Gossypium anomalum. The sequence continues at coordinate 96,183,806 of CM046966.1, read as the reverse complement.
CATCCAAACACAAGTTATAGTGTTGAAAAGTATAAAAAATATATAGAATTGATTGAGTCTCTGAATACGTGAGACAATTTTGGCAAATTATTGAACCAAAATTATGGTCTATATTGTTTATGTGGATTGTATCTAGCCCATTAAAGAAAATCATATCACTTGAGAACATAATTGGAAGATCGGATCAAAAGCGATTATCTTTTTCTAATTCTTTTGATTGTGGATATTGGATTGAATTGGAACGTTTCATTCTTAACTATCAAGAGTCCATGTTTACCTTGTTTATTATTATCCTATTGTGTTCAACTTATCTTATTGTTGTTTAATAAGAATTGTGATAAATCTTCTTTATATTAGCAAGTCTTGAAATATTCTATATAATTTAGAAACTTGTATAGATTATGTATAGAGAGAGATATAGCACATAATTTGTTCAAGTGTGGAACTTGATTTTATGAGTGCGTTGTGATAGTGAAACCAATTGTGTTGTGGTTTTACTTGCTGAATTCAAATGGGTCAATTTAGTGGCGAAAGTATCACTCTTCAGTGTGCAAAAATGAGAAAATTGTCATGGGTGTGTGATAGATTTAGGATCACTTCTTGTAAGTATTGAAGATACTGAATATTTCTTACTAAATTATAATATGCAAACGTAAGGAATCTAAATTGCATAAACAATCTTTGTGTCCGTTGTCTTACTTTTGTTTATTGTAGTGCTTGAAAAAGTGCTTACTCCCTTAGTCACTCCTTCCAAACACATAACTTATATCTCAACAATTACTTTAAATTAACAAATAGCTCCGTTAAATTTTCTGTCCAAACTGTTCAATTGAAAAAAAATAAAAGTTTGAGGACTAGATAAAAAGTCAATAAAGTAGTAAGAGCTAAATTGATTTTTTTTCAAAAATGTTTTAAGGGCCACAAATATCGGTATGCATATTTGAATTAATATTCTTTTTCCACAAATTGCTTAATATTAGCAAAACATATAGCAAAAATACCGCGGGAGTAGGAATTATTTATTGACAACTTTATTTCTCTTCTTCTAAACCTCAAATTTTGTTGGAAGAATTAAAAAGTAAATTATTTCTTTAAATTAATAAATGAAATTCATATTAAATTTGTTACTTTATATCTTAATTATTAATATAAGTTTTTTTTTTTCCTTCGATTATTTCATCTTTCTTCTCTTTTCATTATTAGTAAAAAGTCAAAATTTTGAATGCAATCAATTAGAAACTTCCCTTGATAGCAAATTTCCTACAGACTATTATCAATTAAATGTATTTTGTGGAAATTTGGGGTTTTGGAAGAAAGTTCCTTACGCTTCATGTATTTTTGTGTTTTAGCTAAGCTTTGTCTATATATTTGGAGTTGTGAGCAATGGCAATTGCAACCATGACTACTCTTCCAATTTCCTTATTCCCTTTTCTTCTTCTCATTCCCGCTTTCTATTTTAGCATTTGTGATGCCAATTCCAGCATACTTTGCATCCAAAGTGAGAGAGAAGCTCTTTTGAAATTCAAGAATGATCTCACTGATCCTTCAAACAGGTTATCTTCTTGGGTTGAAGGAGGGGATTGCTGTAAATGGATTGGTATCGTCTGCCATAACTCAACAGGCCACGTCAACCAACTGCACTTGGCTGCTCCCCCTCTTTCACCTTCAGCCCTAGGAGGCAAAATAAATCCTTCACTGCTGGAGTTGAAGCATCTCAATTCCCTGGACTTGAGCTATAACAGTTTTAGCAGCATACATATCCCGAAATTTTTCGGTTTGCTGGAGAGTTTAACATATCTTAATCTCTCTTGTGCACAGTTTCAGGGAGCAATTCCTCATAACCTTGGGAATCTCTCAAAGTTGCAGTATCTTGATCTTGGAGGTAATTACCACGAACAAAAAGTCTTCAATGGGTTTCTGGACTTTATTCCTTGCAGCACCTTGATTTGAGTGGTGCGGATCTTTCTAAAGCAACTGATTGGGTACAGGTAACATTCAAACTTCCTTCTTTGTTAGAGTTGCACTTGCCAGGTTGTAGTTTAGAAGATGACCCATCTTTCATCAGTGTCAATTCTACAAATTCACTGATTGTTCTTGATCTTTCTGAGAACAGCTTTTCTTCAGTACCTAAGTCGATATTTAGTCTTCATGGTCTTGTGTCCATTGATCTTAGATTCAATTATTTGGATGGCCCAATTCCAGATTACTTTGGCAACATCTCGTTTCTTGAAGTTCTTGATCTTACTTCGAGTCAGCTCAATTCATCCATACCCAACTCCTTGTACGGTTTAAACCGTCTTCAGTTCCTTAGTCTTAGTAATAACGAGTTACAAGGAACAATCTCGAGTGCCATTGGAAACTTGAGCTCTGTTACTCACCTTGATCTTTCTTTAAATTATATGTTGGAAGGAAGATTACCAACCTCACTGGAATATCTGTGCAAATTGAAGGAGATGGATTTGTCATATAATAAAATTGAAGGTGGAATATCAGAAATCCTACAGAGTTTGTCTAGATGTTGTTTGGATTCCTTAGAGTCATTGAGTATGACCAATAATCAACTTTCTGGCCATTTAACTGATCAACTTGGACAATTTAAAAATCTATCTTACTTGTCCCTTGCTCAAAACAAAATTTCTGGTCCCATTCCATCATCGATAGGGGACTTATCATCTTTGAAATTCTTTGATATTTCAGAAAATCAATTAAATGGTCAAATTCCATGGTCTCTAGGGGAGCTGTCATCTTTGAAGTTATTTGATGTTTCAGAAAATCAATTAAATGGTACTTTTCCTCTATGTTTTGGACAATTGGAAAGTTTGGAAACTCTGGCTTTTGGGTATAATCTATTTGAAGGAGTTGTATTAGAAACCTATTTTTCTAATCTCACGAGATTGACAACTCTAGCAGCGTCACACAATAGGCTTAGATTTGAACCAAACTCAAGTTGGATTCCCCCATTTCAATGTGAAGGTATTGAATTGGGTGACTGGCATCTTGGCCCAAAGTTTCCTCGGTGGTTAAAATTTCAAAAGAAATTGTCTTCTTTGGATATCTCCTGTGCAGGAATTTCAGATGTCATGCCCACTTGGTTTTTAAACCTTCCCACTCAATTTGAATATTTAAATCTTTCCTTTAATCAACTTACTGGAGAGTTTTCATATTTGAATGTAACAAACTCTATTGACTTGAGTTCAAACCGCTTTACAGGTCCATTACCAAGAGTACTGTCAAGTTTAAGATTTTTATTTTTGTCAAAAAATTCATTTTCAGGATCCCTTTCTGAATTAGTTTGCAATCCATCATTAAGAGGGATGGTAACTCTTTACATTGATACAAATCAACTCATTGGAGAAATTCCAGATTGTTGGAATCATTGGGAAATTTTAGCTTATTTGAATTTAGAAAACAACCATTTGACAGGGAAAATCCCACCTACTTTGGGATATACAGATCCTTTTCTGTTAAACCTTCGAAACAATAGCATGTTTGGAGAATTGCCATCCACATTGCAAAACTCTAGAGATTTGATTATGATTGATCTCAGTGAAAATCATTTCAGTGGAAGTGTACCAGCATGGATTGGTGATAAGCTCTCGAGCCTTGTGATTCTGAGCCTTCGATCAAATAATTTTGATGGTCATATCCCTCATAAAATTTGTGATCTTCAATTTCTTCAGAACTTGGACCTTTCCCAAAACAACATTTCAGGAGTTATTCCAAAATGTTTCAATAATTTTAGTGCAATGGCCACAAAAAACAAAACCAATAATGAAGTTTCTGCGCCGTTAGTCATTGATTTCCCATTTTATTTTAAAGCATTATTGGTGTTGAAAGGACGAGAGGATGAATATGGTAGCACGCTAGGACTTGTTACCAATATAGACCTTTCAGCTAATAATCTCACTGGAGAGATCCCCAAAGAAATTGGTAGTCTCGTTGGACTATTGTCTTTAAATTTTTCAGGGAATCTCCTAACAGGAAATATACCAGACACCATTGGCGACATGGAGTGGATGGAATCTCTTGATTTGTCGATGAATCGATTGAATGGTGAAATCCCTCCAAGTTTCTCCAAATTGAATTTCTTGAACCACTTCAATGTGTCCTACAACAACTTGACAGGACAAATCCCAACAAGCACTCAACTTCAAAGCTTTGAAAACTTATCTTACGTGGGAAATCATCTTTGTGGACCTCCTCTCACTAAAAACTGCAGTACAAAAGGTTTTTCAACTGATGTTGTGAATAATGGAAGTAGCAGTGAAGGAAGCGAAGTGAATTGGCTTTATGTCACCATAGTTATTGGCTTTTTAATGGGATTTTGGGGTGTAGTGGCTCCCTTGTTTTTCATTAGGTCTTGGAGGATTGCATACTATCGCAAGCTAGACCATATTTGTGGTAAACTATGTGTTTTGGGCTACTATGTGTATGTAGTTTGAAAGGGGAAAAAGCATGTATAATTGATGCATTTGACCTAGGTGTGCTATACATGATTGTTTGGTGCTAAAAGATTAGTTTTAGCGTTTGTCAATGTGACTCGTTGATGTGCCAACAAGGTAGCCCACTTGCTTGCGTGAGCTGCTTTGTTATATGCAAACTATACAGAATGTGGTACTTTTCCTTTTGGATCTTTTTTAAAGAATGTTGAAAATCATGTTTTATGTTGATAAGAATGAGGATTTCGGACAGTAGGTTCGGGTGTATGGGGTGAGCCTGTTGGCTCGGGTTTAGTAGTTCGTCTCCTCTTTGTGTTTGCTTTTGTTTTACGACTTAATCTTTAATGGATTTCTTCTCTAAAAATATTAGTAATTTTAGACAAGTATAAAAGTATAAAAGTATAAGGTAAACTATACCTAAGATCATTCCAAAATAGGATTTGTCCTATTTTAGTTACTCTAATTTTTTTCTCAATTTAATCATTCTAATTAATATAGTTGTTTGGATTAGTTACTACCGTTAAACATTTCGTTAATCTAATAACGAATTGTTGATGTGACATATGAGCCAATTGAATGATGCCACGTGACACTTTCTTTTGACTTTTGACAAAATCCTAAAGACCTCTCTATAATTAATCTAATTCACTTTTTTCCCTTTTTTTTCTCTATATAACTCAAAAAGGAAAAATCGGAACAGGGCATCTCAAATCTACATGCCCTTCATTAATTTCTCAACAATGGATCTATGGCAACTATCAAGGATAACCTACCTTACATACACAAATAATTAAAGAAGAGTGAACATATATAAATAAGAATGGATCTATGGCATGGATAGGGCAAGGGTGAAAGCTTCAACCTTTATAATTCGTTTTATACAAGCAATTTGAAATTTCAGAAGCTTTTAAATAAGGCAATAATTTCTCTGTTTAGGATATTTTCTTTGCTTTCTAATTGCTTTCAATGTAAATAAGTTAAATTATAAATTTTTTAAAAAAATAGAATTTAATTTGTAAAATAAAGGACCACTATTTCCTAACAAAATAATGAGGTTTATGAAAGGTGTAAATAGCTCAAATACTGTTATTATTTATAAAGAATCAATACAAGAGTTCTGTTGATTTAATTAAATAACGATAATTAAATAAAAAATACAGCCTCTGCTCTACTAAGAGGTGGTGGTACTGTTAGAGAATGGCCCTCCATGCAGCTCATGCAACCGAGGAGAAACTCATGCACGTAATAATTCATGCATATAAGTTATGCAGATGAAGTATGAAGAAGTTGCTGCTGCAACATTGCCAGATAAAATACATGCAATTGAGGATGTTAATGCTACTGTTTCATCTCAGTTTCATTTTGTTACCTTTAATATTGTTTTGTAATTTAGTTCATTTTGAACTATGTTTGGATGACATTTGATGTAACTTGATGGTGAAAGAGCTGATTATCAGCTTTACCTAATTGTGCAAGTCAATTTCACCTAGTTCCAATGAATTAAGTGGAGTTAGGTAATGTTTAGGTGATGTATTTGTTAATTTAGATCAGCCATTGTCTGGTATATGTAATGGCTTTATGCCAAAGTTTAATGCAATGAAAATTCATTAAAATTTCATCCAAAATACTCTCTTTTTTCTTTGCTTTCAATTCTATTATGTTTTTCAAGCTCAGAATCACCAGACTTTAACTTCAAGTTTTCTTCATTCTTCATCCGGATTTATTACGTTGTTGCTTAAGTTTCAGACTAAGCTTTATACTTCTTTCGGGTAAATTTGTCCCAAAACCTAACAATTGGTATCAGAGCTACATTTTTAGTGGACCTGTAGAACCATGTCTTCATTAGGATTCTCACCAGTGCCACCACCAGTGTTTAATGGAGAAGGCTACTACATACGGGTAGTAAAAATGAAGACCTACCTGCAAGGATTTGATTTGTGGGAGGTTGTCAACTCAGATGTTGAATCAGCATCACTTAGAGCCAACCCAACAGTAGCTCAGATCAGGCAACATGCTGATGAAAAGACTAAGAGGCATAAAGCCACGTCTTGCATCTAGAATTGTGTGTCAGATGTGATATTCACAAGGATCATGGCCTGTGAGACACCAAAGTAGGCCTGGCAAAAGTTGAAAGAGGAATTCTAAGGAACAGAGAGGACAAAGTAGCAACAGTTATTGAATCTGAGAAGGGAGTTCAAGAACTTGAAGATGAAGAAAGAAGAAACTGTCAAGCAGTATTCAGATAGAATTATGGCTGTAGTAAACAGCATAAGATTACTTGGAGAACAGTTTAGTGAGGCAAGAATCATGGAGAAGGTGCTCTCAACATTGCTTGAAAGATATGAGGCAAAAATCTCATCCCTTGAGGATTCGAGAGACTTAGCAAGCATCTCCTTAACTAAACTTATCAATGCTCTTTATCCTCAGGAGCAAAGGAGAGCTAGCAGGATGGAGGAGCACCAAGAAGGTACTTTTCAAGCCAAGGCCAAAACTGCTTCGAGCACCACTGTCTACAAAGGCAAAAAGACTTGGAAAAACAAGCCTAAGCCTGATGCTGTAAGAAAAGGAGACCAACCCTGCAGGCATTGTAAAAGGCCTGGTCATCCGGAGGCCAAATGCTGGTTTAGACCAGATGCTCAATGCCAACATTACAAGAAGATGGGGCATGTTGAAAGGGTTTGCCAAAAATAAAGGCAGACCTAGGCAGAATCAAGCACAATAGAAAAATGTTAAAGCTCAAGTGGCTGAAGATAGTAGTGACCATGAGGAGTAGGTCTTTACTGTGTCATGCTCAGCTAGCCAGAAGAAGGGCTCAAAAGGATAGCTTTTGGATAGTGGTTGCACTAACCACTTGTCACCAGATGTAGCCATTTTCAAAACCGTGGACGGAAGCTGCAAAACCAAGGTGAAAGTTGGTAATGGGCAGTTTATCAAGGCTGAAGGAAAATGGGATGTGTTGATATGCACTCCCGCAGGCAACAAGATTATCTCAAATGTATTGCTAGTACCTGAGATTGATAGGAACCTTCTCAGCATTGCTCAATTGCTAGAGAAAGGCTATTCAGTTGTGTTCAAGGGCAATGAGTGCCAAATTGCTGATCCAAATGGGTCAAGACTCATGTCAGTCACTATGACTGATAAATGCTTTGAAGTTAACTGGCCAAGTGACTCACACTCAGTCTTCATTGCCTCTACTGAAGATTCCAAGCTTTGGCACCAAAGGCTTGGTCATGCCAACTACAGATCCATGGACTAGCTAACCAAAGAAGATCTAGTTGAGAACTTTATCAACTCAGTTGAAGAGGAGGAGGTTTATGAGGTTTGCTAGATAGGAAAACAAGCTAGACAGCCATTTCCTGCAAAATCAATCTGAAGAGTTTCAGATAAGCTGTAGCTAGTACACACTGATGTGTGTGGCCCCATGAACACTCAATCATTGAATGGCAGCAGGTATTTCATTCTTTTCATTGATAATTTTACAAGATACTATTGGATTTACTTCTTGAAGAACAAGTTAGAGGTAGCTTCTGTATTTTTGAAGTTCAAAGCTGCAGTAGAGACTGAAATAGGTTGTAAGTTGAAGACCTTGAGGTTAGATAATGGGATTGAGTATACTTCATTTGGGCTTAATACCTTTTGCGATGAAGCAGGCATTAAACACTAGCTCACCAACACTTATACATCTCAACAAAATGGTGTAAGTGAAAGGAAAAATAAAAGGTTGATGGATATGGTCAGATGTTTGCTATTTCAGAAGAATTTGCCCAAAACCATATGGGCTAAAGTAGTTAACACTGCTGTTTATATTCAAAATAGGCTACCAACCAATGCATTGGACCATAAGACTCCATTTGAAGCCTGGTTCAGGTTTAAGCCATCATTGGCTTATTTGAAGGTATTTGGTTGACTATGTTACAGCCATATACCAGCTGTGAAGAGGGACAAGTTTTCAAAAAGGGCCAAACTTGGTATTCTGATAGGCTACAGCTCAATCAAGAAAGGTTATAAGATCTTGGATTCTTCAACAAACAAAGTCCAAGTGAGCAGGGATGTGGTGTTTGATGAGAAGGCATACTGGAATTGGGAAAGAAATGAACCCCAAGAAGTTTCTGAGGAACTCACAGCAGGTCAGATTGAACCTGATCAAGTTGGTCCAGAAGTGAACATAGATCATGTGCCAGTTAGAAGGACCAAATCCTTAGCTGAAATTATGAAAGAGCACAAGTTGCTATAGTAGAGCCAACCAGTTTTGAAGAAGCTGAAGCTGATAAAGGGTAGAAGCAAGCCATGGTTGATGAAATTAAGATGATTCAGAAGAATCAGACATGGGAGCTGACTGAAAGACCTACCAACAGAAAGACCATTGGTGTGAAATGGGTCTATCGAGCCAAACAAAACGCTGATGGCAGTTTAAACAAGCTGAAAGCTAGACTTGTTGTCAAGGGGTTCAGTCAACAATATGGTCTGGACTACATGGAAACTTTTGCACCAGTAGCTAGGCTTGATACAATCAGATTGTTAATTGCTTTGGCTGCACAAAAGTAATGGATCATACATCAACTGGATGTGAAATCAGCCTTTCTCAATGGATTCCTTGAAGAAGAAATTTATGTAGAACAGCCTAAAGGATTCAAAGTGCCTGGTGAAGAGCACAAAGTGTACAAACTGAAGAAAGCCTTGTATGGCCTGAAACAAGCTCTTAGAGCCTGGTATGCTAGGATTGATAGCTACCTGGTTAGCTTGGGGTTCGAAAGAAGCATCAGTGAACCAACACTGTATGTTAAGAAGGATCAAGCTAAAACACAACTCATTATGTCCCTTTATGTTAATGATCTCTTAGTAACAGGAGGAGATCAGATTATATTGACTGATTTTAAGGCCAAAATGAAAGACATTTTTGAGATGCAAATGACATATTTCTTTGGAATAGAGGTGTTGCAAACACAAAGTGGAATCTTCTTAGGATAGAAGACATTTGCTGCAAAAATCTTAAGCAAGTTCTCTATGAAGAATTGCAATCCAACAAGCACACCTATGGCTATTGGAATGAAGCTGTCAAGCCAAGGGGACCATAAACAGCTCAGTGAATCTGCCTATAGGAGTCTAGTTGGTTGCTTATTGTACTTAACAATTACTAGACCGGATATCATGTTTGCTGTAAGTATGCTATCGAGATTCATGCATAGCTGCAACACACAACAATTTCAAGTAGCAAAAAGAGTGATCAGGTACATCAAGGGTACTTTGAGCCATGGGATACAGTTTAGAAAAACTAAAAATTTGAAGCTGATAAGCTATCTTGTGATGACTAAAATTTGGTTCAAAAGATGATATGAAAAGCACTTCTGGTTATGCATTCACAATAGGCTCAGCAATGTTCTGCTGGAGTTCAAAGAAGCAATCGATAGTGGCTCAATCAACAACAGAAATTGAGTATGTTGCAGCTGTAAGTACTATTAATCAAGCCATTTGGCTGAAGAAAATCCTAGCTGATTTGAACCCACATCAAAGGGAAGCAACAGAGATCTTTTGTGACAACAAATCTGTTGTTGCAATTGCAAAGAACCCTGTCTTCTATGGTAGAACTAAGCATTTTAGCATCAAGCTACATGTGGTAAGGGAGATGGAACAAGCTCGAGAGGTGGAGCTGATTCATTGCAATTCTGAAGAACAAATTGCTGACATCTTTACAAAGGCCCTTAATATGTCAAGGTTCATCAAATTGAGGAAACAGTTAGGAGTCAGCAACATGGAGACCAAGGAGGAGTGTTAGAGAATGGCCCTCCATGCAGCTTATGCAACCAAGGAAAACTCATACACGTAAGAATTCATGCACATAAGTTATACAGATGAAGTGTGAAGAAGTTGCTGCTACAGCATTGCCGGATGAAATACATGCAACTGAGGATGTTAATGCTACTATTTCATCTCAGTTTCATTTTGTTACCTTTAATATTGTTTTCTAATTTAATTCATTTTGAACTATGTTTGGATGACATTTGATGTAACTTATGGTGAAAGAGCTGATTACCAGCTTTGCCTAAGTGTGCAAGTCAATTTCACCTAGGTCCAAAAAATTAAGTGGAGTTAGGTAATGTTTAGGTGATGTATTTGTTAATTTAGACCATCCATTTTCTGGTATATGTAATGGCTTTATGCCAAAGTTCAATGCAATGAAAATTCATTAGAATTTCATTCAAAATACTCTCTCTTTTCTTTGCTTTCAATTCTATTCTATTTTTCAAGCTCAGAATCGCCAGACTTTAACTTCAAGTTTTCTTCATTCTTCATCCGGATTTATTACGTTGTTGCTTAAGTTTCAGACTAAGTTTCATACTTTCTCTGGGTAAATTTGTCCCAAAACCTAACAGGTACACCTTAGGGGTTGCTGGTTTCCCTCTCATTTACTTGCCACTTCTCTTCTTCCCTTCCATTAACAAGCAATCCCCAAGCTCCTCCAACAACATAACCATTATGTGGTCTACTTTTCCCTTGGTTGTCTGCTAGCCATTGATAACTTCATGTATACAATTGGAGTTAAACCACTTTCCATTTCAACATATTCCCTCCTTTGTGCAAGCCAATTGGTATTCGACGCCATCTTTTCAGTGGTTATCAACTCCGAAAAGCTCAGTATCCTAACGCTTAACTTGATCATCTTCATTACCATATCAGCTTCAATGGTTGCAATTCATCCCGATAGTTCAGAGACCAAAAGAGATGAGAAAAATTCAGTAGGAAAGAATGAACACACCATTGGGTTTATATCAACAGTTGGTGCTTCAGCAGGCTATGCTTTATTGCAGTCTCTAACACAATTCTCATTTGACAAAATACTCAAAAAGGAGACATTTAGTGTTGTGTTTGAAATGCATATTTACACTTAATTGGTTTTGAGTTTCGTTTTCTTGTTGGGGTTGTTTTCAAGTGTGAATTTAATGGATTTAAAGTCCGAAATGGAGAAATTTGATAAAGGGAAGGTGAATTATGTAGTGAGTTTGATTGGAACAGCTTTGGAATAGCAGATTTGTACAGTCGGAGTAGTGGGATTGATGTATTTGGTGTCATCTTTGCTCTCAAATGTTGTGAGTATGCTTAGTTTTCCATTTGTTCTAGTTGTTGGTGTTCTGTTTTATAAGGAGAAAATGGATGCAAATAAGTTATTGGCAATGTTGTTCACTCTTTGGGGATTTGCTTCTTATATCTACCAACAATATCTTGATGATAACAAAGTCATAGAAAAAGGAATACGGTCAAAATACTGGCAATATTTTCCAGTATTTAAGGCTTTGGTTCTTATCTAGGAATCCAAAGGATCAAAGATTCTTATAGCATAAGCTTCTGTGCATATGTACATGTCTACCATACGTGTTGTATGAATAAATAGTATTTTTTTTTTTTTTTGTTAAGAAAACCAAAGGTTCCTCTCTCCTTTCATTGGCTATTTCGTCCAAATTATAGAGAAATACGAGTGTCATTGTCTAGATCTGATTTTTAAACCCCTTTCTTACATCCTTATTTAAACCCAATGTAACTTGAAGCAAATCCATTGAGACAAGAAAGTTACAAGGATTCAAATCTTATCTCAAACATTATTTAAGTAAAAACTAAGCATTAAAATGAAAAGAAATGGTATAAATTACCAATTATTCCACGTATATAGTTTTAATCCATTACTTCAAAGCGAAGATGAGAAAGAGATTCTTTGGTGGTATTCAATCAATTCCTTAGCAAATTGCAAAGACCGTGATTTAGACATTTCAGGGTTGTTCAACCATTTGCTTTTGTTGGTTAGTAAGAAAATGTTCCAATGCAGAAAGGGGTGAATAAAAAAAAAAAAAAAAAGCAGGAGTAGGAATTTAATTATAATATTTTCATGGATCAAAATATAAGTTTATTATGTATTAATTATAATTTTATCATTTTTAAAGGGATTAAGCAAAAATTATTTCATTTTTATGAGGGTTAAAGTACAATTTTACTATATATTAGTTTATAATTTCTTTATTTATAAGAGGATTGAATTGAATTTTTTTATTTATTTTGGAGATGAAATTAAAATTTCACCATATATTAGCTTATAGTTTTTTATTTATAAAAAACTAAATTAAAAATTTTCTAACTTTGGGAGGCCAAAACCCCTGTCTGTGCCCTTCTGATTCCCTACAAACTTCTAAAATTGATTTTTTTTATGTAATAAGAAAAATGATTGATACATAATGAAAAGAAAAAAAAAATCGAACTCTATTAACAAGTTATTACATGTCTTCAATTAGATTCTTCATACATAGATATAATTGGGAGTGTGGATTTGGTTAATATATCCAGAGAATATAATTAATGCTGTGGCTGAATCTATTGCTAAAGCATTGGGTGAAGCTTTGTTTACTGTCATGTGTTTTGCTATGATGTTGGATCATGTTTTGTCCTATATTACTCTGATATTCAATATATATGTTTTCATTTAAAATAATATAAATAGCCAGTTCACTTGAAGTAGGTCACCATATCAATGTCACTAGCCATACCTTTAATTTGTTGTTCATAATAATGTTTCTTTAAAAATCAAATAGTTAAATGATAAAAAATTTGATAACTTAAAAATAAAATTAAAGGCCGCAATTCTTTGCAACCTTTGCTGCTATTTGCAATTTTTGGGCTATTTTGTCGATCAAATATGATACAAAATTCTTATAGCATTAGACCCACACCAAGTCATGTAGTTCCATTACATAATCAATTTTTGACCCTGAGCTTAATTTCAACCATTCGCCCCAAATGTGCGCATGTTATCATCAAGTAAAATAAACTTATACTTGAAGATTTCTTGTAATTATCTCCCGTGAATATATCATATACGTGAAGATAATTTCGGATTTGTACGTGCGGATTAATCTAGCAGGCTCACTTTTGAAGATAATTTGTTGTGAATTCTTGATTTATGGACTTGATACCGCGCCTTGCGAACATGGACATGTTGGATCATGTTTCAGCGGGCGTGTGTAATTAAAGAAAAGATCATTAAATCTGTCGGGGAATTTTCTAGTAGGAAATATATCAAACAACATTGGCAAAATGGAGTTAGATCGAATCTTTTGATTTGTCAATGAATCGATTGAATGGTGAAATCCTTCCAAGTTTCTCCAATTTGAAGTTCTTGAATCACTTCAATGTGTCCTACAATAACTTGACAGGACAAATCCTAACAAGCACTCAACTTCAAAACTTTGAAAACTTGTCTTGCATGGGCAATCATCTTCGCGGACCTCCTCTCACTAAAACCTAAAGTACAAAAGGTATTCCAACTGATGTTGCAAATAATGGAAGTAGCAGTTAAGGAAGTAAAGTGAATTGGCTTTGTAGCGACATAAAAATTTTGCTTTGGTCGCTAGTTGAGGCGATTATTTGAAAATTTGAAAACTGAATTTCGGTTTTAAAGAGAAAAGGAGTCGCCACCGATCTTTTTCTAGGTGTGATCGGACACCTAATAAATCCTCTTTTTTTTTTTGAAAGAAAATTTATTTTCAAACAAAAATGAATGCCGAATTTGGGTCTATGCGAAAATCTAGAGAAAAATAGGGTTCGGAAGTCGGTTACACACGAGGAAGGTATTAGCACCCTCGCGATGTCCAAAATTGGTATCTTATTAAACACGCGTTGTCTTAATTTTAAAAAATACAAGTTTAATTTAATATTTAATCGCGATACGATTGAAATACGAGAATTCAAAATTTTTTGTTTTTTTAGAAGGACGTCTCGTTTTTAACACGAGCCAACGATATCCACCCAACATAGTGATGAAATCCGTGACTTAGTATACAAAAGGTCAGTTTTTTTTCTTTTTTTTTTTTGTTTATTTTTTTATATGCTTTTGATATGTATAGATGAGGGAATATATTAAAAAAAACGAGACGAAAATAAAAATAAAAAAGAATAAAAAATCACCTTAAGTTTTGATACTTTTGACTTTTCGATTTCTAATGTTAGGGTTTGATGTATCACTATTTCTTCGCTTTGATATTGCTAGAATAAGATTTGAATGCTTTTTTTCTTTTGTATTTCTAAAAAAATTGCCGAATCCATAAATGATTTTTGTTTGGCTTTTTATAGCCATTTTACATTAATTTTTTATCATTTGCTGTCTTTTCTTCTCTGGTTTTGCAGGTGCAAGTAGCGGTGGAGCAGGTGGTGGTGGGTGGTGGTGGCAGACCTAGGTGCGGCGCACCTAGGTGTTAGGGGGCTAGTTTTTTTGTTTAGTTTAGGTGTTGGGCTTTTGGGTTGCTGTAATTGGGTGGGTAGTTGGGTTAGTTTGATGGGTATTGGGGTTAAATTTGGGTTTAGTTGATTGGGGTTTTGAGTATTGGGTTTTAATGGGTTTAGGGATTTGGGTTTTGGATATTGGGTTTTAATGGATAGTTGGGTTGGCGGTTTAGGTTAAAATAGGCCCAGACAATTTGGGCCTTCTACAGGCTTTATGACAGCATAGTTCTTGGCTACGTAATGGGGTTTTGTGGTGTAGTGGCTCGCTTGTTTTTCATCAGGTCTTGGAGGCGTGCATACTATTGAAAGTTGGACCATGTTGGTCGAAAGCTGTATATGTCTTGTGCTACTATGGGTATGTAGTTTGATGAAAAAAATTACATGTATAATTAAGGTTTGTGTGTATGTAATTGATTATATAGGATTCAGATCTCAGATCTATTAAATGTCTCATTTTAAAAGGGATTATATGAACTTTAATATTCTTTACTTGTTCATGTTTTTCCCTTTGGAATGGCATTTGAGGTTGATATAATAAACTGAAGTTTGGATCGAAGTATGTTTTGATTATGTATGAATATGTTTTGTCGTATTTCAAAATGTTTTTCAATAAAAAATGTTAAAAAAAACAGTCTAAAGTGTTTGATAAATTCCTTTAGTTGATTAGCTTAATAATTGAGTAGACGTGGCAGCCATAGATCTGGTCTTCTTCCTCCTTGATCCTTCAAATTAGGAGTAACAAAAATAGTAGTAAATAGGATTAGGCTTTTTATTTTTTTCTGTCATTTTCTAACTGTTGCAAATGGATCTCAACAAAAGAAGAGTTCAGCTGTTGCTCTTCTTCCTTGGACTCACTCTTCTCAGTAAGACAGGAAACAACCTCAAAACGTCCTCCTTTTTGCATTTGGTCTGGATCAAATTAGTATCTCTCATTAGAGTTATTTCATTTTTTTTTGAAATATTAGTTCAGCACATTCAAACATGAGAATAAGCATATAATCCTTCAAAAATATATAAAAAAATTTATAAAAATTTTAATATACTCATATTAAAATACATACCCATATTTAAAATTGAGGTTGTCAAAAATCCATTAAGTTGCTGGGATTCCATCCACCGCGGCCATACAGAGATTGTTTTTTTGTTTTTAAAAATTGAATTTGGAGCAAGTTGGATAGAGTTTTTCATTAAAATTTTTAAGGTCAAATTTCTATCTACTCCAGATATATTTATTTTAATGTCACATTTTAATTTTGTAAATATAATTGGAATTAATTTTGTTAAAGTTAATCTAATAAAAAACATTATGTAAAATTTCATATGAATGGTCATGAGATTAAATAAATCTTTTAAGGGTTATAGTTGAAATAAAAAGGTTTGAGTTTGAGTGAATATATATACCTAAAAATCAAGTTGAAGCATCATGACCCAACAAAAAACGACTCGTTTTACTTCGTTGCCATCTTTATTTAAAATTCATCTTATCTAGTTTTTTTACATAGCTTTTATGTGCATATTTTGCTCAATTTTAGTTATGCATGTATGTAGGTAGGTTAAAAATCATAGAGGCTCCTGTATTATGAGTTAATTATATTTTGTTTCTCTATTTAAAAAATAAGTAAATTAATTCTTATACGATAGATAAAAAATAAATTATTTATTTTGTTAAAAATTTCCATTTTCATTTTTAAAAATTGGTTCTTGAACGTTAATATGAGATACACAAACTACATAGTATAAAGCTAAAATTAGAAGAATATCTATTGTAAGAAGTTCCTTTTTCATTGTCTTTCTTGCTTTTCTGAATATCGAATAAGTCTTTTTAGTGATGTATACAATTTTTTTTTTCTATTTCAATCGCCAATCTTTCCATGAAAATTTTCTAAGTTAAATTTATATTTCTAAAAAGAAGCATTGATTGCACTAAATTCTCGGGAGCCTTCATATGTTATTTGTTTATTTATCGAAAAATTTTAAAATTATACATAATTTTTTATTTAATTTGTAGTTGTATACATGAACTTTAATTTGATGCAATTATACACGTGAAACTCTAATTTTGGTTCAAATATGTACTTAAAACTTTAATTTTAATTTAATCATATACATTTAAAAAATAAATAAATAAATTTATTTTTATATTGGATAAATATAATTATTTATGTATGCAATATATAAACAAAAAATGATGTTATCAATAATTGTGTTAACAATTTACAAGAATTGGATCAAATCAAAATTTCTCAAAATTCAAATATACAATTGCACGTTAAATTATAGTTCATGTATAGTTTTAGAATTTATCCCAAAAATAATCTATACCAATGAAGAATTACATGATTTTTTAGGATAACATATATATATATATATATATATATATAGAATGGAAATGTCGACCCTTCTTTCGGATTCAAATGACAAATGCATTATATGTAAAATAATTTAAGATAACATAATGTAAGAAGTATTCCTATTGAAGTCCTTGGCTAAGAAAAATGCGAATACTATTGAATAAAATATCTATATGTCTAAACTGCTGACATATGGCTTTCTGACCATGTTTCCTTTCAGTTTTTTCATTCAATGAAAATGATTAAATTAAATTTTTAGTCTCTCTGATATGCTTACTGTATAAAGGAAGGTCATCAAGTAGTTCTCTCATTCATGCTTCCTTTTCTTTTTATTTCATTTTACAAAAAAAATTAATTGTAAGTTTTATATTTTGTTTTACAGTCAATTGAGGTTGTGGGTGTTGATTTCTTGTCTTTCTTTTTTTTTTTTTAATCTTTTTAACTTCAAAATAATATCATTAAAAGTTGAATTTTGTAATACTTAACAAAAAGTAACATACGAGGTCTTTTCGTATAATTTCCTCTTCCCAGTGTAAATAGATTAGAGTTGTAACATATCACATTGAATAATTTATCTTTTGGCATTGTATTTGTTATCTGAATTTTGCAGTGCTTTATTATAACTATTCTAACAGAAATCCATTACAAAGGGAATCTGCATTGCGTTGATGGGAAAATAAATATGATGATGGCAAAGTATATTACATTGATGGGCGTAACTCAAGTAATTTGAAGTTGAGTGATTCAGTGATATTTTATAATTTTTAAAAGTTAAGTAATTAAAACGTAAATTTATTAATAATTTAATAATTTTTAGTATAATTTATGGAAAATCTTATAGGCATTGAAATTTGTTAGAATAATTTGAAGTTTAAAAAAAAAAAAAAAAAGTATGAAAACAAATACGACAATTTGCCTGTTATATCTAATGGTATAGTTATGCTTTGACTCTAAGAACAAATTTATGGAATGATAGTTATTCATGTTTTCCTTTTGGAATTTTTTTAAAAAAAATTTAGATTATTCTAAACTGTCGTAATCTCCAATTAAACTAATGACCCTCGATGGAAGAAAAAAATATAAATGACGTGCACACGTTAAAAGCACGGCTATGTGCACGTGCCTCTAGAAGAACTATTGCTATAATCTCTTTCATTTAGTATTGCATGATAAAAATAATGACTTTGATTTTTTTTACAGAAAGACTACTTAAACTAGTTACAAAATTTAAACCGTCTTCCTTAGCGGGAGGTCTCATACAAGCATGAATTATATAATTTATGATAAGTTAGTTTAATCAGTCTATCAGCATCTTGATTATCATCTCTAGAGATATGTCAAACGTGCCAGTGCTCAAATTATAACAGCAATTGATGAATTCTCTTGATTAAAGTAGAATTAAAAAGTTGTCGTAGCCATGATCACATAGAAGGGTCAAACCATCTAAGATGCCTCACAATTTGACATCGAAAATAGAACAATCCTTAAAAATCTATTAGAGCCTAAAATCCACTTTAATTTCAACAGGGTATGAAAAAATTGACGGTGTAATAAATATCACTAAACATGGCACTATAAATGTGTATTCTAGAAGATAACTTGATATTTATCTTCATGGTCTATTGATCTTAGTGTCAATTATTTGAAAGGCCCAAATCCAGATTACTTTGGGAATATCTCGTTTCTTGAAGTTCTTGACCTTAGCTCCAATCGTCTCAATCCCATCTTCGACTCCTTAGTCTTCACTATAACAAATTACAAGATAACGTTTGAAGTGCTATTGGAAACTTGAGCTTTGTTATTCATCTTGATCTTTCGAATAATAAAATTGATCAAGACATATCAGAAATCCTGCAGAGTTTGTCTAGATGTTGTTTAGATTGCTTAAAGTCGATGAATACGTAGATAATCAACTTTCTGGCAATTTAATTGACTTAAAAATCTAGCTTTCCTTTATTCAAAAAAAAAAAAATTCTAGCTTTCCTGTACAATTCTATTGCCTATAGGGGAGTAATCATCTTTGAAGTTCTTTGATGTTTTAGAAAATCAAATTAAGTGGTACTTTTCCATTTGGGCATAATCTGTTTAAAGGAGTTGTTTTAGAAGCCTACTTTTCTAATCTCACGAATTTTGCAACATTGAAAACATCCGAAACACATTTTTGAGATTTCAACCAAACTTAAGTTGGATTCCCTTGTTTCAATGTGGAATTATTGAATTGAGTCAATGGTATCTTGTCTTGAAGTTTCCTTACTGGGGGGATTTCCACCCTTTCTGAATTAGTTTCTAACTCATTAGGAGATCGACAAATGACAGCTCTTTGCATTGATAGAAATCTCCTCTTTGGAAAAATTTCAAATTGATGGAATCTTCCATTTTCGAGATTACAAAATCCCACCTTATCTGGGAGATGCAAATCTTCTAAGTCTAAACCTTCAAAACAATAGCATGTTTGGAAAATTACCATCCACATTGCAATATTTTCAAGTTTGGTCATTCTTGATTTCAATGAAAATCATTTCAGAGGTGCCAAGCTCTCAAGACACTAGACTGGTGGTTTGAAGCCTACGATTAAATAAACTTGATGGCCTCATAAAATTTGTGCTCTTCAAAATCTTCAAAACTTAGACCTTTCCCATAACAAGATTTCAAGAGTTATTTCGAAATGTTTCACTAATTCAAGTGCAATGGCCACAAAAATTAAGCATGATGCTGCGTGGTGGTACCGCTATTTCATCTGATTGCCTCTTACTTTTGAGTGCATTATTGGTGCAGAAAGGATGAAAGGATGAATACAATATCACATCAAGACTTGTTATCAACATAAACATTTCAGCTAGTACTCTCACAAGAGAGATCCCAAAAAAATTGAAAGTCTCGTTGGACTACTATCATTAAATTTATCAAGGAATCTCTTAACAGAAAATATACCAAACAACATCGACAACATTTTAAATAAAAAAATAGAAAACCTGATTTTGCGCAAAACAAGAACGAATTCACAACATTTCAGATAAAAAGTTGACATTATAATGCTAAAAATAAAATTAGTAAAATTTTCCATCTTATAAAAGCACTAACTTGATTTGTTTTTAGTAATATGCCGCACTTTCCCGTTTCATTCCTATCTTTGCCTTTCTTTGAAATATTCTGTCTATATTTTATGGCTCTTTTTAGCTGTATCCCAAGCTATACTTATGAGTCAGGACTGGTTATTGTGGAATTATATAATTAGTTACTCAATTATATAAATTTTTAGTTTTATCATAACGTTTTAAATCGTTTCTATTTTGGTCACTCTCCGTTAATAGAAGTGAAGACATGACCTTTTTCTAAATGGTAGAATAACACAATTATTTCTCAATACTCAAATATTTTATCAATTTAATCCTTAAACACATAAAATTAAATTATTATTATATAATTATGAAAAAAGTACAACATATAATATTATTTATATATATTTTTTGTGGAAAAATATAATATTTTATATATTATCAATGCAAAATATTTGTTAAGCGGCCTTATTAAAGACAAAATTTATAGGCACGAGACTGAGAATGATTGAATAGAAGAAAGTGTAAAAAGCAAGCCAATGCATGAAAAACACCAGTGTAGGTCCATCCAACCAACTATAACAGTATTTTCTTCGCTCCTTTTTTTTTTTTTTTGACAACTCATCATCTCCGAAAAGCTTCATGGATGAACAACAACAAAAAAATTTCAAACATTTCTTCAAGAACATGATGAACAAAATTTGCCAGTTCTACAAATCTATTAAAACAGGTTTAAGTTAGTGATTTACAGATATGGACAGCCTTTGACAAATTTTTAAGCCTATATTTTATGTTTGACCGAGCTTGAGCAAATATAAAATGCATTTATATCATATATAAACCCGACCAATCCAACCCATTAACATCTCTGATAATATAGACTTAGCAATAATTAATATTTAACTAAAACTTAATTTGAAGCTAGCTATATGGGAGCGAGTAGTGACACCTTGGAACTGATTGCTTACTAAATGTATATAAGGAAAGAAAATGTTAGGTTAAAAGTATCATTGAGACCCTTATATTTTGAGTCAAATTATATTTTGTCCCCTCTACTAAAAATAATAGCAAATTAATTGTTGTGCGTTAGATCAAAGAGCACACTAGTCCTTCTGTTAAAAGGTTCATCCATATCTACTTTTAAAAATTGGTCATTGTACGTTAGCATGTCACAAGTAGTTTTCTGATTAATTTGTTAGCTACATCAATTTTTATAGTTGAAATAGATGAAATTTTTAACAGAAATAATCACTTTGCTCTTTAATCTAATATGCAAAAGACTAATTTACCAATTTTAAAAGTAATATGGATAAAATACAATCCGACTTCTAGTAAGAGCATATGTGGAATTTATTTTATGCCTATATTTTTATTGGTTTTTTAAATAAAAAGTCTAAAGTATTTTAATTACGGAAGGATATTTTCTTAATTTTGTTCATCGAATTGGTACTCGATTAACTCATGACATCAACCTGGCTAGCTTAAATAATAATAATATAAACATTAAGTTAAATAACAATATAACTACAATCAACGTTCAATTTAGGTGGAGCTTTGATTCAAGTGAATTAAAGCAAGAATTTACAAATCTATATATGCCGAATACTATAAATATATGTGATTCAATCCCAAAAACAGTACTGGTGTTAGCTGTATTGCTATGGAGGTCAAGGTCAATGTTACATTACATGGAAATTTGGGATAATGACCAAAAGCAAGAGAAAAGAAGAGTATCAAAATTCAAAAGCAACGGTCCCCACTCCCACCCCCCATGATTTTCGTTACTCGTTTCTAAATCTATTTGTAGGTGGGTGGGGTTTGGGTGTGCTTTGATAAAATTTTAGGCTAGGGTTTGGCCTAAAAAATTGACCTAAAATTTTTTTAATCTTGACCCAGATAAAAATGCTAAAACTCAGGTCTAGCCTGCTCTTATTAAATTTTTTATTTATTTTTTAAAAAATATAATACACTGAAAACACTAAAAATATTAAAATAAATATTTCCCAACAAATTGAAAATAAAATTTAAAAAATCTTTATACTTGAATAACACTAAAATGGGTGCAACTTAACAAGCAAATGCCTCTAACATAGTAACAAAATTAACCCTAAAATAAGAGTTAAACAATATTTAAATAATAACAACAAAATAATAACATAATTGTGAAATGATAGTAAAAAGAAAATGAAAAACAGTAAGAAAACAATAGTAAAACAGTGGGAAAATAGCAAGAAAACAATAATTTTTTTTGTTTTTGTAAATTCGGGTCGGGAGAAGTCGAGCCCAGGCCAAAAAAGCTTTACCCGAGGCCTAATTCGTTTAGATTTTGCCTAAACCTATTTTTGGGCCTATATTTTTGTCAAACCCTACCACTTTTTAACCAGATCTTCCAGTCGTGCCGGGTGGCCCAGCCCATAAATAGGTATACGTGTTTTCCATTAAAAGTATTGTTACAGGCCAATTTTGGGCCGTTTTAAACTACACAGCCCAAATACAAATTAAACCCATCACTAATACCAAACCCAATTACGTTTTTTACCCATTTTTCAAAACCAAACCCGGTTGACCCAACAAAACAGCCCATTACCCCAAACCCCTAACCTAAACTAACCTGCTACCCAAACTTTAACCCAAAACCCGGAGGCCCAAGAAGCCCAAAACCCAAACTCCTTAGTCAAACTAGGGTTTCAGAAAATCTGAAACCCTAGCTACTTTTGGCGCCACCCTCTCCCCACTAGCCCACTTGCGCCGCACCTGCCCTCTGACACCGCTGCAGCCACCGCCCAAGGTCACTGCCCACGCCACCGCCTTTGTACCTGCACACATTAAAATAGATAGGACAGAAAATAATAGAAAACAACTTGTAAAGGCTATAAAAAGCCCGAAGAACAACAGATGAAAGGGTTGGTTTTTTAAAAAAATACATACAGATCTTTCAAAAAGAAATAGAGAGAGTAAAAAAAATCAATCCGAAACAGATATCCACACAGAATAGCAAACATCAAAGATCAGGGAAACAAAAGTGGTAAGGATCCGAGGCGATTCTATTTCATTTTAATCACTGTTTTAAATTTATTTTTACACAACATATTAAATAAACATTGAATATATAAAAAATATAATATAAAAAAGAAATAAAAAAATAAAAAAAACTAAACTTTTTACCTTTTCCGCCACCGCACGGTGGTGCCGCATGTGCTTAGTGAGCTTAGCGGCCGTGCTCGTCGTGACCACTCGTGGCGGAGCTCTCCCCTCCCCTCTCTTCTTTCCCCGCTCCCTCTTTTCTCTCCCTCCTCTTACATTTTTTTTCTTTCTTACATTTCAAATGAAAAAAAATTTTTATCTTATATAGGGGACCAAAAGCGGTGCGTTTGGTCCCCTAACCAATAAAACGGTTTCAAGGGTGGGTCAGTCGACCGACCGCCCAAACAAGGATCCGCGTGTTTTTAAACGCGCGGAAGGGCTATTTGCATGTAATCGGCCCTTCCGCATTTTGAGTGTTTTAAATCAAGTCTATTTTTATTTATAAATTGGCCCTAAAATTTAATCTGATTTGCAATCTAACCCTTATTGCTGCGCAGCGTTTTGGAAAATTCGCAATATTGCGTTTTTGGTCCCCCGTTGTTTCCGCGCGTGTTCAATATAGTCCTTTCCTTTTATTTTTATTTTTATTTCGTCTAAAACTTTGTTATTAGTTCAATTTTAGTCCTTTCTTATTTGTTTTTGTTTCTTTATTAAATATTATTTATTTTTGCATTCCAATATTATTATTATTATATTTATATTAGTATGTATATTTATTTATTTATTTATTTATACATGTACGTGTATATATATATATGTTTATATATGGTATTATTTTATTACTTTACCTTGACACTTTTATTTTAGTACACTTGCATTTGTAATTTAATATTATTATTACCAATATTATTAATGTTAGTGTGTATTTTTATCGTACATGTACGTGTATATATATATATATTTCATACTATTATTTATATAAGCTTTTAATACCGTATTTTATTATTATATACGTGTATTAATATTATTAGTTATGTATCATTTACTATTATAATATTTTCCTAACACCATTATTATTACATGTATATATGTATACTTTATATAACATAATTAATAGTTACTCTTTTAATATTATTATTATCTTTTGAAGTATAGGTATATCATATGTATTCCTTTAATATGTACTATATATATATATTTTTATTCTATGTTATGTATATATATTTAATATCATTATGTATATATATTCTTGAATACTACGTTATATATATATGTATTTTTAATACCATATTATATATACTATTATTATTTTTATTTTTATCCTTATTACATTTATATGCAATATTAATACATATATTTTATTATGTGTGTATATATATATTTTTATATATATAATATCATTCTTATATATCATTGTATTATTTATTATACCTATTATTTTCATTATTATAACTTATTTTCTTACTTTTATGTTATTATGTATATATTTTTCATATATGTCCTGTGTATACGTTTTTTTATTACCATTTTTATTATTCTGTATATACTCTAACATTACTAGTTATATATTCTTTTACTATTTTATGTATATATTTCAAATGCTATATATGATGTATTTCTGACACTATTGTTATTTATATATACATATTTTACGTACATATTTTTAATACCATTATTATACGCATATGTATGTATATTCACCGCTTCTATTTCATGTTTAATTCTCGTATTACATTTAATATCGCGCATTGTCACCAAATCTGTAATATTATTGTTGTATGTATTATATGCCTTGATGTATTTCCGACTATTATCTTTCGTTTCGCCCATTTTTTTATATTTCCGTTGTTCATTATTTTAAAATATTTATTCGTGTTTTATTCATTTCAATACATAAGGCAATATATCGATTTAACACCATGTCGTTGATTTCATCGCTATGTTGGGTGAACGTCAATCGACTCGTGTTAAGACGGTATATCCTTCTAAAAAATAAAAAATTTAAAACTTCTCGTCTTCTTTTAATCGGATCACGACTAAATTTTACATTGAACTCGTATTTTAGAAAATCAAGACAACACGTGTTTTATGAGATACCAATTTTTGGGCGTCGCGAGGTGCTAATACCTTCCTCGCAGCAGAATCGACTCCTAAACCCTAATTTTTCTCGACTTTTAACGTAGACCTTAACTCGGCCTTTTCCTCGCTTTTTAAAGAAAAATCTAATAGGTGTCCGATCACACCTAGAAAAAAGGATCGGTGGCGACTCCCGGTTTATTTTAAAACCAAATTTCAATTTCCAATTTTCCAATAAACCGCCACAATTTAGCAACCCGAATCCACAAAATTTTTACGTCGCTACAGCTGGCGACTCCGCTGGGGAAAAGCCTGCGAGTCGAATCGAGTTAAACACGTTTTGTCAAAATTTTCAAATTTTCTAGTTCAAAGTAAATATTTGGTCGTGATCCGAAAATCTCGTTTTCAAAAATTCATGCATTTGTATCGTGTTGTAAATATTTCTTCTAACTTGTTATTTGGTTGATTTTCAGTTTTCAATTTTTATGGTTTTAATTTTGGTTTAGTTTCTTTAAATAAAACGTAAAGGTTTATGAGTTTTTCCCCACACACCGTGTACTTGCATTTTCGCATAACACGAGCTCTCTACCCGGGCTCCGTCCGTTTAAGTGAAAGTAAACGCTACGCGCTTTCGTGAGTTAACTCGCCCCTCCGCATGAGCTAGTGAATACTTTCGGGTTACATATGACTTATGCTTTCGTGAGTTAACTTGTCCCTCCGCATAGGCATAAGTAAATGTAATCCTTCGAATTGAACTCGTGAGCTTGTGATGGGTTATGACCGAGGCTTCGTACTAATCTTAGTAGATGATAGTACCAGCAATTCGAGTACCTATCTAGAACCAAAACCGCATGTAATGAACCATACGAGCTATCCAGTTAGAGCCATGCCGAACTTCTGTCCGCTTATAGTCACCAAAATAAGTACACGGGGAAAATGCCTTTTGCCTTTCATTTGCACTGTTTATGTAAAAGAATTGGATTGGGTAGTTTAGTTTGTTTCTCAAATTATATTTGTTGTGTTTACTAACCAAGTTTGTTTGTTTTTATTTTTATTTTCATCATGCATCATAGGCATCATATTAGGAAGGTGTTGATTAAAGGTTGGTTGCCAAAAAACGGGTTTTTGATGGAGGAGTCAATTACACGAATAACCGAGAAGAATGCCGTGGTTCGGGACTGGTCTCTAAAAACTCAGAGAGAAAAAGGGGATAGTCTAGTGGAAGGGTGTGTTGCCAATTTGCCCAAACATATAACTGTGAATGTTCGCCAAAATAACCTTAAGGAATTGGTTCGAATTTGGAATCAGTAGGATTCAGACACTAAGGGCATTTTCATTGAGAGGTATGGAGATATAGCTCACCTGATCACCATCCGTGTAGACGAACAGTTGATTCAAGCTATGGTTCGATTCTGGGATCCAGCCTATCAGTGTTTTACTTTCAACCAGGAAGACATGACCCCAACCATAGAAGAGTACGCTGCTTTGCTCCGTGTCGATAATGTACAACCCTATAAGATATATGTGAAGGAGCCCAAACTGATGACCTTTAAGAAGAAGTTAATGAGATTAACAGATATGACCGATACATGGGCTGAAAAACAGATAAAGAAGAAGAATGAAACTATTTGCATTCCATGGTCTTCCCTACGAGATTTGGTTCTAAACCATCCGGACATGTTGAAAAGAGTGAATCTATTCGCCTTGGCCATTTACGGTTTGGTTATTTTCCCAAAAGTTCTCGGACATCTTGAAGTTGTAGTATTTGATTTCTTTGAAAGGTTAAAACAGGAAATCAACCCTGTCCCGACTATCCTAGCTGAGACCTTCAAATCCTTGAGTAGTTGTCGAAGGAAAGGGGAAGGACGATTTATTGGATGCGCACAGTTGCTCAATGTTTGGATTTTAAGCCACTTTTGGAAAGTAGAGCGCACACCGTTCCACATGTTTTCTAAGACATTCTCCCCGTTGGAAGCTTACATCAAGAAAGAATGGCCAAAAGAAGTCGCTGAGCAACATTGGGTTTCAGTTTTTCAGAACCTTCGCGCCGAGGATATAACGTGGAGAGCTCCATGGATACGCCCTTCAGTTCTACTATACAGGGTCGGAGATCAAGACTGGGTACCACTACTCGGATTATGGGGAGGAGTTGGATATGCCCCACTATTGGTCCAAAGGCAATTTTTTTCACGACAATTCATACCCGCCACCGGGAGGGCTAAGCGTGATCGAATTTGCTTTTACGGGTGAAGGATATATGAAGAGGGTCCGAGACACTGCAAAATCTTGGAAGAAAGTTCACCTAATGGAATTGGCCCTATATGCTGATACCCTAACCCAAGATTACGACCTATGGAGGAAGCAACGGGTAAATAGTCAACAAATCTTGTCAACAAACTATACTGTCCAGAATCCTTTCTCGAAGGAAATGTCGTCTGAGCTAGAGATGGCAAGACAGGAATTCGAACGAGAAAAGGCCAAAATGTCTCGGGACCTTAGTGCCCTTCAAGAAGAAAATTACCAATTGAAGATTGAAGTTCAGGTTGAAAGGTCCAGAACTGAAAAAGTACAAAGAGAGGCCGAGATCGTGAGAAACGACTTAAGGGACCTTCATTTGGAAAACAAGAAATTAAGAAACACTATAAAGAATAGTGGGTTGGGCAAGTCGACAGCAGAGTGGAAGGAAGAAATTAGCAATATCAAGGGAGGAATGGAATTTTGGAAGGGAAAAGCAAAGAAAGAGGAGGAAAAGGCTGCGCGCACTACGATAGAATTAAGAAGGAAGAACGTCGAGTATGAAATGGTGACTGTAGAATTTACGAATAGTCAGTCTGAACATCAAGAATTAAAAAGGAAAGCACGAGATCTAGAAAATATGCTGCAATCTCGTCAACAACAATTGGATAACCTCCTGAAGGCTCTAGAAGAAAAGAATGATCAGTACGATAGGGACATTCACGCGTATGAAGGAACTCTCCAAGAAAAAGAAATGCAACTCAACTTCTTGTTCAATGAAATTCGTAAAGCGGCTATGCAAGTTGTTCAATTATCAGATGGAGCCGAAGTTCTCAGTTGCCAATTCCCTCTGAGCTAAGGATCGAGCATATTAGAGTTTTTAGAGCAAGTGAAGAAACAAGGCAATGTGGCTAGGAAATTTGTGTAACTATTGGAATAATGGAGACTTTTTGTAATAGACTCTTTTGATAAATGAAATGCCTAAATATGGGGCTATCTTGAAATCAACACCAAATTCTTGCATATTTACTCATAATTGACATTTATGCATCATTTATTCTTTGGACGTTCATCCATTCATATACTCATTCATTCATTCATCGTGTGTACATATCACCATAATCATCCACTAAAACTAAAGAACCGTATAATCGGTAGTTGCAAGACTTCAAATCTGGAACCACGCCATTCCTATAACACGCCGACAAGCTAGAGCAATGGAGGCTGAATTCAATGAGAGAATTGAAAGGATGGAAAGGGCTCAAAAGGAATTACAAGAGCAACTGGCTAAATCGCAACAAGAGACAAGAGACCTAATGGTGAGATCTCGAGAGGAATCACTCGAGCAAAGAGATCAGATGGCCAAAATGATGGAGATGATGACAACTTTGGTCAAAGGAAAAGGACCCATGCAGAACCCCGATGTTATGGAACCTCAGTCAAGAATTCACCACGATCAGGATCCACTCTATCCCCCGAGATTCACTCCACCACCCTCATATACAACACAAAGAGGGTATACTTAAGGGGAGCCCACAGTCTTGGAACAACGACCTGTGCCACCGGCTCCACCTACTAATCTAGGGCAAGGAATATTCGCGTCCAACCCAGGGGCTAGTCCTGCTGATCCACTAGTTCCAGATCTGGATGACCCAGCAGAGGTAGCCAAGTTGAAATTAGATAATCATGACGCAAAATATAGGAGTCTAGAGGAAAGACTCAAAGCAATAGAAGGCACTAAAGTCTTTTTCGCACTAGGTGCCAAAGAACTCAGTTTGTTGCTCGATTTAATTTTACCTCCGAAGTTCAAGGCCCCTGATTTTGAAAAGTATGATGGGACAAGGTGCCCAAAAGCACATCTCATTATGTTCTATCGAAAAATGACCGGTTACGTGAACGAGGATAAGCTACTTATACATTGCTTTCAAGATAGTCTAACAGGTCGACTCTTGGTGGTACAACCAACTCGAGAGAGAAAAGATTCGATCTGGAAGGACTTGGCGTCAGCATTTTGCGAGCAGTACAAGCATGTGTCGAATATGGTGCCAGACCAGATGACCTTGCAAATGATGGAGAAAAAGCCATCAAAAACTTTCAGACAGTATGCGCAGAGATGGAGAGACGTCTCGGCCCAAGTGGAACCCCCACTAACAAAAACGGAGATAACCGTTCTCTTTATCAACACCTTAAAGGCGTCGTTTTATGACAAATTAGTGGGAAGTGCCACGAAAGAGTTTGCGGATATTGTAATATCTGGTGAGCTCATAGAGAATGCCGTCAAGAGCAGTAGAATGAAAGGCTCAGAGGGTTCAAAAAGGGCAGCACCTATGAAGAAGAAAGAGCCAGAAGCCTACATGGTAGGAATGGGAGGCCGTTATGGCTCTAATCTATATCCGAACCAACCCTGACCTCAAAATTATCCACCTCTAAATTTTTATTATCCTCCTCAAAACCCTTACTACCAAGCACCACCTCCTTCCTACCTCGTTTACGCCACGAACAACCAAAGACCTGTTACCACTTTCCCACAAAACACAGTACCCGCTCAAAGCCAACCCAGAAATGAACTAAGACCAGCAAGGCCTAATCCCGAGAGATCGCAATTCACTCCTATCCCTGTGTCATATGGGGAACTATACCCGAAGCTTTTGGAGAAACAATTAATTTCTCCCCATTACATGGCACCCCTTAAACCTCCATACTCAAAGTGGTACGATCCAAACGCTAGTTGTGCACACCACGCGGGGAACCAGGGACACTCTATAGAGAATTGTCTGGCCTTCAAAAGGAGAGTTCAAGGACTCATTGACGCGGGTATCCTGCGATTCGATAGTGCCAGTAATGCAACTGGGAACCCATTCCCTAACCACACTGAAGGGAATGTAAGTGTAGTAGGGGAGGAAGATAAACTACAAGCAAGAAGACATGTTTCTGAGATAAGGACGCCTCTGCAGAAAATCTAGGAGGTACTAATTGAAAAGGGGTTACTCTGTCATTCTAATAGAGCATTCGAAGAAAGCAAAGTGAAAAGGCAAAGTTTTTGTAATTTTCATGACACTGAAGGGCACAACATTCAGTCTTGTGAAGGATTTAGAGGGTTCCTTCAAAACATGATAGATAATAAGGAAATTGGGATCTTTAATGGAAGGAAAGAGGCAAATGAAAGAGAAGTGTGTGCCTCTGACAATCAATCATCAGATTTCCTCTATAGCGCTGATCGACCATTGGTAATCTACTATGATGCAAAGAAGGAACAGGTGAAACCAAAGGTGATCATTGAAATACCATCTCCTTTTCCTTACAAAGATGACAAGGCGGTACCTTGGGAATACGATGTCAACATCGTAACACCTGAAGGTGAAAAATCTGAAGCCGCAACTGGAAGCGTCGGGGAAGTGGGTCACTTCACCCGCAGTAGGAGATGTTACTCTAAGGAAGTAGAACCAATGAAGAAAATCAGTGATCCAAAGCAGAAAGGGAAAGCACTGATGCATGAGGCCAAATTTGAGCAAGAAATTCCACCAATGCAAGAAACTAAAAAGCCTGTAAATGAGGAAGAAGCTCAGGAATTCTTGAAATTTATCAAGCACAGTGAGTATAGTGTGGTGGAACAATTAAGTAAGCAGCATGCTCGAATCTCAGTTTTATCTCTACTCTTAAATTCAGAGACACACCGGAACGCTTTACTGAAGGTGTTAAATCAAGCTTACGTAGCTAACAACATATCCGTTAAGAAGCTTGATAGGTGGGTAAACAATCTGAATGCAGACAATTTCATCTCTTTTAGTGATGATGAGATACTGCCAAATGGTAGAGGCTCGGTGAAAGCGCTGCATATCACGACTCGTTGCAAGGGATACATAATACCGAACGTGCTCATCGATAATGGGTCAGCGTTAAATGTTATGCCATTGGCCACGCTTTCTAGCATTTCGATGGATCTGTCCTATTTGAGGCCCTGTCATTCTACGGTAAGGGCATTCGATGGGACGAGGCGCGAAGTCATGGAAAAGATTGAGATCCCTTTGGAAGTGGGCCTGTACATTTATGATGTCGAGTTCCAAGTCATGGACATTACACCCTCGTATAACTGCCTTTTGGGGAGATCCTGGATCCATTCGGCTGGAGCAGTCCCATCATCCCTCCATCAAAGGGTAAAATTTATCATAGACGGCTATTTGGTCACAGTCGAGGGTGAAGAAGACATTGTCGTATCTATCTCTGCTGATGCGCCATATCTTGAAGTAAGCAAGGACGCAGTGGAATGTTCCTTTCGATCCCTTAAATTTGTCAATGCCACTTTTGTTGTTGAGGGAAACAAGATTCCAGTGCCAAAACTATCGAGAAATACTAGAATGGGTGTCAAATTGACCATAGGAAGGGGAGCTCGAGCAAGAAGAGGTTTAGGCAGATATCTGCAAGGAATAGTCAGGGCTTTAAAGCCAGTGCACCACAAGGCCCGATATGGTTTGGGGTTCCAGCCTGATATGCGTCAAAGAAGAAGACAGTGGAAGAAAGATCAGTAAAGAAGGATTGCAAGAACTTTCGACCGAGAACCAGAATGGGAACCAATAGAGTACCTTCATTTGTCAAAAACATTTACATCTGCGGGAATGATATACCTTGGACAAGATGGTTCACGAAACACGCTGTGGTCAATTGAAAAGGGTCTTCAACATGTCAGTATAAATGTTATTGACAAAGGGGCTGATGTGAGTAAAGACGTTTCAAGGATACGCCCTTGTCCCTCTGGTTTCATGTTGAACAATTGGACTGCCGAGGAGCTTCTTGTAGTTTATAAATCTTCAGAGGAATGCTCAAACGTTAACATTCTATTGTGTCCTTTGATATAATAGAATTCTTTTGTAAGAGCGTGCATTCGCTCTTTATCATTCAAATGAATATCAATGAAGATGCATTTTGTCACGATTTTTTTTCGCATTATTGCTAATTTCATAATAATTTTCTCATTTCATAGCCTATACTCACATTTGCCTCATTGCCATGACATGACATGTCTTTTGTTGGTTCCGATACTTGGATGCTCCTCTATAGCTTCCTTTTCCATTCAACTTTCAGGTGCTCAGATATCGACGACATGAATAAGCCCGTAACGAATTTTGAAATTGATTTTGAGAAGGCTGTTTGCTTAGGAGAATTTGAAGCTGAAGAAAATGCTGAAGATTACGTCTCGTCTCCTGAGTTGTTAAGAATAGTGGAACAAGAGGATAAACAGATTTTGCCTCATGAAGAATCTGTGGAAACAATAAATTTGGGCACTGAAGAAAGGAAACAAGAAGTGAAGATTGGGACTTCTATTTCAGAGAGCACCAGGCATAGTTTGATCGCTTTACTTCGCGAGTACAAAGATGTTTTCGCATGGTCATACCAGGACATGCCAGGGCTAGATGAAGACTTAGTGGGCCATAAGCTCCCATTAAAGCCAGAATGCAAGCCCATCCAGCAAAAATTAAGACGGATGAGACCCAAAATGCTGTTAAAAATAAAAGAGGAAGTCAAGAAGCAATTTGATGCTGGCTTCCTACAAACCTCCAAATATCCAGAATGGGTGGCTAACATAGTCTCCGTGCCAAAGAAAGATGGAAAAGTACGAATGTGCGTGGATTACCGTGACCTAAACCGAGCAAGGCCAAAAGATAATTTTTCCTTACCACATATTGATACGTTAGTGGACAACACAGCAAAACATTCATTGTTTATAATCAGATCAAGATGGCCCCTGAGGATATGGAGAAAACTACCTTCATAACAATGTGAGGAACGTTCTGCTACAAGGTGATGCCATTTGGGTTGAAGAATGCTGGGGCAACATATCAGAGGGCTATGGTGACGTTATTCCATGACATGATGCATAAAGAAATAGAGGTCTACATCGATGATATGATTGCTAAATCCCGAGGGGAAGAAGAGCATGTAGTGAACTTGAAGAAGTTGTTTGACAGGCTGAGAAAGTTCCAGTTGAAGCTCAATCCAGCCAAATGTACGTTTGTGGCCACTTCAGGAAAGTTGCTAGGCTTCATTGTCAGTAAAAGAGGTATCGAGGTTGATCCAGATAAAATAAAGGCCATTCAAGATTTACCACCCCCACGCACGCAAAAGGAAGTTAGAGGATTTTTAGGGAGACTAAACTACATCCTCTGATTTATCGCTCAACTTACCAACCAATGCAACCCAATCTTTTGGCTTCTGCGAAAACACAACCCGAGGGAATGGAATGAGGAATGCCAGGTGGCCTTTGACAAGATAAAGTAATATTTGTCTAGTCCTCCAGTACTAGTACCGCCAACTCCGGGAAGACCATTGATTTTGTATTTGACTGTGTTTGAAAATTCAATGGGTTGTGTATTGGGGCAACATGACGAGACGGGAAAGAAAAAAAAGGCGATTTACTACCTCAGCAAAAAGTTCATTGAATATGAGGCAAAGTATTCGTCCATTGAAAAATTTTGTTGCGCTCTGGTTTGGTAGCTCGGAGACTCAGACAATACATGTTGTACCATACGACATGGTTGATTTCAAAGCTGGACCCGATAAAATACATGATGGAATCACCGGCACTATCAGGAAGAATGGCACGATGGCAGATTCTCCTTTCGGTATATGACATTGCCTATGTAAGTCAGAAGTTGATAAAAGGGAACGCAATAGCCGACTTTCTAGCAACTCGAACGATAGAAGAATATGAGCCGTTGAGATTCGATTTCCCAGATGAAGACTTAATGTGCATCACAGAAATGGAATCCGAGTCATCAAAAGAGAAGTCATGGAAGATGTGTTTTGATGGTGCGTCGAATGCTTTGGGGCATGGAATCAGAGCAATCCTGATATCGCCAGAGGGGAATCATTATCCATTTACTGCAAGACTGAATTTCTTCTGTACCAATAATATCGCAGAATATGAGGCCTGTATCATGGGGCTTTGTGCAGCTATTGAACGAAACATCGAAATCTTAGAGGTGTATGGGGACTTAGCCTTGGTGGTTTATCAAATCCGCAGAGATTGAGAAGTGAGGGACTCAAAATTGATTAAGTACAGTGATTTAGTAGCTGAATTGATCAAGGAATTCAAAGAAGTAACTTTTCATTACTTCCCACGAGAAGAAAACCAATTGGCTGACGCCCTGGCCATTTTGGCTTCAATGTTCAAGGCAAGTAAAGAAGCAGAAATAATGCCCCTCAAAATGAGCATATATGAGGTCCCTGCACACTATTGTAGCATTGAGAAAGAAGTAGACGGACGGCCATGGTTCTATGATATTTTAGAATATCTAAAAAATCAAAGGTATCCCGAACAAGCGAATGAAAACGACAAAAGAACAATCCGAAGAATGGAAGCGGGATTTGTTCTTGATGGGGATATCCTGTACAAGAGAGGAAAAGATCAGATGCTCTTGAGATGTGTGGATGATGTTAAAGCTAGAAAAATACTTGAAGAGGTCTATGAGGGAATCTGCGGAACACATGCCAATGGTTTCAATATGGCCAGAAAGATCATGAGACTCAGTTATTATTGGCTGACAATGGAAAGTGACTGCATCAATTTTGCAAGAAAATGTCACAAACGTCAAATCTACGGCGATAATTATAAGGCCTTCGCCCCTTCACGTCATGACTTCTCCGTGGCCTTTTTCTATGTGGGGCATGGATGTTATAAGGCCAATTTCTCCAAAAGCATCAAATGGACATTGATTCATTTTTGTGGTTATCGATTACTTCACAAAATGGATAGAAGTCGCTTCATTTGCCAATGTGACGAGGACTGCAGTTTGCAGGTTTTTGAAAAAGGAAATCATTGGTCGATGTGGTTTGCCCAAAAGAATCATTTCAGATAATGCCACGAATTTGAACAATAAGATGATGAAAGAAGTGTGCGAGCAGTTTCAAATAAAGCATCATAACTCCTCGCCCTATCGCCCAAAGATGAACAGGCCACATTGAAGGCGACCAATAAAAATATTAAGAGGATCATTGGAAAAATGGTGAGACATATAAAGATTGGCACAGAAGCTTCCATTTGCTCTGTTTTCATATCGCACATCTGTGCGAACATCTACGGGAGCAACTCCTTTTTCTCTGGTCTATGGAATGGAAGCTGTGCTACCTATCGAAGTTGAGATCCCTTCTCTACTAGTCTTAATGGAATCAAAGTTAGAAGAAGCAGAATGGGTACAAGCTCGATATGATCAGCTGAACCTCATTGAAGAAAAGCGTCTCAGGGCAATTTGTCACGGGCAGATGTATCAAAAAAGGATGATCGCAGCCCATGACAAGAAGGTACGACCAAGAGAATTCCATGAAGGAGAACTCGTGCTGAGGAAAATTCTCCCAATACAAAAGGACCTGCGAGGAAAATGGGCACCAAATTGGGAAGGACCATACGTCGTAAAGAAGGCACTTTCAGGAGGAGCTTTGATCCTTACCGAGATGGACGGGAAGGAGCTACCGAATCCAGTGAACTCAGATGCTGTGAAGAAATATTATGCTTGAAAATGAAAATCAAGATGAAAACCCGAAAAGGGCATCTAAAAAAAATGGATCAGAATGAAAACCCGAAAGGGCGCTTTGATTAAACACAAAAGATTAGGATGAAAACCCGAGAGGGCGTTCTAATGAAGCAAACATTCGGCTTACAAGGCAAGGTGTTTTAAAGTGCACGACAAGCGGTGAGACTCTGACATTTGAAGCATTTCAAAGCTCAAATCTTCTACGCAAGGAGCCGGACTAAAAGATTCTTGATTGAGAGCGTGGAAGAGTTCATGTGTCGAATATCTAAAGCATTTGTATCCGTTGAATACGATCTCTTCTTTCTTTTGCACATTTGTTACTATCATTGGTTAACTTTCTTTGTTTGCCATATTTGAAATAAAGGAATATGAGATATCCTTTTTGTCCCTACCTGACCATTTTTATACATCTCATTATATGTTTATTTACATGATAAATGGTGAAATGACATACTCAAAACAAAAGAAATGTTAAGCATTACCTGGATGAAAATTTGATAAACACAAGAGTCTCAAAGTAAGGATAAAGTTTAACCAGAGGCAAAAGAGTGATACCCGAGAAAGGTCAATTACTCGTGAAATTTGAAGACGGGTACGAGGCCTGAAGAAAAGTCGAGAATCAAAGCAATGGACGCAGATCATGAAAATTCGTGACAAAAAAGGACAAGCGACAAACATGTTTAAGGAGCACTGCATAATCATGTAGGCATAAAGGCATTTAAGACAAACATGTGCATAACATGATGACACCATACATGACATATACAGGTACTCCAGCAGAGCAAGAGGTTTCGATAATAGCTGTACTGAATCAAAGGAAAAGACACATGAGTTCCACCAGATGATATGTTTTGGGTACTTTGAGGTATCTTTAATTTATGCTTTTCAAAAATCAACTCATAATGCGAGAGGTGAGTTGAACCTCAAGACACGTTGAGGTAATTACAATTTATGCTTTTCAAAAATCAACTCATAATGCGAGAGATGAGTTGAGCCTTAAGACACGTTGAGGTAATTTCAATTTATGTTTTTCGAAAATCAACTCATAATGTGAGAGGTGAGTTGAACCTCAAGACATGTTGAGGTAATTTCAATTTATGCTTTTCAAAAAGTCAACTCATATGGCGAGAGGTGAGTTGAGCCTCAGGGCACGCTGAGGTATTTTCAATTTCTGCTTCTGCTTTCCAAGCTATATTTTTCAAAAAAATCAACTCATATTGCGAGAGGTGAGTTGAGCCTCGGGGCACGCTGAGGTTTTTCAATTTCTGTTGTTAGTTTATATTTTTCAACGAATCAACTCATATTGCGAGAGGTGAGTTGAACCTTTTAATTTCTGTTTTTCAAAAAAAAAAATCAACTCATATTGCGAGAGGTGAGTTGAGCCTCGGGGCGCGCTAAGGTATTTTCAATTTTTGTGTTTTAATTTATTTTTCAAAAAATCAACTCATATTGCGAGAGGTGAGTTGAGCCTTTTAATTTCTGTTTTTCAAAAATCAACTCATATTGCGAGAGGTGAGTTGAGCCCTTTAATTTCTGTTTTTCAAAATCTATTTTCCAAATTAAGTTTCAAAAAGATCGACTCATATTGCGAGAGGCGAGTTGAGCCTTGGCTCACATTCTGAGTTATTTTCAATTTCCATCTTTAATTTATGCCTTTTAAGGAACCAGTTCACGTTATGAGAAATGAGTTGAGCGCAAGATTACATGCCGAGTAAAGAATAAAGATTGAAGTTGACGAAAGACACCAAATGTGGCCTCCCTGAAGTTGCAGTGGAGCAGGTCAAAGTTGCAAGTCTTGGCTCCCTGAAGTTGCAATGGAGCAGGTCAAAGTTGCAAGTCTTGATTCCCTGAAGTTTTAGTGGAGCTGATCGAGGATATCAGATCTCGCCTTTCTAAAGTTACAGAAGAGAAGACTACAAATCTCATCTCAACTGAAGCAATAGAAGAGCATATTGAAGCTGTGGAGCTTATCTTTATGAAGCTACAAGCGAAGCAGATTGAAGCTGCAAATCTCATATCCTTGAAGTTACATTGGAGCAGATTGAAGCTACAAGGCATATGTCAGAAGATGCAGTGGATTGAACCAAAGCTACAAGATACGGTGGACTGGAAGAAGACTACCTGGACAAGTGGAGCACCAATGAAGTGAAGACTCAGCAAGACCAGGTAGAATTAGCCTTTCATTATGTCTTTGCTCTATTCTCGTTACACGATAATGAGCAAAAAGGGGCAGCTGTTACAGGCCAATTTTGGGCCGTTTAAACTACACAGCCCAATTACAAATTAAACCCATCACTAATACCAAACCCAATTACCTTTTTTACCCATTTTTCAAAACCAATCCCGGTTGACCCAACAAAACAGCCCATTACCCCAAACCCCTAACCTAAACTGACCTGCTACCCAAACTTTAACCCAAAACCCGGAGGCCCAAGAAGCCCAAAACCCAAACTCCTTAGTCAAACTAGAGTTTTAGAAAATTTGAAACCCTAGCTACTTTCGGCGCCACCCTCTCCCCGCTAGCCCACTTGCGCCGCACCTGCCTTCTGACACCACTGCAACCACCGCCCAAGGTCATTGCCCACGCCACCGCCTTTGTACCTGCACACATTAAAATAGATAGGACAGAAAAGAATAGAAAACAACTTGTAAAGGCTATAAAAAGCCCGAAGAACAACAGATGATGAAAGGGTTGGTTTTTTAAAAATACATACAGATCTTTCAAAAAAAAAAATAGAGAGAGTAAAAAAATCAATCCAAAAGAGATATCCACATGAATAGCAAACATCAAATATCAGGGAAACAAAAGTGGTAAGGATCCGAGGCGATTCTATTTCATTTTAATCACTGTTTTAAATTTATTTTTACACAACATATTAAATAAACATTGAATATATAAAAAATATAATATAAAAAAGAAATAAAAAATAAAAAAACTAAACTTTTTACCTTTCCACATGCAGTCATGTGTGGTGCACGCGAAGCTTCCGTGCCATCCGTGTGATCGCTGCCCCCGTGGCCGGAGCTCTCCCCTCCCCTCTCTTCTTTCCCCACTCCCTC
Source organism: Gossypium anomalum (assembly GCA_025698475.1). NCBI lineage: Eukaryota > Viridiplantae > Streptophyta > Magnoliopsida > Malvales > Malvaceae > Gossypium > Gossypium anomalum. The sequence goes on along the minus strand of CM046966.1, from coordinate 96,144,780 downwards.
TTTTCTCTCCCTCCTCTTCTGTTTTTTTTTTCTTTCTTCTGTTTCAAATGAAAAAATAAAAAGATTTTAACTTATATAGGGGACCAAAACGGTGCGTTTTGGTCCCCCCCCTTAACCAATAAAACGACGCCGTTTCAAGGGTGGGTTAGGTCGACCCGATCGGCCCCAGCAAGGATCCGCGTGTTTTTAAACGCGGAAGGGCTATTTGCGCAATCGGCCCTTCCGCATTTTCAGTGTTTTAAATCAAGTCTATTTTTATTTATAAATTGGCCCTAAAATTTAATCTGATTTGCAATCTAACCCTTATTGCTGCGCAGCGTTTTGGAAAATTCACAATATTAAGTTTTTGGTCCCCCGCTGTTTCCGCGCGTGTTCAATATAGTCCTTTCCGTTTATTTTTATTTTAATTTCGTCCAAAACTTTGTTATTAGTTCAATTTTAGTCCTTTCTTATTTGTTTTTGTTTCTTTATTAAATATTATTTATTTTTGCATTCCAATATTATTATTATTATATTTATATTAGTATGTATATTTATTTATTTATTTATTTATACATGTACGTGTATATATATATATATATATATATATGTTTACATATGGTATTATTTTATTACTTTACCTTGACACTTTTATTTTAGTAAACTTGCATTTGTAATTTAATATTATTATTACCATTATTATTAATGTTAGTGTGTATTTTTATCGTACATGCGTGTATATATATATATTTCATACTATTATTTATATAAGCTTTTAATACCGTATTTTATTATTATATACGTGTATTAATATTATTAGTTATGTATCATTTACTATTATAGTATTTTCCTAACACCATTATTATTACATGTATATATGTATACTTTATATAACATAATTAATAGTTACTCTTTTAATATTATTATTATCTTTTTGAAGTATAGGTATATCATATGTATTCCTTTAATATGTACTATATATATATATATTTTATTCTATGTTATGTATATATATTTAATATCATTATGTATATATATTCTTGAATACTACGTTATATATATATGTATTTTTAATACCATATTATATATACTATTATTATTTTTATTTTTATCCTTATTACATTTATATGCAATATTAATACATATATTTTATTATGTGTGTATATATATATTTTTATATATATAATATCATTCTTATATATCATTGTATTATTTATTATACCTATTATTTTCATTATTATAACTTATTTTCTTACTTTTATGTTATTATGTATATATTTTTCATATATGTCCTGTGTGCATACGTTTTTATTACCATTTTTATTATTCTGTATATACTCTAACATTACTAGTTATATATTCTTTTACTATTTTATGTATATATTTCAAATGCTATATATGATGTATTTCTGACACTATTGTTATTTATATATACATATTTTACGTACATATTTTTAATACCATTATTATACGCATATGTATGTATATTCACCGCTTCTATTTCATGTTTAATTCTCGTATTACATTTAATATCGCGCATTGTCACCGTCTGTAATATTATTGTTGTATGTATTATATGCCTTGATGTATTTCCGACTATTATCTTTCGTTTCCCGCCCATTTTTATATATTTCCCGTTGTTCATTATTTTAAAATATTTATTCGTGTTTTATTCATTTCAATACATAAGGCAATATATCGATTTAACACCATGTCGTTGATTTCATCGCTATGTTGGGTGAACGTCAATCGACTCGTGTTAAGACGGTATATCCTTCTAAAAAATAAAAAATTTAAAACTTCTCGTCTTCTTTTAATCGGATCACGACTAAATTTTACATTGAACTCGTATTTTAGAAAATCAAGACAACACGTGTTTTATGAGATACCAATTTTTGGGCGTCGCGAGGGTGCTAATACCTTCCTCGCGCGTAACCGACTCCCGAACCCTAATTTTTCTTTGACTTTTAACGTAGACCTTAACTCGGCCTTTTCCTCGTTTTTAAAAAAAAATCTAATAGGTGTCCGATCACACCTAGAAAAAAGGATCGGTGGCAACTCCCGGTTTATTTTAAAACCAAATTTCAATTTCCAATTTTCCAATAAACTGCCACAATTTAGCGACCCGAATCCACAAAATTTTTACTTCGCTACAAGTATTCTCCAACTTTCATTTAAAAAGAAAACAAAAAACAGCTTCTTTATCTATTTTCAGTTACTTCCAACTCATTGCCTCATAGTCTGAATCATTACATGCTTAAAGGATATTGTGCCAATTTCTTTAGCTTTCACTAATTTGAGTTTCACATGAGAATTATAGGGTGTAATAAAAAAAAAATCAAAAAGTAATTATATGAAAATTGTGGTGCTTGTGGAGTCCAAGAAACTCCATTGGTGGTATATCAAATAATTACTATAACACGAAAAATTATTTTATGAGTTCTCTTTAACACATCATCTATGGTCCCTACAAATTAAAAATAAATACTTAATCTTTTTTCTACATCATCCATGATCTTTTCTTACCAACTGTAGGTATGATGTGAAAAAAAATATAATGTATTTATTTTTAATGGGTAAGGATCATGAATAATGTGATAAGGAAGATTCATAAAATAATTTCTCCCATAACACTATATAAATATTAAAAAAAATGTTAAGTTGTTTATATTTAAAATTATAATAAGAAAAAAATTTAAATTATGAAATTGAAAATAATATGAGGAGGTGTAAAACATAATTAACTGAGCCATTTACTAAGGGGCAGCCTTTATACCCATATTTTCTACGTGTTTTCTGAGATGGATTCGTATTTGGATATGGATTACGAGCATGAGGATCCGAAAATGGAAACCCTAGACCAAGAGCGGAGCAACTCTGAAACTAATAGAGTTGTCCCTGTCTAAAGCATCACCACCCAATGTCGAAACCACCTTTTTATTTAAAAAAATTTATGTTTAAGAAATAGGGGGAATCGACTTTTGAAAAACAGAAATATGGAGTCGCCACCGATCCTTTTATTTTGGTATGACCGGATCACCTAAGAATTTGGTTATTTTAATAAAACATTTCGGTTTACTAAAACAACAATTATGGTCTACGAAAATATGAGAAAACGGGCTCGGGAATCGGTTACGTGTGAGGAAGGATTAGCACCCTCACTACGCCCAAAATTGGTATCAAATCGATTAAATACTGTCCTTATTAAAACTATTTTTGAAATGTGGTTCCTTTTTTAATAACATTTGAGTAACCCGAGTTGGTTGCCAAAATCTTCATGTTTCGACGTCCGAAAATTTATAGTTTGAAAATTACAAAAGGATGCCCAACTGTTTGGTCCAAAGAAAAACCGAACCCAGCACAGTAGGGCACGATTCCCCGAATTTCCAAACATTGAGCATTGCCTTACCTTAGAAAATATGAGTGAAATTCCGAAGACATATTCGATTATTTTGAGCAAACGGGAAATTGCAACCCAGCACGATAGGGCACTATTCACCGAATTGCCAAACATCGAACATTTCTTTCATTTTAAATGGTTTTTAGAAAGCGTGAATGAAATTCCGAAGGAGTCTTCAATTGTTTTGAACAAATGAAAATGCGCAACCCAGCACGATAGGGCACGATTCTCAAAAATATCTAAGATCGCCTTCGTTTCGAAAGGTTCTTAATAAACATGAGTGAAAACCTAAAGGAATATTCGATTATTTTGAACAAACGAGGAATCACAACCCAGCACGATGGGGCATGATTCCCGAGTTGTCAAACACCGAGTATTGCCTTCGTTTTAAAGGATTTTTAGAAGACCGAGTGAAATTTCGAAGGGATATTTGATTATTTTGAGCAAACACGAAATTGCAACCCAACACGTTAGGGCACTATTCCGCGGATTGCCAAATATCAAATCACGTCTTCGTTTTTAAACAATTTCTAAATGAATACTTATAAAACTAGCTTAAATCGTATTAATTCGACTTGAACTAAAACGGAGTCGATCTTAAGAATTTGGATTTTATAGGACCACATTTCAAAAATCACGTGGAAAACGATGATATGGGGTGATATATGTACGCATAAAACACGACGATAGAAGAGTGGAGGCAATACAATTTATTTAATCAACTAACAAACAATTACAACTAAATATAACCACCTTGGAAATATAGTTCGATCTCAATCATGCATGAGGAATAATTAACATGGCAATATAAAACAAATAGATAATGCAACAATAGCATGCATGGCATAATGTAATATGACTACTACTAGATACACAAAACAAAATGCAGATCGGAGAAATAATATGATATAAAACCATTCCAAAGTAATGACAAATAAAAGGACACATAAAACGTAGGTTGACAAAGTTTATGATAATTCAAACAACATATATATGGTACGAAAGAATAACAAGGATATATGACAAGACATAATACAAAAAATGGATTTATAAAACGTATGCACATGTTAATCTATTGAAAAAAAAAAACATGAGATTAATAATAAGATATATATATATATATATATATATATATATAATTTGAGTTAGTCTAAAAATTATACGTGTCCTTATATCAAAACATTTAGAATAATAGACTATACAAACACCAAAGCCATATGATGTAAAGATATACTAAAAATAATAATAATTTTTAATAATTACAAAAAATGAAGTTTCCAAAATTATTTCATATATACATAAAGAAAATACTTGATAAATCACAAGGTAAAAGGTGTTTTAAAATAAAAATCTATTAAAGTAATAAGTGTATTAATATATATATATAAATTTAAAAGTGAGTACGTGTAAATTCCTATAGAAAATGATAATATGTATAGGTTTAATAATGTATGTAAATCAAATATATATACTATTATAGGTAAGTATAAAAATAATTTATATGGAACATATATACAAAACATATTATCATGACAAAAATATACGTTAAAATACATGGGTTTAATAATATATAGATCAAATATAGATAACAATAAAAATATATATAAGAATAATTTAAAAGATATGTTATGTAAGATTATATGATACAAGGCGAGAATAAATTTAAAAGAAACTATATGCGTAAAATAATATAGAATTAATAATATGCATAGAATAAAATAATTTTACTATAAAGTATGTATATATATGTATAATAGCGTATATAAAGAAAATAAAAAAATTACAATAGTGGTTTTAAAATGAAATAAAATTATTAAAATAATTTAAAAAATAAGGACAAATTATAAAGGGAATGAACTATTAAGATGAAAAAAGGATCTAATCAAAAAATAATTAAAATGGACGGGCTAATTTATAAATAAAGTAATCAAAAAGGGGACCAAAGTGCGAAGCGCACAAATGCCTAGGGACTCAAACTAGAAATAATCCAGGCCCTAAAACGCTGCGCATAAGCGCTGGCTAAAATGCAAACGCGCGCAAATTATGAGGGAAATTTAAAAGAAAAAGAAATGCGAATATAAGCTGATTTGCACATGGCGCGAAAGGGGAGGGACCGATATTGAAAATAAACCATTATAAACAAAATGGCGCGGGCTCGGGTCCTGGAGCGGGTCAACACGTGGACCCTTCCCTTTGAAACGATGTCGTTCCGTCTCTTTCTCAACTACAAAAGGAATGGCATTAAGCCATCTTAACCCTAGCCCCCATTTTGCTTCACCAACTGACCTCTAGCCCTCCCTTTTCAGGCGCCGATTCATCTCCCTAAATGGCGATCGGTATTTTCATGCCTTGAGGGACATTTTTTTTTTCGTGACTCCATTTTGACTCCAATATCGACGAAACCAAAAGAAGTCTACGGCATATTCGCGAGGTAAACTTCTCTTTCGCTTTTTTTTCTATGTTTTTTATGATAGATTTCAAAATAAAAAAAGAAAACAGAGGCGTAAAAATAAAAAAGGAACAACCTTTGAAGAATGTTCAACTTCTCTGTATTTGATTGCTATTCTTTTTTTGCATATTATGCGTGTGTAAAAAAAGAGCCCCCAGATACAGTCGAAAATCATCGGCTTTATAGCCGAATAATCAAAAATAAAGAAAAATACATTTTTTTTCTTTGCTTTCGTATTGGCTACTGCTCTGTTTGTCTTCTTGCAGGTACGGGTGCGCGCTCGGGTACTGAGGCGCTGGCATCGTACGGTGCTGAAGGCTTGGCATGGACGGAGGTGCTGAAGGGCTCAGACTGCTGCAGTGCCAGTGAACAGCTAGGTTTTGCCTTGGTTTAGCTCTTTGGGCTAGGGTATTGGGCCATTGTATTTGGTTTTGGGTCTAAGCAATTGGTTTGGGCTGTTGTTTCTGTAATTGGGCTGTAGGGTATTAGTTTGTATTGGTTTTGGGACTTGGGTTATGTACTTGGATATTTTAATGGACTGTTTAGGGTTTGCTTATTTTTATTTATTTTGTATTTTGGTAGGCCCGGGCTAAAATTGAGTATTACACCCAAGCTCTGATGGTCAAGGATCATTGCTTCAACATGGACTTCACTACACCCCAACCCTTCCCTTGGATACAACTACAACTGCGACTACAACCCTCACTGTCCTAGCCACAGACCACTGTGTAAGCAAGCAAAAGCAGCTACTTGGTTGAGTTGGTTCTTCCATAATTAAAGCCTGAATCCTTCATTTATTGTTTTTGGAGGTATCATTGTCGTCTTGGGGTGGTAGTGACAATGAAGTCGAAGCTGACGCGGTAATATGTATGGATTTGATAACAAATTCCCTTTATATTTAATTTTTTGTTTTAATCTAGTTTTTTTTTTTAATGTTTTTGACTAACTATAAAAAGTTCTCTAAATTTTTGTCAAAAGTCAAGAAAAAAAATATTATGTGTTGTCCTAATATGCTACATCAATAATCTGTTAGTCTATATATTTGGAGTTGTGAGCAATGGCAATTGCAACCATGATTACTACTCTTCCTATTTCCTTTTTCCCTTTTCTTCTTCTCATTCCCGCTATCTGTTTTACCATTTGTCATGCCAATTCCAACGTGCTTTGCATCCAAAGTGAGAGAGAAGCTCTTTTGAAATTCAAGAATCATATTATTGATCCTTCGAACAGGCTATCTTCATGGGTTGAAGGTGGGGATTGCTGTAAATGGATTGGTGCCGTCTGCCATAACTCAACAGGCCACGTCCACCAACTGCACTTGGCTGCTCCTCTTTCACCTTACGAGCGGTCAAAACTACGAGGCAAAATAAATCATTCACTTCTGGAGTTGAAGCATCTCAGTTCCCTGGACTTGAGCTATAACAATTTTAACAGCATACAGATCCCGAAGTTTTTGGGTATGCTGGGGACTTTAACACATCTTAACCTCTCTCAAGCACAATTCCAGGGAGAAATTCCTCATAATCTGGGGAATCTTTCAAAGTTGCAGTATCTTGATCTTCGAGGTGGTATTATGCACGGGTGGGATACCAAAGTTACAAGTCTTCAATGGGTTTCTGGACTTTCTTCCTTGCAGTACCTTGATTTGAGTTATGTGGATCTTCGTAAAGCAAATGATTGGGTACAGGTAATATTCAAACCTCCTTCTTTGTTAGAGTTGCACTTGTCATATTGTGGTTTAGAAGATGATCCATCTCCTATCAGTGTTAATTCTACAAAATCACTGGTTGTTCTTGATCTTTCTCAGAACCGCTTTTCTTCAGTACCTAAGTCGATATTTAGTCTTCATGGTCTTGTGTCAATTCATCTTAGTGGAAATTCTTTGGAAGGCCCAATTCCAGATTACTTTGGGAACACCTCGTTTCTCGAAGTTCTTGATCTTAGTTGGAATCATCTCAATTCATCCATACCTAATTCCTTGTATAGTTTAAACCGTCTTCAGTTCCTTAGTCTTAGTTCAAACCAGTTACAAGGAACAATCTCGAGTGCCATTGGAAACTTGAGCTCTGTTACTCACCTTGATCTTTCTGATAATAAAATTGAAGGTGGAATATCAGAAATCCTACAGAGTTTGTCTAGATGTTGTTTGGATTCCTTAGAGTCATTGAGTATGACCAATAACCAACTTTCTGGCCGTTTAACTGATCAACTTGGACAATTTAAAAATCTGTCTCACTTGTCCCTTGCTCAAAACAAAATTTCTGGTCCCATTCCATTATCCATAGGGGAGTTATCATCTTTGAAAACTCTGGATTTTGGGCATAACCTATTGGAAGGAGTTGTATTAGAAACCCTTTTTTTTAATCTCACGAGATTGACAACTCTAATGGCATCGCATAATAGGCTTAGATTTGAACCAAACTCAAATTGGATTCCCCCATTTCAATGTGAAAGTATCGAATTGGGTCATTGGCATCTTGGCCCAAGGTTTCTCCAGTGGTTAAAATTTCAAAAGAAATTGTCTTATTTGGATATCTTCCATGTAGGAATTTCAGATGTCATGCCCACTTGGTTTTTAAACCTTCCCACTCAATTTTCATATTTAAATCTTTCCTCGAATCAACTTACAGGAGAGATATCATATTTGAATGTGAGAGACTCTGTTGACTTGAGCTCAAACCGCTTTACAGGTCCATTGCCAAGTGTAATCTCAACTTTAAGTACTTTACATTTGTCAAATAATTTATTTTCAGGATCCCTTTCTGAATTAATTTGTAATCCATCATTAACGGGAATGTTATCTCTTTACCTTGATACAAATCTACTCATTGGAGAAATTCCAGATTGTTGGAATCATTGGGAAATTTTAAGTTATTTAAATTTAGCAAACAACAATTTGACAGGGAAAATCCCACCTACTTTGGGATATACATATCCTTTTTTGATAAACCTTCGAAATAATAGCATGTTTGGAGAATTACCCTCCACATTGCGAAATTCTTGGAGTTTAGTTATGCTTGATCTTAGTGAAAATCATTTCAGTGGAAGTGTACCAGCATGGATTGGTGATAAGCTCTCAAGCCTTGTGGTTCTAAGCCTTCGATCAAATAACTTTGATGGTCATATTCCTCACAAAATATGTGATCTTCAATTTCTTCAAAACTTGGACCTTGCCAACAACAACATTTCAGGAGTTATTCCAAAATGTTTCAATAATTTAACTGCAATGGCCACAAAAATCAAAACCAATAATGATATTTCTTTGTCGCATCCAAATTTTTACTAATTTTCTTTCAAAGCATTATTGGTGTTGAAAGGACGAAAGGATGAATATGGTAGCATACTAGGACTTGTTACCAGCATGGACCTTTCAACTAACAGCCTCATAGGAGAGATCCCCAAAGAAATTGGTAGTCTCGTTGGACTATTGTCTTTAAATTTTTCAGGGAATCTCCTAACAGGAAATCTACCGGACAACATTGGCAACATGAAGTTAATGGAATCTCTTGATTTGTCCATGAATCAACTAAATGGTGAAATCCCTCCAAGTTTCTCCAATTTAAATTTCTTGAACCACTTCAATGTGTCCTACAACAACTTAACAGGACAAATCCCAACAAGCATTCACCTTCAAAGCTTTGAAAACTTGTCTTATGTGGGCAATCATCTTTGCGGACCTCCTCTCTCTAAGAACTGCACCTCAAAAGGTATTCCAACTGCTGTTGCAAATAATGGAAGTATCAATGAAGGAAGTAAAGTGAATTGGCTTTATGTCAGTATAGTTTTTGGCTTTGTAATGGGATTTTGGGGTGTAGTGGCTCCCTTGTTTTTCATTAGATCTTGGAGGATTGCATACAATCGAAAGTTGGACCATATATGTGGTAAACTGTATGTGTTTTGGGCTGTTATGGGTATGTAGTTTGATGGAAAAAAAGCATGTACAATTGCTTGGTGCTGAAAGGCCAATAGGGCAGCCCACTCACTTGCGTGAGTGGCTTTGTTTAGGGGTGAGTATTCGATCGAGTCGAGTCGAATCGAGTCAAAAAATTTTGAGTTAGTCGAGTTGACGAATCCTATTTTAGCAACCGAACTCAATTTGAATTTTTTTCGAATTGGATCGAATCGAGTCAAAAATTTTCGAGTCGAGACGAGTCGAGTTAACGAATCCTATTATTTACACTCAATGTTGCGTTTACATGAACCGATTGTTTAACTAGTAAACGAAGTATAAAATTATTTAACTACATAAACAATATAATGGTTTTGCCTTTTAACTTAATGAATAAATATTTACCAAAACAACATAATTTTGCCTTTTAACTTAATGGTTTTGACTTTTAACATTAGAAAATGTAAACATTTTTCAAAACGGCGTAATTTTACTTTTTCTTATTCGAATTTTCGGATAACTCAAATTGTATAATTCATATTCGAATTAAACCGAAAAACTTAATTTTTTATTCGAGTTGATCCAAATAATTTGATTAACTCAAATAACTCGAATTATTTAATTCAAAATTTGAAAAATTTATCGAGTTTTTCGAATCGAATCGGATTATGCTCACCCCTAGCTTTGTTATATGCAAACCACATGGTATGAGATGTTTTTCCCTTTGCATCTTCTTTGAATAATGTTGAAATTATGTCTTATGTTGAGACAAATGAGGATTACGGACAATAAGTTCAGGTGTATGGGGTGAGCCTATTGGCTCGGGTTTAGTAGTCCGTCTCCTTTTTGTGTTTGCTTTTGTTTTGTGACTTTCTCATTAATGAATTTCTTTTCTCTAAAAAAATTAGTAATTACACCTAAGGTCATTCTAAAATAGGGTTTTTTTCCTCAATTTAGTTACTTTAATTAAGATAATTGTTCAAATTAGTCACTGTCATTAAAATTTTCATTAATCTACTAACGGATTCTTAATATGACCTATTAGCCAATTGATTGATGACACATGGCACTTTCTTTTGACTTGTGACAAAAACTTAGGGACCTCTCTATAATAAATCCAAAACATTTTTTTCCTTTTATATACCTATTAATTACCTTAGATTGGATGTTGCCCCATATCACTTTGATTTTTTACTACCAAATATGCAACGAATCACTTAGTTAATCTTAATTTCTTCTTAAACCATAGAGGTCTTGTTTTGAATTAATTCTTGGAATTATTTATGAAATATGGATTTTCCACCATGTTCTGAAAGAGGTTCATTTCCCTTATGCACTTGTTAACCTAATTTTATAAAATTTAAAAATAAGAAATTTGAAATATAATATAATATTCTTAAAATATAAATATATCCTATATATTATATGTAAGAAGGTCTTAGGCTCCTAATTGATGTGGACAACCCAAATTTTCCACCTGAATTATTTATATTTTAAATTAATTAATATTTCTTTAATTTTATGATTAGTTAAAAGAATATTTATGAGTAAAAAAATATTTTAATCATTTATTTTTTTATCTAAATTTTTTTATAAGCATTAACGTTTACTTTTTTTCCTAAATAAAAATTATTATGTAATTTATCCTCAATAAAAAATTTTATTACAAATTGAGGGTTTTTTAATTTACAAATATATTAATAAAATAAAAATATACATACTCTCATATGCATTTTACAAAATTAAAAGGTTAATTTCAATCCCACGTTAACTATAAAACACTGTCATAGCTCACACTTACCTTATAAATAAGAGTAGACCATTATTTTCATAAGCTCTTTAAAGTTTTTTCATTTAGAACAAATTCAGGGTTTATATTTTAAAGTTATTTATATATTATTGATAATAATATGGGTAAAGTACATACATAGTCACCCAACTATCAAAATTTTTTATTTTAGGCACCCAAAATAAAAAGTTTGCAATTTAAGCACCCACATTATATAGTTCAGTCATTTAACCCACAATTTTTACATATTATATCAATTTAGTCATGATTTTAAAAATTAACCCTCAAAATTTACAAGTGTTCTCAATTTGATTCTAAATCTAAATAATTCAAAAAATATATATAAAAATAATAAATTCAAAAATATATAAAATAATAAATCATTGTTGACAAAAACTAATAATATATAATCACTTTTGAGAGTTGAGTGTCGGAAACATAATTTGAACCATAGTTTAGTGACAATTTCTGTAGTATACCCATTAATTAAAATGTAATTAAGCTAGTTAACATGAATTTTGCAGGTTTGTTAAAGCAATGGCGGTTCATCTGCGCCGCTTCTTTTCTTTGGTCCATTTGGTTCAATAAGAAAAGGTTATCGATTGATGAAATTTTGTTTCTTGCTAAGCTTCGTTCTCTTTGTAAAAGCATCCAAGGAAGGGTGGATTGTGATTGAATCCCAATGGTGGTTGAATCCTAGATTGTGTGTGCCGTGTTCGAAAGCGGTGGGACCTAGGTTGGGGACTGTATGGCCCTCTCCTCCTTGTGAATTTGGGTATTTTGGAGTCCGGTGAAGCTAAATTGAGGCCAATTATATTGGCTCTTCAGATGATTATTGGATGGAGATGGAAAAATGCACAAAAAATCGCATTGTATTCAAAAATAAAAAAACCCATTAAAGAGAAATAAAGTTTGAACCCTATAAGAGAAATAAAGGGTCCCTTTGGATCACCCTTAATCTTTCACTCCAAAGAGCTAGAGGACACCATTTGTCCTGGTATTCCCTCCCGTCAAACCCTTCACCTTGGTTCCTATATTAAGTCTTCATTTGAATCAGATTCCATTTCCTAAAAAATGAATTACCATGAAATGGATATTCATCATTAATGGGTTTAAATTTGATTACAAAGGCGAGGTGTTGAAGAACATGAATTCGCCCCAAAAATGAACTATTTAGTGGAAAAGAGAGCTACCCTTCACATAATTTTTTATCCATAACTTTTTTTTTTTAAAGCTTGTTTTTCTTGATACTAGTTAGAACTCGTGAATTCATTGGATATTAGGACAACATTTTTTTTTTCATTTATTACTTTGTACATTATAAAAGTTTATCAATTATAAGAGTTTTAAAAAAAAGTTTATCCATTGTTATAATTGAAGACTTGTTTAGAGTAATGATAAGAGTTTTCATTTAGCATTTAGATGATATGAGTTTAAACTCTATATCATCTTTTCCTTTCATTATATCGTGAAGATAAAATCAAGTGATTGAAAAAAGAAGTTAACCCAAAGTTTAATTTTCATATTTTGTTCTCCTGAAAAAATCATATTTTATTTTTTAAAAATAAGATTTTAAGCCACATAGATTCAAAAAAAAGAAAAAGAAATTTTGAGTAAAAAAATTAATAGAATTCACATTACACTTACAAATGGACCACCAATACACTTATAAGATATTTTTAATGTAATAACTTTTGTTATGCTTTTTCATATAGTTTCATAAAAGTAAACATTAAAAATAAAAAATAAGAGTAAATTGTTGGCTTTATTACAACACTCTACTTTGAAGAATTTGTAACTCAATTTTTACAATTATTTATTTTAAAAAATAAAATTATAAAGAGAAAACAGAAAATGATTGGCTGTTTTAGAAGACTACTTTAAAGCTTTTTGTAAGTCAATTTTCGTGAAGAAGAAGGAAAAAAGGAGAGAGAAATGAAGGAAAATTAAGTATTTATTATTATGGTCCTAGTATTCTTTCATGAAGATTTAGTATTTATTAGTATAATATATTTAGCATTTATCAGCATAATTTATTTGACTTACTAATTTAGCCTATAAATAGATTCTTTTACAACCTTAGAAAATATATCCATTAGATATTAGAACTCATAACACATTTAAAAAATTTTGTGTTTACGTTTTGAGGGTTCTTTGTTTTTGGGTTTTTGGGGTTTAGTTTTTTATCTCCATCTTTTGTACTCTTCGTTCTTTTGCCATTATAGTAAAATTATCTTTGCCCGTGGTTTTTTATCCTCTTTGGAAGGTTTTTCCACGTTAAATTTGTGTGTTCAATTTCTCAATTTATTCCACTATTTTTTTACTTGTTGCTTAATCGGGTCGATCCTAACAAGTGGTATTAGAGCTAGTTCAATTTTCATATATTAGCCCATTCAGAGATGGCAACAACAAGGTTTGAAATTGAGAAATTCGATGGTGAGACAAATTTCAATCTGTGGTAAGTTTGGATGATGACAATTCTAATTCAAACCGACTTGAAAAAGGTTGTTACCGGGAAAAAGCATGAGAATCTATATCAAACAGAATGAGAAGAGCTTGATGAAAAGGCGTTGGTTGCAATCCAGTTGTGCCTCACGAATATGGTATTGTAGGAGGTATTGATGGAGAAGACCTTATTCGTCTTGTGGAAAAGGTTAGAAACTCTTTATGTGAATAAGTCTCTAGCTAACCGTTTAGTGTGAAACAACGTCTATTTCCATTTCGCATGAACGAAGGTGAGCTTTTTAGAGATCACATCAGTCAATTCATCACTCTTTTAAATGATTTAAAGAATGTTGAAGTTCATATTGACGATGAAGATTAAGCTATGCTATTATTGTGCTCTTTACCCCCTTCATACAAGTCTTTCAGGGAGACCGTGATTTATGGCAGAGACAAACTCTCGTTCGAAGATGTGAAGGGTCATTTGTTGAATAGAGACAAGCTCGACAATGAGTTTGGTTTGGATAGCAAGACAGATAGGCAATCTTCTGTTTTGGTAGCATCAAAGAAACGAGACAAAATGTGTCGCTATTGTAAAAAGTTAGGTCACGTTAAAGCAAATTGTTATAAACTGCGAAATAAAAGAGCTGCTGAGAGTAACGAGGAAGATGTAGCTGGTGCTAATTTGGCCAATGAAAACGGTGATGATTTCTTGTTAGTGTCAACGAGCGATAACTCCAAGCTCACGTCCGAGTGGATCCTAGATTCGGGATGTTCTTTCCACATGTGTCCCAATAGAGAATGGTTCTCCACATACAGTTCGGTTGAAGGTGGAGTTGTGCGCATGGGAAATGATTCATCTAGTAAGGTAATTGGTATTGTTACTGTTAAAATTAGGATACACAATGGGACGATTAGGACACTCTCAGATGTCAGGTATGTACCTGATTTATGAAAGAATCTTATCTCCTTAAGTATTTTAGACTTGAAAGGATATGCAGAATCAACATCGAGTCGAGCAACATTAAAGTATATAGTGGAGCTCTCGTTTTGTTAAAAGGTAAAAGAACTGACAGTCTTTATATTCTGGAAGGTTCTATAGTGACTAATGAAATTGGACGTCCCTCGTCCGTTACGGAGTCTAAGTCAACTCATTTGGAGTAGAGGTAACTTGGTCATAGGAGGGAAAAAGGTATCACCGTTTCGTTGAAGAAAGGTTCTCTTTTGGATGCATGTTTTGAAAATTTAGGGCACTATGTTTGTGAAATTCAATCCCATGTTAGTTTTGATTTGGTAGTGCACAAGTTGAAGGCTAGAAGTCTTCCAAATTCTAAGCACAGATTCTACTCAGGTAATTCCCTGCATAGTTCAAGATAGGCCCGTGGCGAGCTTTGGCAAAGATGGTGCTGTAAGAATTCGTGTCAAGGTGGAGATTATTAGAGTTTTGTGACCCAAATTCTAAGAGATTGCTTGCAAGTCAAATTAAACAAAATATATCTTCTTTCTTGAAGATTTAGTATTTATTAGTATAATATATTTAGCATTCATTAGCATAATTTATTTCATTTACTAATTTAGCCTATGAATAGGTTCTTTTACAACCTTAGAAAATACACCCATTAGAGATCAGAACTCATAACACATTTAGAGAATTTTGTATTTACGTTTTGAGGGTTCTATGTTTTAGGGTTTTCGAGGTTTAGTTTTTTATCTCCACCTTTTACACTCTTCGTTCTTTTGCCATTATAGTAAAATTATATTTGCCCGTGGTTTTTTATCCTCTTTGGAGGGTTTTTCCACGTTAAATTTGTGTGTTCAATTTCTCAATTTATTTCGCTATTTTTTTTACTTGTTGCTTAATCGGGTCGATCCTAACAGAATAAATATTTATTCAATTTGGTGGCCCCCAAATCAAAACCATTTTAATTGACACATGTGCATTTAAATGCAATGGATGATAGGATATTTTTTTTAGCTCAATCAATTGATTACAAGTAAAATGGAGTAATAAAAACTCTCAACTCATGTCCGATTGAAAGAACTACAAAAAACAACAGTACAACCTACAAAGAAATATAACAACAAGCAGACTGACTACACTAATACAAATCACCAAGAAACAACAAATTACCAATAAGCTTTTAACAGTTATTCCTGGACAGTCCAGCGTTTGCCAAAGAATTAGCCATACCATTCTTCTGACTATTTGTGATGACAAACTTTATCTCCACCAAATGCTATAATCCTCCTTCAATATCCGCAAATGATTTTCTTATCGACCATGGTCATAAACGCCTATACTTTAGCCAATCAAAAACACTACTCAATTCAAACTCTACAATCAGAGGAACATTACCTTCCGCATCAAATCAATAAAAATCTCCATTGCAACTTTAATAGCCATTACTACCGCTTGCTCTACTCCACACGCACCACATTTACTAGAAAAAAGAGTCGAGACCACTCCCTTTTCGTCCCCCAACACCCTTCCACAACCCGCAACCTCCTTCACAACTACTCCAACAACATTAAATTTCAACCAACCCGTAGGAAGAGGGTCCCAAACACAATCCCTATCCCTCCCCAATTTTCCACCTGACTTGCAATCCTTAGGCCATCCCCACCAATCAACCTCCGAAAATAGACAATCATCATGTATGGATCTAGCCCACATCAACGATCTCATTTTTGTTTGAAAGATTAAAGAATCAATTATAGCCATCGACCTTTCAAACACCTTCTCGTTTCAAGCTAGCCAGACTGTCCAACACGAAGCCGCAATTACCAATAGCCATAAACTCTTTTGAATAGGATACTAACAGCTAAAAATATCATACCACTTTTTTTATTATATCTTAAATTGCATTTTCATCATTCTGCTAAAAAAATAAGAATATATACTAAAGCAAATTAAGCATGCAATTTATTGTAACAATAAATGCATTACATGTGACAACCTTAAATATTAAGATGTTTATTAAATATAAAATATTAAACGTTTTTAAATAATTTATTATACAAATTTTGAGTTAAAAATAAGATATTTTATTCTGTAATAAATTTGTTGTTTCAATTAAATAAATTAAAAACGTAAATTAATAATCACATCAATAATATATTATTTACTATTTTAATATTCACAGTAATGAATTGTTCTGTTAATAATTCCCCAAAAAAATTGCAATATTCACAGGGGCTAAATTTAATTTAATAATTTTTAAAAAAATTGGATCTAATAAATCATAAATGAGAGTAATTGTACAATTCTGTATTCACCCTAAAATTTTCTAAAGTTTCTGTATTTCGTAACAAAAGATTAAAAATCCTAACATTTATCAACTTTGTTTCTTAAACAAATATTTTAATTGTATAAACTAATTACCTAACAAAAAATTATACAAATTAATAATTTATTTCCATATCCCAAACATGGACAATAAACGAACATGAAAAATACTTTATTTCCATAAACTATGTACAAGTTAATTTCTTTCACTAATATTATATTAATAAAAAAATATTTGACTACTATTGTATTAATATCTTTGACTAAATTTTATAAATTTTTTTGTTGAGAAAAAAAAGGAGAGAGAGAAAATAGGTTGCAAGAAGCATATTCAAGAGGAAAACAAGATATTTAAGCTTAAAAATGAGCCAAGGAGTGTTTTTGGCAAATATTAATTCAAGGCTGGTAGCTACATTAATGGAGCTAATTCAAAGGCATTAAAGGTGCTAAATCAAAAGGAAGTATCTGTTGTGGAAAAGATGAAAAAGAATCATCCACTTAAAACTAAATTAAAAGAATATGTAAATTGCAAGGTTAAATTTGTTATTAGACCAATAAAAAAAAGTTCATATAAACTTTCAGACATTTATCTAATAGTAATCAAGGGGAGAGTGACAAAAAAAATTTGATTTCAAAAAATTCAGTGACTAAATTAAAAAACTTAAAGAATTAAAGAGAAATAAAGTGGATCTAAAACTTGAACCCTATAAGAAAAGAGTACTCTCTATATGGGTCCCTTTGGATTACCCTTAATATGTCGAAAGATAAGCTCATAAGAACTCAGAGCTGTTATATTTTTCTTTGTGAAAGCTTTAATCTTTCACCCCAAAGAGGTAGAGGACACCTAGTCTTCTTTCGTAGACATGACCAAGTCATTGTTCATAAATTATTATTAAGTGTGAATTATTATTGTTGGAAAATTAGTTTGTAGATTATTAATTTGTAGACAACCATCTCATATCATCTACCGGCATAGAATCATTAATTTGTAGATTATTCCACAAAGGATAATTAAGAATTTGGAATTTGGAAGTTTCGTCCTATATGACTTTTACCTAACTTCAAAATTATTTTTCCACTAACATTTATATGATTACATTAGCTATTGGTCCTCAACCGCATTCACAACCCTGTATAAATCTACCTTTTCCTAACACACTACATACAAGTAGAAAGCTAATTTAAAAGATGAACTTCAAAAGCCTCTCTCTATTTTCAATCTCTTTTATTGCTCTCTGCTTCACGGTGGCCAGTGCAGCCAGTTTTAACATTCGAAACAACTGTCCTTACAAGGTCTGGGCAGCAGCCGTTCCTGGTGGCGGCAGAGAGCTGAGCAGAGGCGGAGTTTGGAATCTAAATGTGAATCCTGGAACTACAGGAGCCCGTATCTGGGGTCGAACCAATTGCCAATTCGACAGAGCCGGACGAGGCAGATGCCAAACCGGTGACTGTGGGGGCCTACTTCAGTGCCAAGCCTATGGTGCACCCCCAAACACCTTGGCTGAATTCGCATTAAACCAGTTCAACAACTTGGATTTCTTTGATATCTCTCTGGTTGATGGATTTAATGTTCCCATGGAATTTAGTCCAACATCTGGCGGGTGCAGCAGGGGCATTCGATGCACAGCTGATATCAAAGGTCAGTGCCCTAATGAGTTGAAAGCCCCAGGTGGGTGCAATAACCCTTGCACTGTCTACAAAACGGATCAATATTGTTGCAATTCAGGGAATTGTAGCCCAACGAATTTGTCCAGGTTCTTCAAGGCAAGATGCCCCGATGCTTACAGTTACCCTAAAGATGATCAAACAAGCACATTTACTTGCCCTGGTGGGACCAATTACAGGGTTGTGTTCTGCCCTTGACTGAATGGCTGCTTGGTGCCTTATGAAGTTACATATTAAATAATGGAGAAATAAGTTCTGTTCTCAAGCACGTGTATGTCGTGCAGCTAAGTGAAATTGTATTAAAACTTCAAATATGGAGTTTATGGACTTAATGGGTAAAAGTTTATGTAATTTATCGTTTCTGGTTGTCTCGAGCTAGTGGGGAATTGACTGTACATTTATAATATGAGTTCAAATAATTTGTAATTAAATTTCGACTCTTCATCTATTAATTACAACCACTAAAATATCATGACTTAGCTCTTCGATCTTATTTTATCTAATGATAACTATTACATCTTCCTTCATGAAAAGACAATTACTAACAAATGGTAATAAAGTCATTTATCACTAAGACAAATGACTCGTGACCACATTACTTTCTATTTATCATGTAATGTCGATGAGAGGATATCATTTGTAACATCCCTTACCCGTATCTGATGCCGGGACAAGGTACGAGGCATTATCGGACCTAAACATACACATACATGCAAAAATCGGGCCAAAAAATTTCTTTTAATTCAAACTTTTCAAACACATGCATGTCGTCCCTTAATTAGGTCTACGAAGCCCAAAACATACATCAGGATTAATTTGGGACTAAACTAAGAGCTCTGAGAAGATTCGGGAAAACTTAGGAAATTTTCCCAAGAAACAGGGTCACACACCCGTGTGGACATAGGGACACGCCCGTGTGTCTTTGACACGCCCGTGTCCTCAGGACGTGTAACTTTCTGTTTATGACGTCAGCATGCAAATCGAACCACACGGCTGAGCCACACGCCCGTGTCTCCAAGCCATGTCCCTCACACGGTTTAGACACACGACCGTGTCTCAACCCGTGTGGCTAACACTTAGGCTATTTTCCAAGACATATTTCTCACCCATTTAATCATTTATTTTCACCAACATTTTAATACATTTATAAATCAATTTAAGGTATTCAACCAAGCCTTATAATTATCATCGTTTGTTCATTTCGTAGCCATATCAATCATGATAAAATCATAATAATTTGAATCTCAAACTTACTAAATACAAGCCATACCAATGGCTAGTTACAGTTATACCATTCATAAGCCAACATTGACTAATCAATTAATATATATCAGCCATATCTCTGTAATTTAAATATATTTTCATAACAACTTATCTTGATTTCATACTATTTCATATTTGAGCTTAAATAACCAAAGTATTTGAAATATCATCTTTATTCAAATAGTACACATGAGATACATAATTCCATAATTATGAATGAACACATTTATCAAACATATTCCATATTCATATATCAATGTCTCATGTCTCCATATTTCAATAACCGTCATTTTCATGAATTTTGAGTTCAATTTCATAATTATTTGTCTCGCGTTCAGTTTATTCCATATCGGAACTTCATTCATTAAATCATTTAAAATATCAATACATATGGACAGTACACTCAAGATGAACAATTACATAATCACAAATGAATTCATTCATCAACCAAATTCTATACTCATGCCATATCAACTCGTACTTCCTTATATCACATAGTTCCATATAACACTTACTAACTTTGTCAAATTAGTGAACATCTTACGGAATTGAGTACTTCGTTTTCTTGATGCCATAGTTCAACTATGGTCTTACACATCTTCACATAATGATGCATAACCCAGCTATGGTCTTACACATATTCATATATCGATGCCATAGCCCAGCTATGGTCTTACACGTAATCACATATCACATATCGAAGCCATAGCCTAGCTATGGTCTTACACGGATCACATATCACACTGATGCCATATCCCAGATATGGTCTTATACAGTAGCATATATCACACCGATGCCATATTCCAGATATGGTCTTATATGGAAGCACATAATCACTTCTCTCCGATGCCATAGCCCAGCTATGGTATTATACGGAAATCACATATCACATGTTGCCATGGCCCAACCATGGTCTTTTCCATCAATTCGTTTTAGCCACTGAATGAAAGTACTCAACCCTGCGTTCCACTCAATTTGAACATTTAGTTCAATTTTCATACTTTTTCAATATTTACAATTTAATAATAAACATATGAAATAAAACATTATATCATTACTAATTCAAAGTTTATTGTTTATAATCGGGCATGTAATCAATTTATACACAACTCATTCATATATTTTTTTCCTCCTCCTCCTCTCCATCCACATCCTTGGTATAAATAACACACTTGTAAGTAACCTTATCCATAATTTTTACTAATTACTTATGTGAATATTCAAGCTATCCACCTATGTCATAGTCACTAAATTATTTATATCCCCTGAAACTAGACTCACATATCTTCTTACCATAAAATTTTTAGAATTTTTGGTTTGGCCAATAAGTACAGTTTATTCTTTAAAGTCACCCCTGTTCTGCTGTCTGACAGTTCTAATCCTTCTTCACTAAAAATTAAGTATCTCTTCATACAGGATTCGAATAATGTTCCTGTTTATTTCTCTTAAAAATACACTAATTCAGGATTCTAGTCTTATAAATTTAAGCCCCTAATTATTTTTCTTCAATTTTTTATGATTTTTCAAATTCAAAACAGGAGAACCCGAATTCATTCTGACATTGTCTAACAAAATTCATTATATTCATGATTTACAAATCAATTGCTTACACTGTTTCTTCTATGAGAAACTAGACTCAATAAGCTTTAATTTCATATTTTGTTCATCTTTTAATTTGATTTCTACAATTTATGGTGATTTTTCAAATTTAGTCTGCTACTGCTGTCCAATATTGTTTTAGTGCAAGCTGTTTATTACCATTTTTCCCCTAAGCTCTTAATAAATAACAATTTCATCCCTGCCCAATTAGCCCCTCAATTGAGCTGATTTTTCTCAATTAACACTTTATTCTATCACTTTAAACTACTTTACAACTTTTGGAAATCATAATTTTAGCACTAGACTTTAATTCCAAACATTTTCACAATGAGGTCCTAAAATCAATTTCCATCAATTTTACTTGATAAAATTATCGTATATCAAAACTAAAGCTTCAATTCTATGTTTATTCATCATAGCTTCCAGCACTTATCCATAAAAACTTTAAAAATTAGCCATGAAATCAAAAACTAATGAAATAGTAAGTTGGACCCAATTGTAAAAGTCCAAAAACATAGAAATTTCAAGGAGAAAGCAAGAATTAAACTTACTTGAAGCTAGAGTATGAAAACCAACTTGAACCCTCTTCCATGGCTATTTTTCAGCTAATGAAAATGAAGAGAATTGAAGAGAATTCTAGATATTCCCATTTGGTCCCATTTTTATTTAGTTAATTTTGGCAATTTTCCAGTTTTGCCCTTAATTCATCCATTTCTTGATTTTTATATCTCCTATGGGCTTATTTTCACTTTAGTCCTTCCTCATTTGACAATTGAGCTATTTAATCCTTTTAGTAACTTTTATACCTTTTTCAATTTAGTCCTTTTTATTTAATTAACCACCCAAACGTTAAAATTTTCTGACGAAATTTTAATACTACTTTATTGATACTCCATAAATATTTATAAAAATATTTACGGCTCGATTTATAAAATTGAGATCTTGATACCTGTTTTCTTCAATTTCTTAACTTAATAAATCTTTATAAAACACAAATTACTAATTTAAAAATCTCTCAAAAATCACATTTGGCTCATAATTATTAAATAAATAAATTTACAAGCTTATTTGTCGAATTTAGTGGTCTCGAACCACAATTCCACTATTATGGAAGATGCTAAATAATGCAAAAGTATACACCAAATGCATCAACTTTTAGTTGCTTATCTATTAGAATTCAAGCTTTTATTTAAATCGAAGTATACAAGTCACACATATATAATCCATCATCCATTCAGGGTTAAGGTATAATACACTATGAATGTTGTAAGTAAATAAATCCTAATTTATTCTACTTGGGTCCTTTCTTTTGCAATTGTAGAGGCTCAATTTAGCTTGGGCCCAGATTACAAACAAATAAAACAAAAAATTAAACAATAATAATAATAATAAAGTCCAAATTAAAAAAATAGTCCAGTTACAAAAAATGTCAAGCCCAAATTTACAGGCCCAAAACAATGAAAACCCTAATGGCCCAAATGGCCCAAAAACCTAAACAGTTTTTTAAAAAAATAGAAACCCTAGCCCACTTTTGCGCTGCACCCACGTTAGCACACTCACGCCTCGAGGTCTGCCACCGTCAATTGCCTCCGTCCTGTCGGTTGACTCCAGATGCACCTGAAAAAAAAAAAAAGAACAGAAAAACATGTAAAGGCAATAGGAATAGTACAAAAATATAAAAAATGTATAATAAACAAGTTGTATTGGCTATAAAAGCCAGAGAATGGATTGTATTGGTGGATTTTTTTTTTTTTGAACATAGAGAAATATAGAGACGAAAAAGCAATAAAAAAGAAAGAAAAGAAAAAGTAAAAGGTGATTTTTCAATTTTTTTATTTTTTTATTTTTTCACAATAAATAAGATTAAAAATAAAAAAGAGAGATTTCTTACCTGTTTTCGGTCGTCGGAGGCCCGTGTCCGGCTCGATAAGCCTTGAAGTCCCCCTAGGGCTCAGTTGAAGGTCTCGCCGGAGGGAAGAGAAACTAAAAGGTTTCGTGACCGTCGGCCCAATTTCTCTAGTGTTTCGACCTTTTTTTTTTTTTTTCAAAACGGGGTTTTTAAGAAAAGGGGATTAAAGGGGGATTTTTTGGATTTTTTCGGCCACCGGAGACGACAGTTGCGATCACCGACGGCCGATGGCCGTGGCGGACCTGCGGCAGCTCCAATGGCTAGACCCAAACCCCTTTTAGAGAAAAAAAAAGAAAAAAAATTCAAAGTTTTTTTTAGAAAAACAGTAAACAAAATGAACTTTTTAAAAAACTTTTAGTTTATATAGGCTAGGTTCTGCATGTTTTTAAAAAGGGGTCTAATTCTGCTTTGGTACTTTCGCTTTTGCAGTTTGTTTCAGTCTAGTCCTATCTTATTTTTTATTTTTTTATTTCATCACTTTATTTTATTTTATTTTCATTTTGGTCCTTAGAATATTTTAAGAGGTGGGTACCAAAAACGGTGTCATTTCAGTCGACCTGTTGAACCGACCCGAACCATCTCTAGGATCCGCGTGTTTTGTATGGGGGATATT
Source organism: Gossypium anomalum (assembly GCA_025698475.1). Lineage (NCBI taxonomy): Eukaryota > Viridiplantae > Streptophyta > Magnoliopsida > Malvales > Malvaceae > Gossypium > Gossypium anomalum. The sequence goes on along the minus strand of CM046966.1, from coordinate 96,120,497 downwards.
GTGGCTTTAATCCTTCTATTTTTAAATGCCTTTCAAATTGGTCCTATTTTCGATTTTTTATCGTTTTAAAATTTATCCACTTAATTTTATCTTTTTTTAATTTAGCCCCCCGATTTGCCAAAGAAACAGTGCATTTAATAGGGTTTGGGATATTTTCCCATTTAGTCCTTATTTCTTTTCGCACATTTCATTTCGGTCATTTATTCTGTTTTATTAGTTTTTTATTTACAATTTATCCCCTTAAATTTCATTTAAATTTTGATTTATCCTCTATTTATTTATTCATTTATTTTATTATAGTTTAGCCCCTTATTATTTATTTTATCTCAATTTACACTTTTAATTTCATTTAAGTTACAATTAAGTCCTTTTTATTTTAATTATTTTATTTTTTTATTTACTTATTCACTTATTTATTTATTCATTATTCCTTTTATGTTATTCGTTTATTTACTCATATACTTATCTATTTATATATTATTCACTTATTTATTTATTTTTTATTTTTTATTTTAATCCTTGTATTCATTTATTTATTATTCCTTCATTTTTTTAATATTTAAAATTTTTTATTTTCTTTTATCGATTATTTATTTCTTTTTTTCTTCTTCTTTTGTGCCTTTATTATTATTATTATTATTACTCTTTTATTATCTATTTATCTATTTATTTTTTATCTATTTATTTTTTATACATCCATAAAAATTAGATTGTATACATGCTTTTATTGGTACAATTTTTGTTTATTATTGTCATTTATTATTTTATTTTTTTGTGTGTTCTTGTTATTTTATTATTTCTCTTATTATTTTTGGCACTTCCATGTCATATACATTTATCTTTTTAATCATGGATTTTTCATTTTTATTTATCTTAAATTACTTCATTTATTTATTATTACTATAATATGATCATTAATATTAATATTATTATAATTATGTCATTATTATTATAATATTCCTTTATTTACTTATTATTGATCATTCTACCCACATAACCATTTTAAATTATTTCATTATCACTATATCATACATTAAGTTTAAGCATTTATCCATGTGTATATTATGCCCAAATAAGTTAAATGCATATCGTTTTAAGTGTTACGTTCGTTTTTTCGCACAAAGCATAAAAAAGTAAAATTTTTAAACCGTGGCAATGTTCATTATTTTTGGAATTAGAAGAGTCGTGTTCCTAACTTACGGGATATGGCTTCTTTCTAAAACTAAAATAGTCGAATATCCATTTCAAAAATATAAAAACGAGATTTAAGCAACGATTTAAACGGCTATTATTTTGGTTTTCAAAAACTAAAGGCGTCATGTCTTAACTCATAGGGCATGATCCTTCTTCTCGATTAATTCAGAATAAAGCTTTTTCTATTAAAATATCTTAATACAAAGGGATCGCATTCTGAATTCTCTTCAAATTTTCAATTTTCGAAATTAAGACATCAAGTAATCAATTAGGTACTAATTTTGGGGGTAACGAAGGTGCTAATCCTTCCTCTTGCGTAACCGACTCCCGAATCCATTTTCTGGATTTTTGTAGACAGAAAAACATTGTTTTATAAACCAAAGCTCTTATTAAAACGATCAAATTACGAGTTGACCCGATCACATCTCCTGAAAGTGATTGGTGACGACATCATTTTTTTTTAAATAAAAAGTCAATTTCAAAACGATCTCAAAGGTTTCGACAGCAATTATCATTGCATAAATTCCTTTCAAGTTCATCCACCATTCATATTTATATGTTACTGTTTCAAATATGCTTAGAAAAAGCCACAGCAAAACGTAGCCCCAAATCTAGTAAAAATACAATTCTAAGTCACAAAAATAGTGGAGTCCTAGGATGTAATTTCTAAAATAAGTTTTCAGTAAGCTTTAATTAGACAAAATATTATTTAATTATATAAATCATTAGGAATTTTGTTAATGTTTTGTGTAAAATATTATCTAATTACATAAATTGAAACAATGTTCGTAAAGGGTTGAACATTCATGGCGATTAAGAGTGAATTATTATGGTGTTGGTCAACATTCATGGTGGGTAGCATTGGTCGTGTCTTTTCTTCGAAAGCATCTTCGTTCAATTGTTCGTAATATATTTCTTTAGCATTTATAATTTGGGCGAGTCGATTGAACCAATTCAATGATAAATCTTTGAAAACATCTTCCTTCAATTCTTATTTATATATGTTTATTCTTCTTTAATTATTTGAGGATGTATGCTGGGTTATCATTGATAGTTGCCGCAGATTTATTGTTGAGAAAATGGTGAAAGACAGGTAGCTTTGTGATGCTCTGTTTTGGTTCCTCCATTTTGAGTTACAGAGAGGAGAGAAGGAAAAAAAATATTTTGGATTAATTATAGAAAGGTCCGTAAATTTTTATCTAAATTGAGAAAAAATTTAGAGTTATCAAAATAGAACAAACCTTATTTTAGAGTGACCTTAAATGTAGTTTACTAAAGTATAATATAAACATAACATATTTAATTGTATATATGCTACGAGAATTTTGACTTTCTGTAACATTTTTGGGTTTTTTTTGTTATCGATTCACATATTGGATTCACCATGGTCTGCTTCTGATTTTATTTCAGCTCTCGTCCAAGTGTGATAATAGGCAGTTCTGCTTGAAGTTTGGTATATCAAGTTGGAGGGATATCGTTTCCTTGAGGACTTCTCCCCTTCAATTTGGTGCATCTCTCGCGATCGTACTCCAAGGATATCTACTATTATTTGGAAAAAAATCTCTGCAGTTCATCCAGTCAATGGATCTCAACCATTTGGCTTAGATGATAGTTCTTGTGAATCTAAACACAGTACTGTACATGAAGCAAAACTCAGTCCAACATCAAAGAGGGTTAGATTGGGAGAAGCAAAGATTTCTGCAGTTGACCAACACAGTGAAGAATGAATGCAATTCTGTTGCCTCGAACCAGAATCAGGTATATATAGAGATTCCTGTCCTTTTTCTTTTCCCATAACATCATGTTATGTCTTTATTGACCATGAATACGAGAGGAGCTTAAATCACTTTTGAACTATAAACAACTGCATCGTCATTACAATCTGGTTGAGAATGGTTTTTGGTCAGATTGGAGGCAAGGCCTGAGAATTTTGAAGAAACGAATACTTCCCTATCCGATTCAGAGAGCACTGGGGCCCGAGATTCTTCTTTAATGACTGTCATCCAGGGGACATTCAGCTCCGGGTGTAACAACTTTTAGGTACTGCCTGGGGAGCTTGACTGATAGGTCTCTTTTACTCAAGGAAATTGCAACAACTGTTTCGGATGAAGAAATTTCAGGATTAGTAGAGCAGGTTTCCCTGTACTCCGGATGTTCTCACCATAGGTAATTTACAATGCTTTTCTTTCAGACATTGCTGTTAGTGATCATTGTATTCATGCTTGGTTATAGCGAGGAATGTAATAGTACTTATCATGATATCTCTTCATTGTGAATATCGGGAAAATATACAACACTGTCAATTGTTGTTGGGATCTATATCGAGTATTGTTGAATTTTTCTTTTCCTTTTGCTAATTGAAAAAGTTGTTGCCTACTCTTAGGCATCAAATAAAAATGGCAAAGAGATTTATAGACGAGGGAATGATAGCTTGAAATTTGATATCGCAAACAACCTTCAAGTTCAACCTCAAATGAACAGTAAGTGGCAAGCTCTTACAAATAAATAGTGATTGGCGAGCTCATTACTTTGGCAAACTAGAATTAACATGTGAATTGGAGTCGTGGTAAAGATGCGAGCAAACTAAAGCATGAAGTTGCGAAGCAACTGGATTTAAATAACTTGAGTGCAAGTTATGTTTTGCAGCTTTGTAGGAGATTTAGTATTTATTAGTACAATATATTTGGTATTTATTAGCATAAAATCTTTGTTCTTTCTTTTCAGATTTAAAAGTTTTTTTTTATTATAAATACTCATGTTTCATTGTTCAAAAACTGAGTGAAAATAAATAGAAACTTTAGTAGATAACTTTGTTGCTAAATCACTCGTTTCTTCTCTTCAATTCTTTCTTTCTTAACATCAAAATTCCAACAATTGGTATCAGATCTTATGTTCTTAATTAAACATGCATTCTGCAAGTTTTTGTCCACCTTCACTGTTAGTCTTTAATGGTGAAAACTACAATATATGAGTTGTTAAGATGAAGACCTACCTACAAGCTTCTAACTTGTGAGAGGTTGTAAATATTGATATTGAGCTCGCACCATTAAGGGACAATGCAACAGTTGCTCAAATCAAGCACCAAAGTGACGAGCAAGCTAAAAGATACAAGGCAATGTCTTGCATTCAAAATGACTTCTCAAATGTAATATTCACACGTATTATGGCCCGCGAGACTCTAAAACAAGCTTGGGATAAGCTAAAGGGGGAGTTTCAAGCTTCAAACAAGACCAAACAGCAACAACTCATTAATCTCAAGAGAGATCTTGAGAATTTGAAGATGAAGGAGGTTGAAATAGTGAAGCAACATGCAAACAAGATTATGGTGGTAGTTAATAACATCAGGTTACTTGGAGAACAGTTCGCATATAGCATTGTCATTAGGAAGGCCATTACAACACTTCCTAAGAGGTATGAATCTAAGATTTCCTCACTTGAAGACTTAAGGGACCTATCAGCCATATCTTTTCCAAAGTTGATAAATGCAGTATATGTTCAAGAGCAAATAAGAGCATCAATGCAAGAGGAACACACAGAAGAAGCATTGAAAGCCCTGAGTATTGAAAGTGTGAACCCCTAGAAACATAAGAGTAAGAAAGGTTGGACAAAGATGAAAGAGAAGTTGATGCAAGATGGTGGAAAAAAGAAATATTAACCATGCTCGCACTGCAAGAAAAAAACTCACATTGAGAAATATTGTTACTTCAGACCAGATATAAAATGCATATCATGCAAGCAATTGAGACATATGCAGAAGGTATGTAAAAAGAAAAGGTGAACCCCTCAATAGAATATGCACACTCAAGCAGCTAAAGGAGATCATATTTAGAAGGAGCAGGTGTTCACAGCCACATATTCTGCATCAAAAAATAGATTCGCGAAAGATTGGTTGATTGATAATAGATGTACCAACCATATGACCTCAAATGAAAGCATCTTCAAGAAGATTGACAGAAGTTGTGATCTTAAGGTGAGGATTGGTAATGATGAACTCTTAAAAGTTAAGGGCAAAGGCGAAGTGGTGATCAGCTCGCCATAAGGTACTAAAGTAATTTCAGATGTTCTCTGAGTACTTGCGATAGTTCAGAATCTTCTTAGCATTGGTTAACTTAAGAAAAATTATAACGTGATTTTCAAGAATTATGGTTGCATTATATTTGATTTATTGGGATAAGAAGTTGTAACAATTTCGATGAAAAAAAGAAATTTTGTGTTAGACTGGAATTTGGTAGACCCAAAGACCTATACCAATTCTGTAGATGACGCAAACCTTTGGCACAAAATACAGGGACATGGGAACTACAAGTCCCTTAGTCGAATGTGTGAGGCCATTTGGGTTGAAGAAATAATGAGTATTGAGGAGCAAAGTGGCATCTACGAGGTATGTCAACTTGGAAAGCAGACGAGGTTACCATTCCCAGCAAACAAAGCTTGGCGAGCTCATGAAAAGTTACAGTTGGTTTATTCTGATGCATGCAAACCTATGAAAATATCCTTATTAAATGAGTGTAGATAATTTGTCTTATTCATTGATGACTGTACCAGGTATTGTTAGGTTTATTTTTTGAAACAAAAAACTGACGTAGCTGAAGTATTTTGGAAATTTAAAGAACATATTGAGAACCAAATTGAAAGCAAGCTGAAGAAGATCAGGTCTGATAATGGAATCGAGTACACATCAGGTAAATTCGAAAGCTACTATGAAGAAGTTAGAATCCATCATCAGCTCACCAACATTTACACTTGGCAATAAAATGGGGTGTGCGAGAGGAAAAATAGGATAATAATAGACATAGTGAGATATTTGTTGTTTGAAAGCAAGTTTCTAAAAGAATTTTAGGATGGGGTAGTGAACACGTCAATTTATTTGTTGAACAGGTTGCCAACCAAGGCTGTAAAAGAGAAGACTCTATTTGAATCATGGTTTGGGAATAAACCCTTTGTTTCTCACTTGAATTTTTTTGGTTGCGTTTGTTTTATTCATTGCAACAGGTGAAAATAAACAAGTTAGAGAGGAGGTCACAGTCAGGTATTTTTGTTGGGTATAGCAGCAATAGAAAGGGTTATAGAATTTATGATCCTTCCTCCAATAAAATTTTGGTGAGCAAGGATATTGTGTTCAAAAAAAGAAAAGCATAGAATTAGGATGCTACTAAAGTTGAATACTTAAACAAATGAAGTGCGAATAGGATTCACAACATTATAATGATAGAAGTGAGTTGGGACCGCAATTTGGTGATGATCTAATTGAAGCATACTTTGACGACACTCCGGTAAGAGGAACGCGATCGATTGATGAGATTTATCATTGAACTAACGTAGCACTACTTGAACCTGCAAGCTTTGAAGAAGCTGAAACCATATAAGGCTGGAAAGAAGCCATGCCAGAGAAGTTGAATTTGATTCATAAGAACTAGACTTTAGAGCTTGTTGACAAACCATCGCATAAAAAGATTATTGATATTAAGTGGGTGTTCAAAACCAAACTCAATGTTGATGTTTCACTCAATAGGCTGAAAGTGAGATTTGTTGTGAAAGGTTTTCGTCAACAATATGACATTGATTACTGGGAGACTTTTGCACCAGTAGCAAGGCTGGACACAATTAGATTATTATTGGCCTTGGCAGCATAAATGGGTTGGAAAATCAGCTGAATGTTAAATCAACTTTTCTCAATACTTGTAGGAAGAAATCTATGTAGAGCAACCTCCTAGGTTCGCAGTTAGAGGAAAAGAAAAGAAGATATGTAGACTTAAGGAAATCTTATACAGATTGAAATTCACAGGCTTCACGAGCCTAGTATGCGAGGATGGATGAGCACTTTACGAGCTCGAGATTTGAAAAGTGTCCTAGCGAACCCACCATGTATGTGAAGAAAACTAGCGTAGTCACTTCACTTATTGTTTCATTATATGTTGATCTGTTTGTGATTGGGAGCATCAATGATTCAGTAAGGAGTTTAATTTGCAAATGGAGAATATGTTTGAAATATAATCATTTGGAAAGATAATGTTTGAGAAGCTGAGAGATAAAATTGGTGTTCACAATATGAAGGTCAATGAGGAGTATTGCGAGATGACCATTCATGCAACATGCAAGATTTGCAAACCCTCTAAGATTGGTGAGCTACCTTAAATAAACAATAAGAGGCGAGCTCTTACAAATGAATAATAATTGGTGAGTTGATTACCTTGGTGAACTAGATTTAAAATGCGAATTGGGGTCGTGGGTAAAATGCACACCAAGGTTGCAATAAAGATGCGAGCAGTTTGAAGCATGAAGTTGCGAAGCAATTGGATTTAAAAAACTTGCGTGCAACTTATGTTTTCAGATTATGTTTTCCAATTTTTTTAGAGATTTAGTATTTATTAACATAAAATATTTGTTATTTCTTTCCATATTTAGGAGTTTTTCTTATTATAAATATCTCTTGTTTCATTGTTCAAAATTTGAGTGAAAACAAATAAAAACTTCAGCAAACAGTTTTGTTGTTAAATTACTTGTTTCTTCTCCGCAATTCTTGCTTTCTTAACATCGAAATTCCAACAAGCTTCAATGGTTGCAATTCATCTCGATAGTTCTGAGACCAAAAGAGATGAGAAAAATCCAGTAGGAAAGAATGAACATGCCATTGGGCTTATAGTAATAGTTGGTGCTTCAGCATGCTATGCTTTATTGTTGTCTCTAACACAATTCTTATTTGAAAAATACTGAAAAATGGCACATTTAGTGTTGTGTTTGAAATGTAAATTTACATTTCATTGGTTTCGAGTTTTGTTTGTTTGTTCGTGTTGTTTTTTGAGTTTTGATTTCATGGATTTAAAGTTCGAAATGGATAAATTTGAATAAGGGAAGGTGATTTATGTAGTGAGTTTGATTGAAACAGCTTTGGCATGGCAAATTTGTACAATAGGAGTAGTGGGATTGATCTATTTGGTGTCATCTTTGTTCTAAAATGTTGTGAGTATGCTTAGTTTGCCATTTGTTCCAGTTGTTGGTGTTCTATTTTATAAGGAGAAAATGGATGCAATTAAGATATGGGCAATGTTGTTCACTCTTTGGGGCTTTGCTTTTTACATCTACCAACAATATCTTGATGATAACAAGTAAGAGAAAAAGGAATCCAATGAAATCGAATGTTCTAAATCCAAAATTTAACTTAGTTGATTGAAAATTGTTAGAATTAAGTGACTCGAATCCTTATTTAAATAAAATACAGTGGTAAAATAAAATAAAAGTAAAATCCATATAGAACTACACTTCTTTTATTTTATTTTAGAATAAGGTTTTTTAAACCTTATTAAACTCCATCTATTTTATATTGAGGTGTTTCAATCTTACTACACTCCTATTAGAATATGGCTTTACAAGCCTATAAATAGATATAGTCTATTCCTTTTGTAATTAATTCGAATTCGACATAGTGAATTTTCTTCTCCTTTGCCCGTGGTTTTTTTTCCGAAAGGGTTTCCACGTAAAATCTGTGTGTTCTTTATTTTATTTTATTTTATTTTCACAAATTGGTATCCGAGCTTCCGGGTAGTTCATCTCAATCACGGTAATGGTGTCTTTGAAGTATGAAATTTCACTGTTGGATTGCAACATCAGATTTGTGTTATGGCAGATTAAGATGTAAGCAGTTGTTACGCAGATGGATCTGGAGGTTGCCCTGCTAGGGATAGATAAGATGCCTTCGACATTAACAGATGAAGAGAAGAAGCGTAAGGATCGAAAGGCGTTAACACAATTACATCTGCATTTGTCCAACAAAATTTTGCAGGATGTGATGAAGGAGAAGACCACCGCTGCATTATGGAAGAGGCTGGAACAAATATGTATGTCAAAAACTCTAACAAGCAAGTTACATATGAAACAGCGTTTTTATGCCCATCGTTTGGAGGAAGGTGCATCTGTACACGAACACTTAACAGTGTTTAAAGAAATTCTCTCAAAACTTGGAGGTAATAGAGGTTCAGTATGATAAGGAAGATCTAGGGTTGATTCTATTTTGTTCGTTGCCTCCGTCTTATTCGACCTTTAGAGACACGATTTTATATAGCCGAGAGTCTCTCACAGTTGATGAGGTTTATGATTCTTTGACCTCACATGATAAGATGAAGCATCTTGTAGTTAAATCCGACTCCTAGGGAGAGGGTCTCATTATTCATAAGAGACAAGATTAGAATGCTAATAATGATCGTGGAAGGACACAGGAATGGAATCCTCGCAGTAAATCTAAGGGTAGATCGAAGTCTTCAAACAGAGGTAAAACTTATAACTTCTGCAAAAAGAAAGGGCATATTAAATTTGATTACTATAAGCTACAGAACAAGATTAAAAGGGAGGCTGCGAATCAAAAGGGAAAACAACCAGAAAATTCCAGTGAAGTTAATGTTGTAAAAGACTATAGCGATGGTGAACTTCTAGTCGCTTCTGTCAACAATTCTAAAGGGAGCGAGGAGTGGATACTTGATTCAGGCTGCACCTTACACATGAGTCCCAATCGAGATTGGTTTACAACTTACGAAACAGTGTCTAAAGGTGTTGTTTTGATGGGAAATAATGCTTCAAGTAAAATCACAGGTGTTGGAACAATTAAAGTTAAGTTGTCAGGACACTTAGTGACGTACAACATGTTCCAGAATTGAAGAGAAATTTAATTTCGTAGAGTACTCTTAATTCAAAAGGGTACAGATACACAGCTGAAAGTGGAGTTTTAAAGATTTCCAAAGGTTCCCTTATTGTGATGAAAGGGCAGAAAAAGACTACCAAGTTATATGTTTTGCAGGGTTCTACTGTTACTAGTGATGCAACTATCACTTCCTCTTCCTTGTCAGATGATGATATTACTAAACTTTGGCATATGCGCCTAGGGCATATGAGTGAGGATGGCATGGCAGAATTGAACAAAAGAGAACTTCTTGATGGGCAAGGAATTTGCAAAATGAATTTATGTGACCACTGTGTTTTTGGGAAGTAAAAGAGAGTTCGATTCACCAAAGGAATCCATAACACGAAGAGAACGTTGGAGTATATTCATTCTGATCTGTGGAGGGCCGTCCAGAGTGCCTTCGAGAGGTGGAGCTAATTATATGCTAATCTTTATTGATGATTTTTCCAAAAAAGTTTGGGCGTTCTTCCTGAAGTAGAAAAGTGATGCGTTTTTCGCATTTAAGTCTTGAAAATTATGATTAAAAAACAGATGGGAAAACAAATAAAATATCTCCGCATAGACAATGGCTTAGAGTTCTGTTCTGATGAGTTTAATAGATTGTGCAAGTCAGAAGGGATCGTGAGACACTTGACAGTTCGTCATACTCCACAGCAAAACGGTATTGTAGAACGAATGAACAGAACGATCATGGAGAAGGTTCAATATATTTTGTCAAATGCCAACTTACCGAAGTCATTTTGGGCTATACTGCATTTTTTTGATCAACTGATCTTCATCCGTTGCCATTGAGAAAAAGACTCCACAAGAGGTATGGTCTGGTGATCCTGCTAATTATTCTGACTTAAAGACCTTTGGGTGTCCTGCATATGCTAATGTTGATAATGGAAAATTAGAACCAAGATCCATTAAACGTGTTTTTCTTGGTTATAAAGCCAGTGTAAAAGGGTATAAGTTATGGTGTCCTGAAAATAGAAAAGTTATGATTAGCAGAGATGTCGTTTTTGATGAAACTGCTATGCTACCTAACTTATCTCTTAAAGACTCTTCCAATAAAGAAAATTAAAAGCAGGTGGAGCATTAGATTAATACAGAGTCGACTCCTCAAGCTAGTACAAAAATTGAGAATAGAGTTGCTTCTTCACCACAATACTCTATTGCCAAAAACAGAACTAGAAGAGAAATTAAACCTCCAAAGAAGTATGCTGAGGCTGATCTAGTTGCTTATGCTTTAAATGTGGCTGAAGATATAGATGCAAACCGAGAGCCATCTAATTATTCTGAGGCAGTTAGCTGTAAAGATTCAGAAAAGTGGATGTTTGCTATGTAAAAGGAGATGGAATCACTCCACAAAAAAAGAACATGGGATCTTATGAAACTTCCTAAAGGTGAAAAGGTTGTTCGTTGTAAATAGGTGTTTAAAAAGAAAGAAGGGACTCCAGGAGTTGAAGAACCCAGATATAAAACAAGGCTTGTTGCAAAGGGTTACAGTCAAATTCTAGGAGTGGACTTCACAGATGTGTTCACCCCAGAAGCATAGTTTGATTCGAGTTTTGCTTGGTATTGTGGCCATGCATGATTTAGAGCTTGAGCAGTTCGATGTAAAAACTACATTTTTGCATGGAGAACTTGAAGAGGACATTTACATGCAACAACTAGAGGGTTTTATAGTCTTAGAAAAAGAGGACTATGTTTGCTTGCTGAAAAAGTCCCTTACGGTTTGAAACAGTCACCAAGACAGTGGTACAAGAGGTTTGATTCCTTTATGACTTCTCATGATTTCAAAAGAAGTAGTTTTGATAGTTGTGTTTATTTTAAGAAAAATAATGATGGTTCTTTTGTGTATCTACTTCTTTATGTTGATGACATGTTGATAGCAGCAAAAGGTAAATGAGAAATAAGAAAGGTCAAAGCCCAACTAAGTGTAGAATTTGAGATGAAAAATTTAGGACCAGTAAAGAAGATACTTGGTATAGAGATTCTCAGAAATAGAAAAGAAAGTAAATTGTACCTAATCAGAAGGGGTACATTGAGAAAGTTCTTTGCAGGTTCAATATGCAGAGTGCTAAGCCTGTTAGTACTCTTTTAACAGCCCATTTCAGACTTTCATCGACTTTGTCCCCAAATCAGATGATGAGATTAAGTACATGTCACATGTTCCATACTCTAGTGCAGTGGGATCTCTCATGTATGCTATGGTTTGTTCACGTCCAGATTTATCATATGCAGTCAGTGTAGTTAGTAGATACATGGCGAATCCCAGTAAAGAACACTGGAAAGCAGTTCAGTAGATTTTAAGATACTTACGAGGTACTACTGATGTTTGCTTACAGTTTGGAAGAACTAGATATAGAATCATTGGGTATGTTGATGCTAATTTTGCTGAAGACCTTGATAAAAGAAGATCTCTCACAGGTTATATCTCTACAATTGGAGGTTGTGCAATCAGTTGGAAAGCCATTTTGCAAACTACAGTCACTTTGTCTACCATTGAAGCTGAGTACATGACAATTACTGAGGCTTGTAAAGAACCTATTTGGTTGAAGGGACTCTTTAGTGAACTCAATGAAGACTTTCAAATCAGTATAGTATTTTGTGACAGTCAGAGTGCAATCTTCCTTAAAAAAGATCAAATGTTTCATGAGAGAACAAAACACATTGATGTTCGGTATCATTTTGTTCGTTATATTATTGCTCGTGGTGATATTATTGTGAGCAAAATTAGTACTCATGAGAATCCTGCAGATATGATGACTAAGTCACTTCCTATAACCAAGTTTGAGCCTTGTTTAGACTTGGTTGGTGTTTATTGTTGAAGATTAAACCCTTAAGGGGTTTTATGGAAGATGTGGAGAACTTGTTCATTGAGAGTTCGCGATGAAGAACTTGTTCATTGAGAATTCGTTTCAAGGTGGAGATTGTTAGAATTAAGTGACCCGAATCCTTATTTAAATAAAATACAGTAGTAAAATAAAATAAAAGTAAAATCCATATAGAACTACACTTCTTTTATTTTATTTTAGAATAAGGTTTTTTTTAAACCTTATTAAACTCCATCTATTTTATATTGAGGTGTTTCAATCTTACTGCACTCCTATTAGAATATGGCTTTACAAGCCTATAAATAGACATAGTTTATTCCTCTTGTAATTAATTCGAATTCGATATAGTGAATTTTCTTCTCCTCTGCCCATGATTTTTTTCCCAAAAGGGTTTCCACGTAAAATCTGTGTGTTCTTTATTTTATTTTATTTTATTTTATTTTCACAGATTCTAAATCAAAGTATTGGCCATATTTTTCACTCTTTAGGTCTTTGCTTCTTATCAAGGAATCAAAGATTCTTATAGCATAAGCTTATGTGCATATGTACATGTCTACCATATGTGTTGTATGAATAAATAGTATTTTTATTTTTGTTAAGATCAAAGGTTCCTCTTTCTTTTCATTAGCTATTTCGTCCATACTACAGATAGATTTTTTTGAGGCTCAAAAATATTTTTTTCCAATTTTTAAGTATAGATATACTACAAGTTTTAAAAATTGAAAACAATGTAGAAGTGAAGGATGTTGAGTCTCGATCTACCCCTTCCTTACACCCTTATTTAAACCCCAAGTAACTTGAAGCAAATCCACTCAGACAAGTTACAAGTATTCAAATCTTACCTTAAACATTAATTTACAAGGATTCAAATCTTATCTTAAACATTAATTAAGTAAAAACTAAGCATAAAAATGAAAAGAAATGGTATAAATTACCAGTTATTCCGCGTATATAGATTTAATCCATCATTTCAAAGGGAAAATGAGAGAATAACAGGGATTCTTTGTTAGTATTCAATCAATGCCTTAGCAAACTGAAAAGACCTTGACTTAGACAATTCAGCATTGTTCAACTATTCGATTTGTTTGGTTAATAAGAAAATGTTCCAACTTAGAAGGGGCAAATTCAGAAATTTTTTTAGCAGGGTCGGAATTTATAATTTTTGGATGCGCAGCTGATGCCGTGGGGCAGTGCCCTAATCAATTGAAAGCCCCAGGTGTGTGCAATAACCCTTGCACTATCTACAAAGCCGATCAATATTGTTGCAATTCAGGGAACTGTGGCCCAACTGGTTATTTTAGGTTATTCAATAGGGGTGAATCTAGGGGTTAGCAAGAGTCTGGTTCTCTTAAAATGGACAATTTTTCATTTAAGTTTTTTATAATTTACAAAATTTTAAATTAATAATGATAAAATTGCCTTTGGCTCTCTTAAAATTGATAAAATTCTAATTTAATCTTTCAGAAATTATAAAAATATAAACTATTAAAATAATAAAATTACATTTTACTATTATAAAAATATAATTTAATTCCGACCCAAAAAAAATTTCCAACTTTGTCTATGTTCAAGATGCCCCGATGTTTATAGTTACCCTAAAGATGATCAAACAAGCACATTTACTTGCCCTGGTGGGACCAATTACAGGGTGTGTTCTGCCCTTGACTGAATGGCTGCTTGGTGCCTTATGAAGTCGCATATTAAATTATGGAGAAATAAGTTTTTCTCACTGGCACGTGTATGTCGTGCTGCTAAGTGTAATTGCACTAAAACTTAAGATATGGAGTTTATGGAATTAATAGGTAAAAGTTTAGTGCGTTCATAGAATATTAGATTTGACAGCACCGATTAACCACATCAATGCAATAAACAAAGCAAAGAGAGAAATAAACTCAAATTTAAAATATGAGTTAAAGCGATAAAATGAAAAAAAAAAAAATAACATACGATATTTGTTAGCACATAATTTGAATTCATCAATCTTACATCTGTGAAGCTTCGTTTATTGAATGATTTTATTTAACAATTCATTCAGCATAACTATTGGCTAAAGCTTAATCTACCATCTCTTAATAGATAATTGCAGCCTTAAAATCGTATCCAAATTATTACAAATTACTCTCCCCAAATACCTAGCATTATGTACAATATCTCTCCATAAAAATCCGTAAACAAGGAGAGTTTAAGCATAATATATTTTCTTGTTCGAGCATTGTTTGGATTTGGTTGGTGTTCATTGTTGAAGAATACCCTTAAGGGGTTTCGTGAAAGAAGTGGAGAACTTATTCATTAAGAGTTCGTGGTGAAGAACTTGTTTGTTTAGAATTCATATCAAGGTGGAGATTGTTAGAGTTTTGTGACTCAAATTCTAAGAGATTGCTTACAAGTCAAGTTAAACAAAATCTAAAAGATTGTTTGCAAGTCAAGTTAAAAATATATATTTTCTTTTTAGAAGATTTAGTAGTATAATATATTAGCATTTATCAGCATAATATATTTTACATTGATTAGAATTAGACTTTTTCAACCTATAAATAGATATATTCGAAACTTCTCTTATATCATTCGAATTCAACATTAGTGATTTTTCTTCTCCTCTGCCTATAATTTTTTCCTAAAAGGGTTTCCACATAAAATCTATATGTTCTATTTTTCTTTCTTTTCTTTTCAATCTTTCTATATTGTCATTATCGACATTCAATTTTTAACAATATAAAACAATTTATAAAAGTTTTAATATGTTCTATTTTTCTTTCTTTTCTTTTCAATCTTTCTATATTGTCATTATCGACATTAAATTTTTAACAGTATGAAACAATTTATAAAAGTTTTAATATAATCATGTAAAACACATACCTGTATTTGAAATTGAGATTGGCAAAAGTTCTTTTAAGTTGTCGGGATTCAATCCACCTCGGCCATATAGAGATAGTTTTCTATTTTTAAAAATTGAGTTTGAAGCAAGGTGGATGGACTTTTTCGTCAAAACTTTTAGAGTCAAATTTTTGTCTCGCGCATAAAAATATCACTTTTTTTATTTTGAAAAATATAATTGGGATTAATTTTGTAAAAGCTAACGTAATATAAAACATTATGTAAATTTTCATATGAATGGTCATGGGATTAGATAGATCTTTTAAGGGTTATGGTCAAAACAGAAGGCTAAAGTATTAAACAAATTCGAGTTTAAGTGAGTATATATAAAAATTTAAGTTGAAGCTAGAGGTGTGCATGGGCCGGGCCGGGCCGGGCCGGGTTCGGGTCGAGCCCACCAAAAATTTCTAGCCCATTTTTTAGGCCCGGGCCCAGCCCGGCCTGAATATGAGCCTAAAAATTTACCCAAGCCCGGCCCGAAATAAAATTGTTAAGCCCGAGCCCGGCCCGGCCCGACCCATATTAAATTTTTTTAACTTATTTTATTAAATAAAAAATTTTAAAATATATTAAATAATCAAATACATTTAAAACAAATATTAAAACAAGAAACAAATAAAAAATATATTAAAACAATTCTTAAAAAAATACACAAATTGAAAAATATAATAAAAATTAATTATATTAAAATTAAAATATAAATTAAAATATAAATATAAATATAATTAAAAATAAAAAAATATATATTTATTATATAATTCGGGCCGGGCCGGGCCCGGGCCAACAAAATTTTGCCCGAGCCCGGCCTATTTTCTAAACGGGCCTCATTTTTGTGCCCAAACCCATATTTCGGGCCTATATTTTTACCCAAATCCTCCCATTTTTCGGGCGGGCCTTCGGGCCGGGCCGGGTAGCCTGGCCCATGCACACATCTAGTTGAAGCATCATGAGCCAGCAAAAAAAAAAAAAAAACTCGTCTTACTTGTTTGCTGTCCTTGTTTGAAATTCACCTTATCTAACTTTTTTCGATAGTTTTAACAGTATAAATGAATGACATTTTTAATAAAAATTAAAAAAAAAAACCTGATTTTCGACAAAAACAAGAATGAAATTAACAATATTTTAAATAAAAAGTGTACACTACAATACTAAAAATAAAATATTTCTGTATATTTTATGGCTGTTTTTAGATGCATCCCAAGCTGTTTGTGAAATCATGTTAGGTCTTTTTTTAGGGCAAATTATATAATTGGTCACCCAATTATATAAATTCTTAATTTCATCATAACGTTTTAGATCGTTTCTATATTGTCACTCTCCGTTGAATGGTTAACGGAAGTGAAGACATGGTTCTTTTTTAATTGGTATGATAACATAATTATTCTTCAATACTTATACATTTTATCGATTTGATCTTAATTTCGAATAATTCAATAAATTTAATTATTCATATTTATAAATTATATCAATTTAATCTTTAAATGCATATAATTAAATGATTATTATATAATTATTAAAAAGTAGAATATATACCGGACTTATTAAATACAAAATTTATAGGCAGGAGACTGAGAATGATTGAAATTTCCGTAAATTTCTTTGCTGCAAACTTAGTTTAAGCATTTGATTATCAATGGGAAACATTCTAGATGTATATAAAATATATTTTAAGTTGAAATTATTTATTAAAACTAAGAAATTGATTTTAAATATGCAAAAAGTTGAAAAGGAAAGTGGGTGGAAGCAATGGAGAGATGGAAATTAATTCAATGGTCGGCCCAAAACGTGAATAATGCAACTCTTAAAACGTGAGTAATGCAGTCTTAAAATAATTATTGAATAGAAGAAAGTGTAAAACCCAACCCAATGCATGAAAAACACCAATGTAAGTCCATCCAACCAACTGCAACTCATCATACCACATTCACCAACACCACGTTACGGATATTGATATTATTATCAATGAAGAAGGGTTGGAAAATTTCCGATTTTATTACCAAATTTCAACAGACAATTATTAATTATATGCATTTTGTGGAAATTTGGGGTTTTGGAAGAAACTTCTTTGCGCTTGATGTATGTGCACAATATTTTTGTGTTTTAGCTAAGCTTAGACTATATATTTGGAGTTTTGAGCAATGGCAATTGCAACCATGAGCAACTTTATTTCTCTTCTTCTTCAAAAGCTCGATTTTTGTTGGAAAAAATAAAAATGGAAATTATTTCTTCAAGTGAAATTCATATTACATCTGTGATTTTATATGTTTAATTATTAATACAAGCTTTTTTTTTCCTTTGATAGTTTCATCTGTTTGTTCTTTTCATAATTTCCAAAGGGTAAGGTGTATATAGTCAAAATATGGGGCACCAAATTATAAATGCAATTAATTAGAAATTACCTTGGAAGGAGATTTCCAACAGCCTATCAATTAAATGCATTTTTCTTCTCTGGAAAATATGGGGGCAATGTATGTGAACAATATTTTTCAGTTTTGGCTTACCCTATATGTTCGCAGTTGCTAGCAATGGTTGGTACCATGCTTTCCATATATATTTTTCTATATCTGGAAGAAGAGAAACACAAAAATCAATTACTCTGCAAACTCTTTCTTTAAATAGTATATAGATAGTACGGTACCAACCAGTGCTAGCAACTGCGAAAAACAAATATTGTTCACATACATTGGTCCCATATTTCCAGATAATTTCGTTGCAAGGTAAGTTTCTAATTAATTGCATTTACAATTTGGACCCATATTTCCAGAAAAGAAAAAAGCATCTAATTGATAGGCTGTTGAAAATTTCCTTTCAAGGTAAGTTTCTAATTAATTGCATTTACAATTTGATGCCCCATATTTTGACTATATACACCTTACCCTTTGGTAATTATGAAAAGAGGAAAAAGATGAAACGATCAAAGGAAAAAAACTTATATTAATAATCAAATATATAAAATCACAGATGTAATATGAATCCCAATTGAAGAAATAATTTCCATTTTCATTTTCATTTTTTTTTGCAACAAAAATCCAACTTTCGAAGAAGAAGGGAAATAAAGTTGACACTTGACAGGATATGGAGTAAATCTCACTCCAATGATATGACCAGCCAATTTGGAAAGGAAAAAAAATATATGTAGCAAATTTAATAGGAGAATTTTAATGGTGTTAATAATTAAATATAAATTTAAAAAATATAAGGATTTATTTCTTAAATATACAAAAGAGTATATAAATTTAGAATATTTTTAATTTATAAATTTTAATATTATAATTTGACCAAAAGAATTTCTGTTTTAGATATTTCTGATGCAGAAATTTTGGATATCTCGTAAGGTGAAAAAGAAGCGGCCAAGTGCAGTTGGTGGACGTGGGCTGTTGACCCAAATTGATATCTAAAACAGATAAAATCGTTTGAAAATTTAACCATGGGGAAACTTGGATATCAAGTAAGATGGACTGCCACTGCTTGAGCTGTTGGTCGAGTTGCTTGTGATCAGCAACAAAGTCGAGTGCAGACTTGAGTGATTTGTGCACCAACAGCTTCAAAAACCCAGAAAGAGCAGCCTCTCCAATGACAGGCATGATGGAGGTATGAGAAAGAAGCTGAAGAGATATGAAGAAGCAAAATGGAAATTCAGGGAACAAAATAGAAAGAAACAGAGATGGATTATGGGTAATTAGTGGAAGTTGAAGAACATGGCACTATTTTTAAAGCATCTAATTGTTCAGATTATAAGTTGGAAGGCAATGGATTGTGATAAAGAAGATGAACCCCAAGTGGTTGTTAATAGGCAAAAGACAATGAAAATGGAAAAGAGGTTAAATATATTTCATGTTTCATTGATAGCCAAAACTGAAATTCTGTATAATTAGAGAAAGTTGAAGAATATGGCACAATATATTCTAAGCATCTAATATATTAGACTAGGCGGACATGGGTTTGAAGTAATTGAATAGTGACAAAGAAGCTGGCCCCAAGTGGTAGTTGGAGGTTAGCATCGTATTGATGGAAGAGAAAAAAAAATTAATATCATAGATATTGTTCACATTAGGGTCACAAAGAGATTGTCATCTAGCAGGGTAAGTTTGACATCTATCACGTGGCTAATTAAAAATATGAAAAAGTTAAGTGCACTTATCGATAAATAGTATAGCTACAGTGAGTAGAGATATCGTATCCACAAGGACTAAAATTACTAATAATTACCGTTTTCCTATTATTTAGCCGACAATTTAGAGTGATTGTTTTTAAACTAAATTAATTTAACTAAAGAACTCAACAGAAAATAAATTAGGAAAAACCGAATAATAAGCAATGAGAGAGAATATACAAGAAAGAATCCACCTAGGCTTCATCTATTATTATGAATTTAATTTAAACGATTTATTCACTAGGTATCTTAATCCGTAGGAATCCCTAAATTATGTTAATATCTCTTTAGAGAATAAGAGCAACTAACTCTAGGTTGATTAATTGAAATTTCTTTCTAATTAAGACCCCCTATTATCGCATTAACTCGATCTATGGATTCCCCTATTAGATTTGACTCTAATCCGATAGATTTATATCATTCTATTTCTCGAATTGCATGTAACTCCAGTCAATTATACTAGATCTACTCTTAAACAAGGGCTTTTCCTCCTCTGATTTAAGCACATTAAACATGAATTAATATCCCGGAAATATTAAAACAAAATATCAGCACATATAACTGAGAACAAGAACCAAGTATTTATCACACAAATTAGAAATCATATAATAGAATTCATCATAGGGTTCATCTTCTCTGGGGATCTAGGGAATTTGTTCATAATTGTGAATAAAAACATTTCAAAGCTAGAATAACTACAAGAAATAAAGAAACTCATAAAAACTTCAAAAGAAATTAAAAGAAGGTATTCGATTTTGATGGAAATTAATCCACTTCAGAGTTGGCTCCAATGGTGTTCTTCGAGTTGTTTTCTTCAATATTCTCTGATGGCTCCCAGTTCTCTTCTTCTATTTGGTATCTATAGAGTTTAGAATGCTCAGAAAGCTAAAAATTGTGTTTTTTCGCATGTTTGGGATGCGAGTCTCGAAATCGACACGGTCGGCACATGGTCATGTGGGAAGGCCCAGCCCGTGTAGCTCTTAAAATCTGCTCTATTTGTCTGATTTTATCTCATTTTTCGCTCCTTTGACTCACAAATGCTCTCCTAAATATAAAAACATGAACTTAAAGGATTAGAAGCATAAAATTCACTAATTTGTATAAATAATCATCCAAAGACGCATTAAAAATGGGATTAAAATAATTATTTTTATCATGTATCAAGTATTAAGCATGGTTTTAAGTCTTTCAATTTCGGATGGGTCCTTAGCCGCAATCAACATATCATCATCATAAAGCAAAAAAATATACGAATGAATGATCTGTCGTAATTTGGTATAGCATATTAAATTAATTTCCGCACTTTAGGAGCTTGAAAACAAGTAGTTTCATTAAGTTTTAGTTACGTTTTCTTAAGTTTCTTTTAAGTTAATAAAATGTGAAAATTAAGTCTTTTATTAACCTTAAGGGCCAAATGAGGCCTAAGGGTGAGTCAATGGACATTGTAAGTATGCAAGAGACCATTAGATGGTGTAATAAACCGATACCGATTGCTATGTCACAACAAGGAGTGCTCAATATCGCAACATAGGGAGCAAAATGGAGAATTCACAAGACCGCCTTCGATGTCGCGACACAAACTAATGGTGTATATTAATAGTGGGTTTTTTTTTCTTTTGCTTATTGTATATAAGGAAAGAAAATACTAGCAAAAAAAAGAGAAAAAAATAAAAGAATATTAACAATGTTTTTTTTTTTTCAATATATTTTGGGTGGGCGTGGGACTTACTCAGGGTGAAACTAGAAAATTTTTTTGGAGGTCAACATTAAATTTTAATTTTTACGATAGAAAAAATGCAATTCCATCATTTTAATAAACTATATCTTCATAATTTTTAAAAGATTAAATCAAATTTTTATATTTTTAAGAGGGTAAAATGTAATTTTACCTTTATTAATTTAAAATTTTAAAAAGATCTTATGAAAAACATTCATTTTAGGGGGGACGAGGCCTTACTAACCCCTAATTTCGCCACTGTACTTACTCCATAGACTTGTTTAAGTTGACAGGCTTCTAAACTTTATGTTTTGTTGATACAGGAATATAAAGTGAATTTTTTTTAATTTTAAGTACCATGTCATTAAAATATAAAGATTAAATTTTTAAAATTAAAATTATAAAATTAAAATTAAAATATATAAAATGTATAACATATTTTAACCTTCAAAATTTAACTTCATAATTTGATATAATCAAATAATCAACTAATACGAAGCTTGGAAACTTATATATAAAAGTTTATGAGTTAAATAAAGTAGAATAAAAGATAAATTGATTTATTTTCAATAAAAGTTGAAGTAGTATTTCAATAAAATATCAAAATTTTGCTTTTCTTATTCAAATTCCGTGTTTTCCATTACCTTTTATTTAGGGTAAACTACAAAAATAGTCACTTTTGTTTGCCTTAGATTACATTTTAGTCACTTATGTTTGAAATGTTACGTTTTAGTCACTTACATTATCATTTTGTTACGAAGTGGTCATTATAAAGTTAAACTATGTTACCTCCCTAACAACAGTCCTATGTGACAGTCCAAATAGGTTTTAAATGTCAACTTGGATATTCAATTGTTGGGATGAAAATAGGTTTTTAATTAAATAAATTTAATTTGGACTGCCACATAGGACATCCAAGTTGACATTTTAAACCCATTTGGACCACCACGTAGGACCGTTGTTAGGAAGGTAATGGAACTTAAAGGTAGAGTGACCATTTCAAAACAAAACGATAACGTAAGTGATTAAAACGTAACATTTCAAACAAAGTGACTAAACTATAATCCAAGGCAAACAAAAGTGATTATTTTTGTACTTTACCCTTCTTTTTATCTCCTTTAGCTTTTAAGACCTAAAAAGTCTTATATGTGGGAGTGGGGCTTTCTTCATAGACTTTTGTTTGACTCAACTTTATAACATTTTGTGATAATTAAATTTCCGACAGACTATTTTCATTTTAATGCATTTTTTGGAAGAAACTTCCTTGCGCTTCATGTATTTTTGTGTTTTAGCTAAAGCTTACTCTATATATTTGGAGTTGTGAGAGCCATGGCAATTGCAACCATGACTACTCCTCTTCCTCTTTCCTTATTCCCTTTTCTTCTTTTTATTCCCGCTCTCTGTTTTACCATTTGTCATGCCAATTCCAACCTACTTTGCATCGAAAGTGAGAGAGAAGCTCTTTTGAAATTCAAGAATCATCTTATTGATCGTTCAAACAGGCTATCGTCATGGATTGAAGGTAAGGATTGCTGTGAATGGACTGGTATCGTCTGCCATAACTCAACAGGCCACGTCAACCAACTGCACTTGGCTCCTCTTTCAGAGCCTGATGAATTTGCAACAAATGCTGAATGGGAAGCTTACTACAATTCCCTGCTAGGAGGCAAAATAAATCCTTCACTGCTGGAGTTGAAGCATCTCAGTTCCCTGGACTTGAGCAATAACAATTTTAGCAGCATACATATCCCGAAATTTTTCGGTTTGCTGGAGAGTTTAACATATCTTAACCTCTCTTATGCACAATTTCAAGGAGCAATTCCTCATAACCTGGGGAATCTTTCAAAGTTGCAGTATCTTGATCTTGGAGGTAATGATCTCAAATCAAAAAGTCTTCAATGGGTTTCTGGACTTTCTTCCTCGCAGTACCTGGATTTAAGTTCTGCGAATCTTTCTAAAGCAAATGATTGGGTACAGGTAACATTCAAACTTCCTTCTTTGTTAGAGTTGCAATTGTCATTTTGTGGTTTAGAAGATGTTCCATCTTCGATCAATGTTAATTCTTCAAAATCACTGGTTGTTCTTGATCTTTCTTGGAACCGCTTAACTTCAGTACCTAAGTGGATATTTAGTCTTCATGGTCTTCTGTCCATTGATCTTAGTTACAATTCTTTGGAAGGCCCAATTCCAGATTACTTTGGGAACACCTCGTTTCTTGAAGTTCTTGATCTTAATTGGAATTTTCTCAATTCGTCCATACCCAATTTCTTGTATAGTTTAAACCGTCTTCGGTTCCTTAGTCTTAGTTCAAACCAGTTACAAGGAACAATCTCGAGTGCCATCGGAAACTTGAGCTCTGTTACTCACCTTGATCTTTCAGAAAATCAATTAAACGGTCAAATTCCGTTGTCTATAGGGAAGTTATCATCTTTGAAGTTGTTCGGTGTTTCAAAAAATCAATTAAACGGCCAAATTCCCTTGTCTATAGGGCAGTTATCATCTTTGAAATACTTTGATGTTTCAGAAAATCAATTAAATGGTACTTTTCCTCTATGTTTTGGACAACTGGAAAGTTTGGAAACTCTGGATTTTGGGTATAATCTATTTGAAGGAATTGTATTAGAAATCTATTTTTCTAATCTCACGAGATTGACAACTCTGAAGGCATCACAAAACATGCTCAGATTTGAACCAAACTCAAGCTGGATTCCACCGTTTCAATGTCAAACTATCGAATTGGGTCGATGGCAACTTGGCCCGAAGTTTCCCCATTGGTTAAAATTTCAAAAGAACTTGTCTGAATTAGATATTTCTGGTGCAGGAATTTCAGATTTTGTGCCTATTTGGTTTTTCAACCTTTCCCCTCAATTTAAATATGTAAATCTTTCTTATAATCAACTTGCTGGAGGGATTTCTTATTTGAACGTGAAAGATAGCGTTGACTTGACTTCAAATCGATTCACAGGCCCATTGCCAAGAGTAATCCCAACTTTACAATTTTTAATTTTGTCAAATAATTCATTTTCAGGATCTCTTTTTGAGTTAGTTTGTCATTCATTAAGTAGGGAACGAATGGAAGTTCTTTTCATTGATAAAAATCTTCTCACCGGAGAAATTCCAGATTGCTGGAATCATTTAGAAAGTTTGAAAATTTTGAATTTGGGGAACAACAGTTTGACCGGAAAAATCCCACCTTCTTTGGGACGTACAGGTCTTCATTGGCTAAACCTTCGAAATAATAGCATGTTTGGAGGATTACCATCCACATTGCAAAATTTAACGAATTTGTGCATTCTTGATCTTAGTGAAAATCATTTCAGTGGAAATATACCGGCATGGATCGATGACAAGCTCTCATCACTTACAGTTCTAAGCCTTCGTTCAAATAATTTTGATGGTCATATTCCTCACGAAATTTGTGATCTTCAATATCTTCAGAATTTGGATCTTTCCCATAACAACATTTTAGGAGCTATTCCAAATTGTTTAAGTAATTTGAGTGCTATGGCCTACAGAAGGTACCAAAAGAACTATCAGTTTCAATGGGCAAGTACCAGAACTACTCTCATTTCTTTCAGTGCATTATTAATTCTGAAAGGACGAGAGGATGATTACAGTGCCACACTAGGGCTTGTTACCAGCATGGACCTTTCAGCTAATAGCCTCACGGGAGAGATCCCAAAGGAACTTGGAAGTCTCGTTGAGCTACGATCATTAAATCTGTCAGGAAATCTCTTAACAGGAAATATACCAGATGAAATTGGCAACATGGAGTTGGAATCTCTTGATTTGTCGATGAATCAATTGAATGGTGAAATCCCTTCAAGTTTCTCCAATTTGAATTTCTTGAATCACTTTAATGTGTCCTACAACAACTTAACAGGACAAATCCCAACAAGCACTCAACTTCAAAGCTTTGAAAACTTTTCTTACATGGGCAATCATCTTTGCGGACCTCCTCTCACTAAACACTGCAGCACAAAACGTTCTCCACCTGATGTTGCAAATAATGGAAGCAGCAGTGAAGGAAGTAACGTGAATTGGCTTTATGTTAGCATAGTTCTCGGCTTTGTAATGGGATTTTGGGGTGTAGTAGTGGCTCCCTTGTTTTTCATTAGGTCTTGGAGGCATGCATACTATCTAAAGTTGGACCATGTTAGTCGAAAGCTGTATGTGTCTTGGGCTACAATGGGTATGTAGTTTGATGGGAAAAAAACCATGTTGGTCTAAAGTTGGTATAATTTACTGGAGATTGGATCAAAGTGTGTTTTGATTATGTATGAATATGTTTTGTTGTATTTCAATAATTTACAATGAAAATAATTTTCAGCAAAAAATGTTGTTTGATAAATTCCATCAGTTGATTAGCTTAATAATTGAGTAGACGTGGCAACCATAGATCTGGTCTTCTTCCTCTTTGATCCTTCAAATTAGGAGTAACAAAAATAGTAGTAAATAGGATTAGCCAATTTTTTTTCTGTCATTTTCTAACTGTTGCCAATGGATCTCAACAAAAAAAGAGTTCAGCTGTTGCTCTTCATCCTTGGACTCACCCTTCTCAGTAAGACAGGTAACAACCTCAAAACGTCCTCGTTGTTGCATTTGGTCTGGAAAATAAAAGAAGTCGTAAATGTTGGAATTTAAATCTCAAAGTTAATTTCAAATTTTGTAAAATTTAATGTACTTGATTGTTCTCTCTTTTTGTTAACTTTTATGGATCAAATTGGTATACCTGTTTAGAGTTAATTCGATTTTTTATTTTAAAGTATATATTTAGATTCAGCACATTCAAACATGAGAACGAGCATGGAATCTTTCAAAAATATATGAAACAATTTAAAAAAGTTTTAATATACTCGTGTCAAATATATATCCGACAAAAATCCTTTTTAAGTTATCGAGATTACATCCACCCCAGTCATATAGGGTGATTTTTTGTTTTTAAAAATTGAGTTTAAAGCAAGGTGAATCGAGTTTTTCATTAATTTTTTTAGAATCAATTTCTGTCCCGCCCAGATATATATATTTATTAAAATGTCACTTTTTCTAATTTTATAACATATAAATGGGATTAATTTTGTAAAAGCTAATATAATATAAAACATTATGTAAAATTTCATATGAATGGTCATGGGATTAGATAAATCTTTTAAGGGTTACGGTCGAAATAGAAAGCTAAAGTATTAAATAAAATTCAATTTTGAGCGAGTATATATACATAAAAATCAAGTTGAAGCATCATGAGCTAGCAAAAAAACTTTCATCCTTGTTTGAATTTACTTTAGCTAGCTCTTTTTTCTTAGCTTTTATGTGCATTTTTTCTCAATTTTAGTTATGTATAGAGATAAGTAGAAGTATCATGGAGGCTTTTGTATTGTAAGTCAGACTAAATTGTGCTCCTTTACTTAAAAAATGAGTAAATTAATTCTTGTACGTTAGATCAAATAACAAATTAGTCTTATGTTAAAAAATTTCATTTTCATTGTTAAAAATTGATTTTTATACGTTAACATGACATACACTAGGCACACTGCATGTAATTGTTTAGTTGTTTCATCAGCCATATCAATTTTTAACAGTAAAAATTGATTAAATTTTTAATAGAAATGACCGGCTTGCTCTTTGATCTATTGTACAGGGATTAATTTGTCCATTTTTTTTATAAAAGGGGTAAAATATAATTCAAGTCCTAATATAGGGGCCTCTATGGTACTTTTACCTATGTGTACGTACTATGTATGGTTTTTAAAATTTTTCTTTTTCATTTCTTTCATGTTATAGCTGATAAGTGCAGGAAACTGGCTGGGGAAGAGAAAGTGGTATTATCCCAAACAGGGCAATTTTCATTGTGGGATTGCTTTGATATGGGAGTTGGTTCCATAGCCTGCGCAGTGAAAGAAGGTGTTAAACTTTATGTCTACAACATCCGAGCCGCTCATGTCGAGAAATCAAAGAACTTAGCAATGCAGAAGGCGTTAGAAGACGCGATGTCACAAGGCCTGTCCTCCAAGGACGCGGCGAAACAAGCCACAAAGGCTGGGAAAAAAGCGGCCAAGCTGGCGACGCAAAAGGCCGAGCGTGTCACAGGTCCGATCATTTCATCCGGGTGGGACTTTTTCGAAGTTGTTTACTATGGTGGGACTATGTCGGAAGGGTTTTTTAGGGGTAAAGGAACATTGCTTGGAGCCTACGGTGGGGGATTTTTCGGTGAACAAGTGCTTGGGAAGTTTGGTTATCTTGTGGGAAGCCATTTGGGAGGTTATATGGGTGGTAGGATTGGATTGATGGTCCATGATGTGGCTAACGGAATACATTATGTGCTTCGAATCATTGAGGGCAAAGAGTTCGATAAAAAATTGACAGATTCCGAGTTTTGATGAATGACTTGAGTTATGATTTATGAAAGATTCGGATTCAAATGCATATGGGATATGCATTTGAATGTATAGTGACTTCATGGTGTTTTAGGTTTTTTTTCTTTAATTAAGAAGAATATATATAGATAGATTAAGTTCAAAATTGTGTGTTTTTTGGGTTTCTTTTTTTAAATAAGTAAATTGTATTATTAATAATCCAATAATTCACAACAATCAAATTATAATTGTACAAAACCAAAAAACATAACAGATTACATCAACCAAAATCAGAAGCCTATCCTATAAATTTCTCAAACTCCATTGTAAACATAATCGATTATTGGCAGTGAGACATCTATCACTAAGATGAAAACACACATTTTTAACTTTTTTCAACAAAACTTCAACCTAATTAGAAGAATTCCCAAATAGCCTACTATTCCTTTCACACTAAGTAAAGTACACAATTGCATTCCATACCAGCTTGAGCAGACAGATAAGGAATGATTTATCTTTCAAACAAGAAGTTGCCCAATTAAATTCTTGAAGCCACGTGCCAACAGACCTCCTAATGCCACACAAACCTAGAACAAGTTGCCACAAGCCTCGAGAATAGAAAAAGCTCAAAAAAATATTATTTCGAAACTCAAAAGCATCAGAGTACAACAGACAACAACGATCAAAAACCATGCCATGACTAAACAATCTGTCGCAAGTGAGAAGTCTGTTTAAGATTGCCATCCTAGCAATAGAGTGTTTAGGCACAAACCCAGTATTTGCTTTTTATATTGTATAACATAAAAACTCAATGTATAATTTTTAAATAGAGATATTTATGATTCGAAACCAAGCCAACTCAATGTTGGATCTTAACAAAATTCCAATCCCAACCCTCCTAGGCCCATCCAAAAGTAGTTGTCTATGGCTTTTAAAGTAATCTGATTCTTTTCTTGTAACATCCCTTACCCGTATCCAAGGCCGGAACAGAGTACGAGGCATTACCAGACTTAACAATACACAAAGACAAAAATCAGGCCATAAAATTTCATTTAATTCAAAACTTTTCAAACACATGCATAACAAACAAAGCTAACTATATCATTACATCAAAACATAGGACATAGCACGATTAATTAAACTTATAAACCATAATGGATAAGGACCACATCTCATAATCATATACGATAACTCAATGCAGACTGATACGTATTGTCAAAATCATAATAAAAATACATATCACAAACCAGCTTCCTATACATGCCACTCACTTGATATTTCTAATATTTGAATTAATTCTCCCAAAAATGATAGTTTGATAGTGTGATTTTGCCTCCGACGATCTCCAACCCCGAGCCGACTTGCCAATACTAAAGAAATGGAGAGGATGGGTAAGCTTTACGCTTATTAAGTTCATATGAAAATAATAAGCAATTACTACCATGCTTTTCAAGATAAAACACTATAATTGTACAATTACACATATTCAGGTTAAGTTGTGTTATCGAGTTATAGTTACTAAATCATTCATATCTGAAGCTAAAAAACTCTAAATTTAGTTTTGTTAATTTTCTTTGAAACTAGATTAATATATCTTTCTCCCATAAAATTTCCAAAATTTTTGGTTTATCCAATTAGTACAGTTTATTAGTTAAAATCTCCCCTGTTCCAGAGTACGACTACTCTGACCTCTGTGCACTACAAACCAAATTTCTCCCTGTACAGAATTCCAACGACCATGCCGTTTGTTTCCCTTAAAAATAGACTAATAAGTAATTCATGCATGTAAGGTATGACTCTTAATAAGTTTTGTACAATTTATGGTGAATTTATAAAATCAGAATGGGGGATCACGTAATCATTCTGAACCAGTCTCACAAAAATATAAATATCTCAAAATATAGAATTCATTTGCTTGCTATGTTTCTTTTATATGAAAAGAGACTCATTAAGATTTAATTTCATATCTCATCCAGCCTCTAATTAAATTTCTACTATTTTTGGTGATTTTTCAATCTCACGTCACTGCTGCTGTCCAAAATAATTTTATTGCTAATTCACTCTTTCACACTTTCTTTGTATTAACCTCATTTTAACATACATATCACAAATCATTTTCACCACATTTCATACATCACAAGTATAGGCCCATGATTACAAGGTCACCATAAAATCATCCTCATGTATAACTTACTTGTTTATAACCTTACCACATCCCGGTCACTTAATGAACACATCATTCACATAAGCATGTTCCTACACTTATTCATCACAAAACTCACAAAGCAGTACATAGTAAGTCTCCCATTGAACACTTCGGATCAATCCTCGATACTTGGTGGTTTCAGCACATAGCTCCACCCATCATAAAGTTTGGCTCTCTTGTACACATGGTGAACACTTAGTATCACCCATGTGACCTAGCCGATTTATCTCGTAGCTCTCTTGTCTACATGGTGTCCTTCACTGGAACCACGCATGCGACCTAGCTACATATATATCCGTAGCTCTCTTGTCTACATGGTGTACACATAGTATCACCCATGCGACCTAGCTACATCATAATGTCTCGTAGCTCTCTTGTACACATGATGTGCACTCAGCACCATACATGTGACCTAGCTACATACCATCTGTATCATCCAATCTTTTTGAAGGTTCAACCGGGATTTCTCTCTCTTTTCCAACAATTTCACCAATCAAGTAATTATCAACAAACATATTTCCCATATTATTATAAAATATCATAATACAAGTAAAATTAATGTATTACTTACATATAAACTAATTCCATCTCATTTAATATCAAGGCAATAACATTAAATTACACATTGCATTATTAAAAATCATATGAACTTACAATTGCTCATAATATCCATAATCATAGAAATCACATTTATGTATGATAATTCAATGCACTTCATGTACCATAGACATATTTTTAAATCAATTCATAAACTTAGCACCATAACATTTAATTTAACATAATTCAATTAATTCACTAAATTTAACTTTCAAATATAAATTACAACATTATTGCAGTATTATTATCATACCAACTTACCTCGATCCAGAAACGGCAATTTACTATTTTAGTCCATAACCTTGTATTTTCCCGATTTAAGCCCGAATCTCGATTTCCTTCATCTATAATATCACATTTAGCCTTATAATTAGTCACATTATTCATACGGGTCCAAAAATCATATTTTTACAAATTTTAATTTTGACCCCTAAACTTTTGCATATTTGCACTTTTGCCCCAAGGTTCGGAAATTAAACTTCATCCTATTTTCTTATGTTTTATGACATTCTGATCATTTTTCCCTTCTATGGCAACATCAAATTCTCACTCTAACATGTACTTATGACTATTAGGTATTTTTTACCGATTAAGTCCTTTACTCGTTTTCACTTAAAACCGAGTAGCACAAGTTGTTTAACATAATTTAAAACCTAATATTCTATCATAAAACACCAAAATACACAAATTTCACCTATGGGTATTTTTCCAAATACGAACCCTAGGTTGAATTATTGCTAGCATAAGCTAAATCAAGTTATCGGGACTCCAAAAACGTAAAAATCATTAAAAACGAGGCTAGAACGGACTTAAAATCGAGCTTGGAAGCTTGGAAACCCTAGCCATGGATTCTCCCTTGGTATACACGTCCATGGTGAAGAAGATGAGCAAAATTGGCTTTTAATTTTGTATTTTAATTCATTTTACCCCTAAATGATCAAAATGCCCTTACTACTAAACTTTCCAAAAATTCCATCCATGTCCAATTTTTGTCCATAGACTTATAAATTAGTCAAATTTCTATTTAAGACCTCCTCATTAATATTCCAAAGAAATTTCATACAAAAAACTTCTAGAATGCAAGTTTTGCAAATTATTCGATTTAGTCCCTAATTTCAATTTAAGCACTTTATGCTTAAAATTTCTTCACGAAATTTTCACACAATCATGCAATCATATCATAGACCTCAAAATAATCATAAAATAATTATTTCTATCTCAAACAAATTGAGATTAACAAATCCCTAGATTGAATTTTAAAATGTCATGGTTGTCTTCAATTTAAGTTAGAAATTAAAAAAAAAAAAAAAAAACATACACATAACATCCATTACAACATATCTTATATTGTTTGCTTATTCAAAATGAAATGTAAGTTTAAAGGAAAATATGAAATTAAAGAGAAAAAAAAATTGTCAAAGATCATATCTTTGGGTGTTTGTAAAAGAATTATATGAATAGTGAGTAATTTTTTAAAACAAATTTAGTTAATTTACTAAAGCAGTCTTTCCTTTTTCTTTCATGAGGATGTTTTTGATAATTTTATAATTGAGTAAGTGAAAGATTTTAACAAGACTATTAGTTCATATATTATGTAAGAGTTGTCTTTTTTAATTTTTTAATTTTTTTAAATTTTGAATTTTCAGTCCTAATCGAATAATAGCAGTTAAATTCATTAATTTAAGTTTTGTTATGTTCAAAATTGAATGCGGCAAACATATTATTACATGTGTAATGATATGTCAACTTGTTATTTTCAACTAATACTCACAAAAATGCCAATTAATTGATTTAACTATTAATTTTTGAGTGAAGATTTTAATTTCAAATTTCAAAAAATATAAGAACTAAAAATAATTTAATTGAAAAACATGCAGTAAATCCACGACTTACCCATAGGACATGACTAATAGTAGAATTTAACCAAACAAGATTAAGTACTATTGTTTGGGTCAAAGCTGAAATTTCAAAATTTTAAAAGTATAAAAACTAAAAGTGACAAATTTGAAAAGCATAAGGACTAAAATTGATCAAATTAGTGTATAAAAGATTAAATTCACAGCTTACACATAGTATAGTGACGAATAGCTGAATTTAACTTTTTGATAATAACATATATTTTAAAAAAGGGATAAAATAACATTTAGTCCCTAAGGTTGGGAACTTTTCTCACTTTGGTCCTTGAAAAATAACATTTAGTCCATAAGCTTGGGAACTTTTCTCACTTTGGTCCTTGAACCTTTTTTGGTTGTTATAAGTATTAGAACATGGTTTTTTTTTTTTTTCTAATTTAATCCTTAAACTTGGATTCTGTTAATGTATGATAATGTGGCACTTGAGATTGTATCATGTTATCACTTGAAATTTTAAAAAATAAATTTTTTAAGTATAATATTTTAATGGATTAACATATAAATTGGCCCCTAAACTTCGCAACTTTTTGTTAAAAATTGGCCCCTACACCTTTTTTTGGATCATATTGGTCCCTAAGGTTGGCATCTGTTAGACAAATTGGTCCCTATGGCTAACACTATTAGGTTCTTTAAGGCTTAATATGTAGATTGGCCCTTGAACTTGACAACTTTTCTCACACTGGCCCCTAAACTATTTTGAATCATATTAGTCCCTAAGATTGGCATCTATTACACAAATTGGTCCCTCTACTAACATAATTTGTTTTTGAAGAATTTGCTTAAAAATTAAAATAAAAACTTTAAAAATTTTAAAAAAATCAGAAAATTTTTAAATTTTTAAAAGATATTATAAATTATAAAAATTCAAAAATTTTAATATATAAAAAAATTTAAGTTAAAATTTAATATTTAAAAGCTTACTCTTTAAATATTCAACTTTAAAAAATAAAAATAATATTTTTTAAAATCTAAAATATATAAAAATAAAATTAAATAATATAAAAAAAATAACTTTTAGAAAGTTACAAAAAATGAAAAAAGAAAAATTGACGAGGTGTTAACCAAAGTTAATCGGGCTTG
Source organism: Gossypium anomalum (assembly GCA_025698475.1). Taxonomy (NCBI): domain Eukaryota; kingdom Viridiplantae; phylum Streptophyta; class Magnoliopsida; order Malvales; family Malvaceae; genus Gossypium; species Gossypium anomalum. The sequence goes on along the minus strand of CM046966.1, from coordinate 96,086,917 downwards.
ACTAGTATTGACCAACACTACTAGGGAGTTGACCACATCAACCGGTCAATTTTTGTTTCTTTAATCTTTATAGTTTTTTTTTTATTTATACTTTTACAATTTCTTGTAATTTACTAAAAATTTAATCAAATTTATTTATTTATTTATTAAACATATTTAATTTTTTTTGAATTTTAACTATATTTGTTATTTTATTTTCACTTTATATATATATTCTTTTTTTTTTGAAGTTTTATAATTTATATATTTCTTATAGTTTTTAACAAATTTTAAATTTCTTTCAAAATTTTACGGTTTTTAAAATTTTTTTTAAGAATGATTAAAGATGAATTTATATGTTTCATTATTTCTCCACATGGTAGTCTCATACTTGCTCACATCAAAAAATTCTTTAAAAAAGATATTAATTTAGGGACCAATCTATATAACAAATATCAATTTTAAAAACTAATATGATCTGAAAAAAATCTTAATGTAAGAAAAATTATTAAATTCAGAGATTAATTTATATATTAAACATATTTTAATATTTTAATAAAAATTTTTGAACTTTTAAATGATGACGTAGCACAATCTAAAACACCATATAATCATCGCATCTTCTTAATGGAATCCAATTTCTAAGGTGAAATTAAGAAAAGTAATATGACTAATGTGGAGAAATAATAGGAGGGAAAAGACCCGGGTTCTAATCCGACAGATATTGGAGCAGGACCCGTTTTGATAACGGATTAAGAACAAAGTTCTCTTCTTTTTGTTCATTCAATAAAACATTTACTTTACCCCCTTTTTTCCATTTGTTTCTTGTGCAGTTCATGGCTTTAAAACAACCTGAAAATAGCTTACTCGGTTCTGAATCTGACCCCATAGGACTCTGTATGTTCTTTCGTCTGATTTAATTGAACTAGGGTTCTCTTTGGTAATTGGGCATTTGAAAATTCCTTTTTTTTACTTAAATTGTGTAGGTACCCATATGTGACTGGAACTTCAGTTGTGGCTTTAAAGTACAAAGATGGGATTTTAATGGCTGCTGATATGGGAGGTCAGTTCATTCACTTTCATTGGCCTTTTGTCTTTTTTCTGAATTGTACAGTTTCTTTTATGAGTTTGAATCATTTATGTTATAGGGAAGTAGATTATGCTCTTTGAATATGGTATGCAGGTGAATGACTATAGAGTTTAGGCAATTAGCTTTAGGAAGCATTGATCTGAAGCCTTTTTCTTATGTTTTTTGTGGTTTAAAGTACCGTAGAGGCCCCTGTACGATTGCATGTTATACCCTATTAAAAATTTCATCCATCTCTACTTGTAAAAACTGGTCCTTGCACACCAGCATGAGATACACATGGTATGCCATGTATCACAGTTTTTAGCATTACAAATAGATATTTTTAACAAAAAGGACCAATTGCTCTTTGAGCAAATGACAAGGACTAATTTGCCCAACTTTTTTAGCAAAGGGGGCAAAATGTAATTTGACTCTTAGTACAAGAGCCTCCATGGTACTTTTACCGTTTTTGTCTGTGTTTATGGATTTGTGATATGCATGTGGATTATTGTATGTTCCTTAATATTTTTCAACCCTTTAATGCTGTATATAATGTTGTTTATAGGATATATGGTTCGGTTAGCTGATTCTGAGTGTTGGTAAATAGCTTAAGAATTGTCAGTTAAGGTAATGCCTTGACTGAGGTGAAAGGATGTTGTTGAATGAGTGTTGGATGTGTCTGACACAATATATTCAATTTTTTTCTGTTCTACATTTCGTTATTGTTGGAGCCTGGAGGGTCCTTGGAGATCATATTCCCAATCCCCATACCTATGACCAAATATGTGTCGGAAACGGGCATTAGACACAAGTGCTTAAAGAAAATGAAGAGTTGTAGCAACGTAGGTTGAAGCAATTTCGCATAGATGCTAGATTATCTTAGAGAGAAACGGCACGGAGTTGGAATGGACCTTCATGCTCTTTCGCATTAAAATTCAAGTCTTTACTCTTCTTATATTAGATGAACTACTTCAAACCTGTGATGTCCAGTATGTACTTCTAATGAAAAATACATATCTACCTATATCATTTGGCCCATGTATGCTTTGCACATTTTCGTTTTTTGTTTTGGTCACCTCCTCCAGTTGATCTATAAGTATGCCGTTTCAAGTACTAGTATATGTTTGTTTGATCATGGCAATTTCACTATCTAACAAATACACCTGTTTAATGCCTTGATTCTGTTGAATGATAGGTTCATACGGATCCACCCTGCGGTACAAGAGTGTGGAGCGAATGAAGCCTATTGGCAAGCACTCTCTTCTAGGTGCAAGTGGGGAAATCAGTGATTTCCAAGAGATTTTGCGTTATCTTGATGAGCTTATGTAAGTATCGATTAAGAAATGATAAACTTGTATTTTGGTTATTCTTTCATGAGCTTTAGTATTACTTTTTTCCTCCACAATTCTCATTTGGGTTTTGATGGTAGTTGATGTTTTAGTTATTTGAATTCTGACATAAAATCGATTAATGTAGCTTGTATGACAATATGTGGGACGATGGCAACTCGTTGGGGCCTAAAGAGGTGCACAATTACTTGACTCGAGTTATGTATAACAGGCGTAACAAGTTCAATCCACTATGGAACTCCCTTGTACTTGGTGGAGTTAAAAACGGAAACAAGTATCTTGGAACGGTATGCTTGAAGTTATATCTTTCTCCAAAGTGAGCTAGTTGCAGTTTCAGGTTTTTAACTTACCATTTTATAACTACGCTCTTCAGGTCAGTATGATTGGTGTAAACTTTGAGGACAATCATGTTGCTACCGGATTTGGTAATCACCTTGCACGGCCAATTCTCCGTCAAGAGTGGCACGAGAACTTGAGCTTTGAAGATGGTGTTAAATTACTGGAGAAATGCATGCATGTTTTCCTTTATCGTGACAGATCAGCCGTTAACAAACTTCAGGTTCATATTTTCCTTTAAACATGCCGACTCCATCTTTTGGATAAAAGCTTCTAACCCATGCTACTATGCTGTTTCGAGTTTTTATTTTCTCTGATTACACATCTCTGACAAATTTACAAATGTTATGGAGATCCTAATATTGAAGAACAATTGGTAAAAGTACTATAGGGCAAATTGCATTTTTCCTCATTTTACTCAAAAAATGGGCAAATTAGTCTTCATACATTAGATCAAATAGCAAATTTAAAATTTTCATCCATTAGCTAACTGAATAAGTAGATAGTGACACATAGCGTGCTAGTATACCTCAGGCTGACATACAAAGGCTAGTTTTTAACGTTAGAAATGAATGGAATTGTTAACAAAGGGACCCGTTTGCTCTTTGATAGGGTTTAATTTGTCAATTTTTTTAGTAGAGGGGACAATATGCAATTCAACTCTCTCTACAGGGGCCTCCATGGTACTATTAGTAAAAACAGTGTTTGCAATGAAATGAAGATTCAATAGTTCAACTAGTTTTAACTTTAGGTTGATGCATTTCACACGACGGCTCGTATTCAAACATTCACAATCGAAAGCAAAAATTTATTTATATTGATGTTTCGTGTATTTTAAATCCAAATTTGCAGATAGCTAAGATCACCGAAGAAGGTGTGACAATTCACCAGCCCTATTCATTGAAGACTTACTGGGAATTCTCCGCATTCAAGAATCCAGCTCAGGGTGCCATAGGATCATGGTAACTGTAAGAAACATCATCGTCCTTTATTGAAAACTTCTATAAAATATTAAAAAGAACATGAAACAACCAAATTAGGAGGCTAAAATAGAAAAAGTTGATGCATCATTATGTTGATCGAGACTTTTTACCTTGTGAGCTTTGATGCAATTTTATGGTTCTTTACAACAATTGTGAAAGTAGATGACCTTTCCTTTATTTCAGCTCCGGTTTTTAATTTTTTTTTATTCATGTTTGATATACATTTCAATATAATTACGGGATATGAATATTCAAAGGAAAAACGTTTAAAAAAATTGAATATATTTATGTCAAAGAACTCGTATCTAGAGCTGATCATGAACCAGGCCGGGTTTGATTTGAGTTAGTGCAAAAAATTAGGTTAAGGCTTGGCCCAAAGAATGCATATAAAACTTTATTCAAACCCAGCTTAGATAAAAAAGGCTAAACCCAAGTTTATCTCAACTTGTCTATATTAATTTTTTAGATTATTTTTTATATAAAAATAAATTTAAAAGATATAATAAATCGAATAAGCTAAAAAATATGAATATAAATATTTTTTAACAAATTAAAAAAATATATAAAATAAATATTTATATTTAAATAATAACAATAATATAATAATATAATAATAAAATGATAACAAAACAATATACAACAACATAATATCAGTAAACAATAAACAGCAACAATGCCCAAAAAATATTGCTTAAGATACGAGTCTTATATTTTTGTCTAAGTCAATTTTTAGTTTATATTTTTACCCAAATTTTCTTCTTTTTTAAATAAATTTTCAAACTTAACATAACATTATAGTAATGTTGGGGTAATTTATTATTTTTGAGAAAAAGACTGCAAAGAGAAAATATTTTCAAAATAAATTACAACTAAATTGATATAATTTATAAATGATATAATTTATAAATAATGAAGAGTAAAATTGTTAGTGTCAATTAAAGGTGACATCATCCTTGACTTCCACCATTTTACTCTAATTCTTAATAAGATTTTGGGGCTGATGGATTGAATTTTTCAAGCCTTTTCCTTTTAACCCCAAACATCGAATTTTTACTTTCCAACAAGAAATTCATACTCAAAACTTTTAAAAGTATACCAGTACTTCACTTCTGGTCCTTCATGCTTTCTTCATTTATCAATTTAGTCCTTTTTATATGAGATTATATGATCGGTTTTTTTCGAGTTCAATTTAAGTGTCAATTTACTAAAAAATTAATATAATTTAAAGGCAATTTTTAATATTAAATTCGATTAAATTTACTTTTCATCTAGTAATAAAATATTTGATTTAAAATTAAAACCAAAAAGTTGAAAAAATATAATGGGAAGGCTCAGAGAGTTGCTATCTCTGCTCAAAGAAAAGCTTTTAGAAAGCTTTTCTCATACAAGAGGTGTCAGAAATTATAAAAGCACTCTTCATCTTTGCCTCCATCATTAATTACAATTTTTTTACATAAAAAATTAAATTTTTTTATATATTTTACATGAATTTTTGTAATTTTTATATCAAAGAATATGACAGAAAATATTAATATGGATCAGAGTTCTGGCTTGGAATCTCTAACGAATTAGAGAAAAAATCGCACAGTTTGTTCAGCTTCGATCATCTGGGGAAATAATCATCACTTCCATATTAACAAATAAGTTCCATTTAAAACAATTTTAAAAAAAAAAATTTATTTGGAAAATATGAAGATGGATCAGAGTTCTGGCTTGGAATCTCTAACGAATTAGAGATCTAAAAAGTCGCACAGAATGTTCAGCTTCGATCATCTGGGGAAATTATCATCACATCCATCTCGATCTAAATTGAAATTTTTTTTGGAAAAATGTAGGGACATCTGAATGCATAAAAATTACAGGAAATGAAATCAAAATGCCAGAATCTCAGTCCCAAATATTCGTTTCGGCAACGTACAGCGCTGAAGTCGCTATATAGATTAGAAGCGCAACAGTGACTCTAATTTATTGCCTTTTTCCCTCTCTATTTCCATTGAGTTTTCATGTCAAAATCTAAACCTCATGGTTTGAAAAAGAAAACCGAAATCGAAATTGAAAATTTACAAAAAAATAAAAGAACAGAAAGAAGAAATTTGTTGTGATAAAATGGCTAATTGGCGACGGAGAAAAGTGAGGCGAGCTTATTGACTGATGAGATATGACGACGAGGAAGCGCGGGTTATAAATAGGGAAAAAGAAAGAAGAGGAGAAACCCTAATTTAGGGTTCAATGAGAGCCTAAATGACTTTATTGCCCATTGTGGATATATGAAACTACGAGAGTAGCCGCCTTACTAAACGCCCACCTGTTACTTTAGACAAAAAAAGGACGAGGAAGCTATAATGGGCCAAAATAATCGCAAACTTAGGGCTCCATTTAATTTTGGGTAAATATACATTTTTGGTACATGAACTTAGCTTCAGAATTCGAATTGGTACCTAAACTTGGCTTTTTGGTCCAAATTAGTACTTAGTTGTTTGAATCAAAAACCCATGTTCAGGTACCTAATTAGACCGAAAAAAGTTTAGGTACCTAATTGGACAAAACAAACCTTTAGTTCACTAATTTGAACCTTAAAATCAAGTTCATGTATCAAAATATATATTTACCTTTGAGGTTTTTAGCTCAAAATTTATGGTTTATTACAATTTCTATGTTTGACCTATAAAATAAATTTATCTTTTTGTACTTTTAAATTATGATTTTGCATCTCAAATTAGGAAGTCAAAAATTATGGTTTTTTGCAATTAGGTCTCATTCTGAATTTCATTTCTTTGCTTTATGAAAATTAAGAAGTTTGGTCAGTTTATTTTTAATTTGTTAAAATTTTGGTCTTCATACTTTTATAAAACTGACGAGTTAGTCCAATTGTTGGTAAATGCATAAACTTGAACTACTAACTTTTGCTAATTTCTTGTATATAAATTGTGAGTTTCCAAGCGAACGATTTATCGAGAAATTTTTATAGTGTTACCTAATTGGACTAATTTCTCACTTTTCGTAAAGCGCAGTAATAAAATTCTGATAAATTAAAGTTTAGAACTTACTTCTTTTTTTAAGTACAATAATCAAATTCCGACAAATTAAAGTTGATGGGCTAACTTTTCAATTTGGTTCAATGTGCAATGTGAAACATCAACTTTGGTTTGGTGCAATTATTCAAATGAATCTTTAATTGTGCTATAAACTGATATTTGAAACTTAAATTTTGTTACACTTGTACACCTTAAAAAACAAATACATCAATTTTTATTTTTATTTTTTTACATTTGATAAATATAATTATTTGTGCATGCAACATGTAAACGTAAAATGGAGTTACATCGACAATGGTGTCGATTTATAAAACTTGAATCAAATCAAACTTTCATGTATAAAATTGCAGAGCATCAAAGTTTATTTATAACATTGCACATTTGATCAAAGTTCATGTGTAATTTTGATATTCATCCCTAAAAATTTATATCTTTTATAATTCAAAATAGGTGAAAATATCGCACAAATTCTTGTATTGTGCCTCTGATTGCATTTCAATCCTTTTACTTAAATATTAGTAAAATAATCCTTACGGTTTACAAAAATAGCAAGAAGAAGGTCATTTAATTTGTTAAATTTTTCGTTTGTTTGTTCCTTTAACCACAAACATTGAATTTTAAATTCTTTTTTTTATTAAATGACTTGAAAATAAATATAACTAGAATTAAAATGATATTTATGGCTGTTCCTCTCAATTATCTCCTAACTTCAAGGTTCAAACTTGATACGCCACTAACTTTTCTTTGATAAATATCCCAAATATTTTGTTTTCATTATCTTTCAACAAATCCACCAAAATCTGAAAAAAGAAAATAGAAAACACCCAAAGAGATTTGAAGCAAATAGAATTACACTTTGACTTCAAAAAATGATAAATATTTAGTTTAATCCTTTAAAAAAATATAAGTTATTAAAATGTGAAATTACATTTTAACTATCATAAAGATATACAACTTAATTCCGCCCCTTTCTTCCCCCGCAACAAATTTGGCTTCACCCCTATTTCATATCATATGTGGTGCGAAAGGATACTGAATTTAGAGATTTAAGGTACTAGGGAGTTGTCACGGGATGCTTGTACTATAAGTAGGCGGCCAATTTCTCTCTCCCATCCTTTTATGCTTGAAGGTATTTGTAGAGGAAGACTGGCTAGGCATAGGTCCAAGCCATCAAGCACTTATAGTTGCAAAGGGTAAGGTAGTGAATTGCTTGCTAGCTAGGAGCATTATTGGGGGAGATAATGGGTTGACGAGGGCTGGTTAGAGCTCTTCCCTCTACCTCTTTTAGGGATTGCATGGGCTCACCTTATATGACTAGGTATTTGGTGAGGCCAAAACTAGGCTTTTGGCAAAGTTGAACTACATCAAATTTTATCTTCAGGTATTGAGGTCCGGTGGTTTAGTGAGTGGTGAAATAGCAAGGGTTTAACAATTTTTATTTTTCAATAGTCATTTAATCTATAACAATTGACAGAATAAAAAGAAGAAATTTGTGGATGATGAAAGATAAATATGGTAATTTGAATATATGATTTTTTTAACAAGAATAATTTAGTTTGATTTTTTAATAAAGTAAAATTAACTTAATTTTTTCGACATTAAGTGATAAGTAGCTACCTACCTACTTATTTTATTCAATACGTTTTTGTTTAGAATTTTATATTAAGTAAACAATTAAAATGATTATCAAACACATTTAAATTAATAAATGTGGAATTTATTTTCATTTTATTGTATTTTAATTTTATAATTTCCACATAATTCAAATAAAAAATATATATTTGTTATTACTAGCTCAAACAAAAACAAAATTATCGTTATCTTCTAAATGTCTCATAGTACTTGTCTAGTTGCTTAAGCTACATAAATAGGACATCCTTGGAATCTTTCCACACAACAAATTATATAATGCAAACATAATATTAAAAAAAATAAAATAAGACGTAAATATAATATGAACACAATCGAATACGAGCACGTAAATATATTAAATTAATTATTTTAAAGAAATTAGATATACGTATAAACATTAGAGTTGTTCATAGGTCGGGCCAGATTGGATTCAAGTAAAATTTTAGACCCAATTGATAGGCTTAGGCCCGACCCGAAATATGGGTCTAAATTTTTGCCCAAGTTTGGCCCAAATTATATATGCTAAATGCAGCAGGCCAATTTTGGGCCATATCTAAACCCGGAGCCCAGCTACCCAAGACCCACTACAAACCCATTAAATCAACCCACCCAAAAAAAAACCCAAACATAACCAGCTAACCCAACAGACCCTAGCCCAATATCCACTAAAACTACAAGCCCAAAATTAAAACCCCAAACCAGCCCAAATACAACTTAAAATCAGAAGACTAAAAAAACCCTAGTTGTGCCGCCTCTGTCCCATCCATCTGCCACCTCCTGCCTGCTACCACCGACCACAATACCTCAGCACCGCCCAAGTTGCCTGCAAACATTAAAACAGATTAGACAGAAAGCAAAAAAAGAGAGAAATGTATGGCTATTTAAAAGCCAAAGCCACGATTTGTAAAGGATTCGGATATTTTTTAGCAAACAAAAAAAAAGATTGAACAAACTCCTTTAGATCTAAATACATACAAAAACAGTAGATTCACGATACCAAAAATCAAAAACTACAAAGAAACCGAAGGTAACCTCACTTATTTTCCTTTTTCGTTTTCTTTTTTTTCTTTTCTTCTAATTTCGAATCAAACCTCACACACACATGTAAAAAACCACTAAATACATAACAACATAATAAATAAAATATATAAAAAAAAAAGAAAAAATTTCGAAATTTTACCTCTCCGGCCACCGTACACGGTGGCTGGCGCCGGCGTCGGACGGTGGTCCGGTGACCATCCGGTGGCCGGCCGACGATCGGCCGACGACGCCCCCTCGGCCAGAGCCCTCCCTTCCTCCCCTGCTCTCCCTTTTCTCTCCTCCCTCTCTCTTCTTTTTTTTCTTTCCCCTATGAGATTTTTTTCTGAATTTTGGGCTATTTATAGCCCACGAAAACGGCACCGTTTTGGTGCCTAAACACTGATTAAAAAACGACGCCGTTTCACTTTGGATCGGGTCGACCCGATCCATGCCCGCCAGGATCCGCGTGTTTTTGATGCGGAAGGGCTATTTGCGCAATCAGCCCTTCCGCATTTTTACTATTATACAATCAGGTTTTTTTCGCTATTTTCAATTTGGCTCCATAAGTTTTCGCGCTTTCCGATTTAGTCCCCGCTAATGCGCTGCGTTTTAATTGGAAGGAATAATTGCGCTTTTGATCCTCCCTAATATGGCCCGTGTTCTAATAAGTCCTTTTCTATGTTTTTTTATTTTTAAAATCGCCCCAAAACTTTGTTCCCGCTTTAAATTTAGTCCTCTCTTCAGATTTAAGTGTATTTTCATACTTTTTTTTATCGTTATTTATTACTAATATATTATTATTATTGTTATCATTATTATTATTATTATTACTATATATATTATTATATGCCCTTAGTTTAAACGTATGTATTATGTGTATATTACATATATTAAATATTTGTACTATTATTTTATTATGTATATGGGTTTTTTTTTTAATATTATACTTTATGCATATATTTCTTTTTTATTATTATTAGTCATTTATATGTATATGCATATATATACTAATTATATGTATACTTCTAATATTATATTATATTTTCTAATCTTTATTATTTATATACGTATGTGTGTATTTATGTAATTTATTCATGGTTTTCTTTTTCATATTATCATTTCTAATGTATATATATATTTATATATATATCACGTATATATATTTAATATTATTTATTGTATATTTTTACTATTCATACATTTTTATATATGTATACATTTTTATGTATTTTTAAGCCATTTCATGTATATTATTATATCATTATATTGTATATGTTCATATTAAATATATCATGCATATATATATTTCTCACATACATTACGCACATACTCTTAATATCATTTTTTATATACGTATATTTATTGTTTTCTCGTGTTTGATATTATAATCATATTTAATCTTGTATGCATTATTCGTGTTTTCCTTCAACATTGTTGCAATATTTGTTATTTGTTTCAAAGATGTTTATGGTTCTTCCACTTACTTATTCTTATTTCATATCAACTTTGTTTCACATTATTTTGAAACCATATTCTTATTTTGCTAAATAATTTCAATAATCAAGGCACTATACCGATTTAACATTAAGTCATCGAGTTCATCGCTATGTTGGGTGAATGTCAATTGACTCGTGTTAAAGCGATATACCCTTCTCGAAAATCGAAATAAACTAAAGTTTCGTCTTTTTAATCGGATCACGACTAAATTTTGCATTGAACTCTTATTTTTGAAAATTACGACAACACGTGTTTATAAGATACCAATTTTGGGCGTCGCGAGGGTGCTAATACCTTCCTCGCGTGCGTAATCGACTCGAAACCTAATTTTTTTCTCTGGATTTTAACGTAAGCCTGAACCTAGCCTTTTATTTTTGAAGAAAAATCTAATAGGTGCCCGATCACACCTAGAAAAAAGATCGGTGGCGACTCCCGGTTTATTTTAAAACCAAATTCTCGTTTTCAAAGTTTTTATAAACCGCCACAATTAGCGACCCGAAACCCAAAAATTTTTACGTCGCTACAGCTGGCGACTCCACTGGGGACACGGTTTTGAGAGTCGAATCTAATAAACATGTTTTGTCAAAGTTTCCAAATTTCCTTGTTCAAAGTAAATATTTGGTCGTGATCCGAAAATCTTATTTTCAAAAATTCAGGCAATTGCATCATGTTGTAAATATTTCTTCAAACTTGTTGGTTCTTCAGTTTTCAATTGTTACGGTTGTAATTTGGTTTAGTTTCTTTAAATAAAACGTAAAGGTTTATGAGTTTTCCCTCACACACCGTGCACTTGCATTTTGCATAACATGAGCTCTAAACCCGAGCTCCGTCCGTTTAAGTGAAAGTAAACGCTACGCCTTCGTGAGTTAACTCGTCCCTCTGCACAGGCTAGTGAAATACTTTCGGGTTACATATGACTTATGCTTTCGTGAGTTAACTTGTCCCTCCGCATAGGCATAAGTGAATGTAATCCCTCGAATTGAACTCGTGAGCCTGTGATGGGCTATGACCGAGGCTCCGTACTAGTCTTAGCAGATGATAGTACGGGCAATTCGAGTACCTATCTAGAACCAAAACCCGCATATAATGAACCATACGAGCTATCCAATTAGAGCCATGTCGAACCTCTGTCCGCTCATAGTCACCAAAATAAGTACACGGGAAAATGCCTTCTGCCTTTCATTTACACTGTTTATATGAAAGAATTGGGTTGAGTAGTTTAATTTGTTTCTCAAACCATATGTGTTGTGTTTACTAACCAAGTTTGTTTGTTTTTATTTGTATTTTCATCATGCATCATAGGCATCACATTAGGAAGGTGTTGATTAAAGGTTAGTTGCCAAAGAACGAGTTTCTGATGGAGGAGTCAATTACACAAATAACCGAAAAGAATGCCGTTGTTCGGGAATGGTCTCTAAAAACTCAGAGAGAAAAGGGGGACAGTCTAGTGGAAGGGTGTGTTGCCAACTTGCCCGAACAAATAACTGTGAATGTTAGCCAAAATAACCTTGAGGATTTGGGGCGAGTTTGGAATCAATGGGATTCAGACACTAGGGGCATTTTCACTGAGAGGTATGGAGATATAGCTCACTTGATCACCATTCGTGTAGACGAACAGTTGATTCAAGCCATGGTTCGATTCTGGGACCCAGCTTATCAGTGCTTTACCTTCAATCAAGAGGACATGACTCCAACCATAGAAGAGTATGCTGCTTTACTCCGCATCGACAATGTGCAAATCGGCAAGATATACGTGAAGGAGCCTAAGCCAATGACCTTTAAGAAAAGATTAGTAAGATTGACAGACATAACTGATGTATAGGCCGAAAAACAAATAAAGAAGAAGAATGAAACCATTTGCATTCCATGGTCTAGCCTACGAGAATCGGTTCTGAGTCATCCTGACACATTGAAGAAAGTTAATCTATTCGCCTTGGCCATTTACGGTTTGGTCATTTTCCCGAAAGTCCTCGGACATCTTGAAGTCGCAGTATTTGATTTCTTCAAAAGGCTAAAATAAGGAGTCAACCCTGTCCCGACTATCTTAGCCGAGACATTCAGGTCCCTAAGTACCTGTCGAGGGGTTGGAAAGGGACGATTTATCGGATGTGCACAGCTGCTCAATGTTTGGATTTTGAGTCATTTTTGGAAGGTAGAGCGCACTCCATTTCACATGTTTTCTAAAGCATTCTCCCCGTTGGAAGCTTACCTCAAGAAAGAATGGCCAAAAGAAGTCACCGAGCAATATTGGGTATCGGTTTTTCAAAATCTTCACGCCGAGGATATAACGTGGAGAGCACCATGGATCCGTCTTTCAATCCTGCTATACAAATGTGGAGGCCAAGATTGGGTACCTTTACTCGGATTATGGGGAGGAGTTGGATACGCTCCGCTATTAGTCCAAAGGCAATTTTCTTCGCGACAATTTATACCCGCAACTGGAGGGTTGACACAATTCGAGTTCGCTTTCGCGGGTGAGGGATATATGAAGAGAGTCCGAGACATTGCAAAGTCTTGGAAGGAAATTCATTTCATGGAATTAATACTGTATCTTTGATACCCCTTACCCAAGACTATGACATATGGAGAAAGCAACGGGTAAGTAGTCAAACAAATCTCATCAACAAATTACATTGCCCGTAATCCCTTTTTGGAGGAAATGCCATCCGAATTGGAAATAGCTAGACAAGAATTCGAGCGAGAAAAAGCTAAGATGTCTAGGGACCTCGGCACCCTTCAAGAAGAAAACTATCGGTGAAGATTGAAGTTCAAAGTTGAAAGGTCCAGGCGAAAAGGTACAAAAGGAGGCCAAGATCGTGAAAAACGACTTAAGGGACCTTCACTTGGAAAACAAGAAATTAAGAAACACTATAAAGAATAGTGGATTGGGCAAGTCGACGGTGAGTGGAAGGAAGAAATTAGCAATATCAAAGGAGGAATGGAATTTTGGAAGGAAAAGCAAAGAAAAGAAGAGGAAAAGGCAGCATGCGTATTTGCAATAGAGTTAAGAAGGAAGAATGCCGAGTATGAAATGGTGATCATGAATTTGCGAATAGTCGATCTGAACATCAAGAATTAAAAGAAGAGTACGAGATTTAGAAAATATGCTACAATCTCGTCAACAACAATTAGATAACTTCCTGAAGGCTCTAGAAGAAAAGAATGATCAGTACGACAGGGACGTGCACGCGTATGAAGGAACACTCCAAGAAAAAGAAATGCAACTCAACTTCTTGATCAATGAAATTCGCAAAGCGGCTATGCAAGTTATTCAATTATCAGATGAAGCCGAAGTTCTCAGTTGCTAATTCCCTCCGAGCCAAAGATCAAGTATATCAGAGTTTTTAGAGCAAGTGAAGAAACAAGGCAATGTGGCTAGGAAATTTGTGTAACTGTTAAAAAATGAAAACTTTTTGTAACGTACTCTTCTGATAAATGAAATGCCTACATGTGGGGCTATCTTGAAATCAACACCAAATTCTTGCATATTTGCTCATAACTAACATTTATGCATCATTTATTCTTTGGACATTCATCCATTCATATACTCATCCATTCATTCATTCATCGCATGTACATATCACCATAATCATCCACCAAAACTAAAAGAACCATATAATCTGCAGTTGCAAGACTTCAAGACTGGAATCACGACATTTTATCTGAGCGCGTCGACAAACTAGGGCAATGGAAGCTGAGTTCAATGAGAGAATTGAAAGGATGGAAAGGGCTCAAAAGGAATTACAAGAGCAACTGGCCAAATCGCAACAAGAGACGAGAGATCTAATGGTAAGATCTCGAGAGGAGTCACTCGAGCAAAGAGATCAGATGGCTAAAATGATGGAGATGATGACAACTTTGGTCAAAGGAAAAGGACCCATGCAGAACCCCGATGTTATGGAACCTCAATCAAGAATTCACCATGATCAGGATCCACTCTATCCCTCGGGATTCACTCCACCACCCGCATATACAACACAGAGAGGGTATGCTCAAGGAGAACCCACAGGCTTGGAACATCGACCTATGCCACCTACTCCACCCACTAATTTGGGGCAAGGAATATTCGCGTCGAACCCAGGGGCCAGCCCTGCTGATCCACTAGTTCCAGATCTGGACAATCCCGCAGAAGTAGCCAAATTGAAATTGGATAACCATGATGCAAAATATAGGAGTCTGGAGGAAAGACTCAAAGCAATAGAAGGCACTGAGGTCTTCTCCGCCCTAGGTGCCAAGGAACTCAGTCTAGTACCTGATCTAATTTTACCTCCGAAGTTCAAAGTGCCTGATTTTGAGAAGTATGACGGGACAAGGTGCCCAAAAGCACATCTCATCATGTTCTGTCGAAAAATGACTGGTTACGTGAACGAGGATAAGTTACTTATACATTGCTTCCAAGATAGTCTGACAGGGTCAGCCCTCCGTTGGTACAACCAACTTAGTAGAGAAAAGATTAGATCCTGGAAGGACTTGGCGTCTGCATTTTGCGAGCAATACAAGCATGTATCAGACATGGTGCCAGACCGGATGACCTTACAAATGATGGAGAAAAGGCCGTCAGAGACCTTTAGACAGTATGCGCAGAGATGGAGAGACGTCTCAGCCCAAGTGGAACCCCCACTAACAAAAACAGAGATAACCGTTCTCTTTATCAACACCTTAAAAGCACCGTTTTATGACAAATTAGTGGGAAGTGCCACGAAGGAGTTTGCAGATATTGTAATATCCGGTGAGCTCATAGAAAACGCCGTCAAGAGCGGTAGAATGGAAGGTGCAGAAGGTTCAAAAAGGGCGGCGCCTATGAAGAAGAAAGAACCAGAAGCCCACATGGTCGGGATGAGAAACCGCTATGCCTCTAATCCATATCCAAGCTAACCTCGGCCTCGAAATTATCCACCTTCGAATTTTTATTATCCCCCTCAAACCCCTTACTACCAAACACCACCTCCTTCCTACCCTGTATGCGCCATGAACAACCAAAGACCCGTCACCACTTTTTCACAAAACACTGCACCCGTTCAAAACCAACCCAGAAACGAACCAAGGCCAACAAGGCCCAATCCCGAAAAACCACAGTTCACTCCCATCCCTGTGTCGTATGGGGAATTGTACCCAAAACTCTTAGAGAAATAATTGATATCTCCCCATTATATGGCACCCCTTAAACCTCCATATCCGAAATGGTATTATCCAAACGCTAGTTGTGCATACCATGCGGGAAACGAGGCATTCTATCGAGAACTATCTCGCTTTCAAAAGGAGAATTCAAGGGCTCATCGATCTTTGGCATTTTGCGATTTGATGGTACGAGTGGTGGTGCGGTGGGAATCCATTTCCGAACCACACCGAGAAGGCAATGTGAGCCGCAGAGAGGAGAGGAGGATAAGCGACAAAGTAGAAGATGGGTTTGGAAGTGAGAACACCTCTGCGAGAGAATGCGGGAGGTACTAGTTGAAAAAGGTTGCTTTGTCGTTTTAATGGAGTATTCGAAGGAAAGGATGCAAATAGTCACAGTTTTTGCAAGTTCCATGGCATCGAAGGGCACGACATCCAGTCCTGTGACGAATTCAGAAGATTATTACAGAGTATGATGGATAACAAGGAGATCGAGATTTTTTGTAAAGAGGCCGACAGTGGAGAAATATGTGCCTCTGACAATCAATCGTCAGGTCCCCCTTATAGCGCGAATCGACCATTAGTGATTTATTATGACGCGAAGAAGGAGCCGGTGAAACCAAAAGTGATAATCGAAGTACCATCTCCTTTCCCTTATAAGGACAATAAAACAGTACCGTGGAGATACGATGTCAATATCGTCACACCGGAAGTTGAAAAGTCCAAAGCCATATTTGAAGATGTTGGGGAGGTAGGTCATTTTACCCAAAGTGGACGGTGCTATTCTAAAGAAGTTGAACCGGTAAAGAAAAGTAGCGACTTGAAGCAAAAAGGGAAAGCAATAATGCACGAAGTCGAAGTCGAGCAAGAAATTTCGCCTGTGCAAGAAACTAAAATGCCTGTGAATGAGGAAGAAGCTCAAGAATTCTTGAAATTTATCAAGCACAGCGAATATAGTGTGGTGGAACAATTGAGCAAGTAGCCAGCGCGAATTTCAGTTCTATCTCTACTGTTAAATTCAGAGCCACACCGGAATGCTTTATTGAAGGTGTTAAATCAAGCTTATGTGGCCAATAACATATCCGTTGAAAAGCTTGATAAGTGGGTAAACAATTTGAATGCGGATAATTTCATCTTTTTTTGTGATGATGAGATACCGCCAAACGGTAGAGGCTCGGTGAAAGCGCTGCATATCACGACTCACTGCAAGGGCTACATAATACTTAACGTACTCATTGATAATGGGTCGGCGCTAAATGTTATGCCATTGGCCACGCTTTCCAGAATACCGATGGATTTGTCCTACTTAAGGCCCTGTCATTCCACGAGAAGAGCATTCGACTTTAACGAGGCGTGAAGTTATGGGAAAGATTGAGATCCTCTAGAAGTGGGCCCTTACATTTATGATGTTGAGTTCCAAGTCATGGACATTACGCCATCGTATAAGCGCCTTTTGGGAGACCACGGATCCATTCTCGCTGAGCGGTCCCGTCATCCTCCACCAAAAATAAAATTTATCATGGGCACTGTCTCGGTCACGATCGAAGAGAAAAAGATATTGTCGCATCTGTTTTCGCAGATGCACCGCATTACTGAAGTGAACAAAAGGCGCAGTGGAGTGTTCCTTCCGATCCCTTGAATTTGTGAATGCCACTTTTCGTTCTTGAGGAAAGCAGAATTCGAGTGCAAAGCGTCAAGAAATACGAGAATGGGTGTCAAATTGACCGTAGGGAAGAGGAGCTCGAGCAAGAAGAGGTTTAGCGGACATATCCGCAAGGAATAGTTAGGGCTTTAAAGCGGTGCGCAGCACAAGGCTCGATACGGTTTGGGATTCCGGCTGACATGCGTCAAAGAAGAAGACGATGGAAGAAAGATCGAGAAAGGAGGATTGCAAGAACTTTGGGCGAGAACAGAATGGGAGCCCATGGAATACCCTCCTTTGTCAAAAACATTTACGTCTGCGGGAATGATATACCTGGACAAGACGATCCACTAAAAATATCTTTGAGGATAATTGAAAGGGGTTTTGAGAATGTCGCATAAATGTTATTGACAAAGGGGTGGTACAAGTAAAGATGTCTCGAGGATACGCCCCGCCCTCCCGGTTTCATGTTGAACAATTGGACTTAGAGAGCTTCTTGTAGTTTATAAGTCTTGAGTAATGCCAAACATTAACCTTCTATTGTGTCCTTAGATATAATAGAATTCTTTTTGTAAAAGCGTGCATTCGCTCTTTATCATTTAAATGAATATCAATGAAGATGCATTTTGTCACGAATTCTCGCATTATCACTAATTTCATAATCAATTTTCTCATTTCATAGCCTGTCCTTACATTCGCCACATTCCATGCCATAACATTTTTATTTGTTGTTTCCAATACTCGGACGCCCCTCTATAGTTTCCTTTTCCATTCAACTTTCAGGTGCTCAGATATCGATGATATGAACAAACCCGTTACGAGTCTTGAAATTGATTTTGAGAAGGCTATTTGCTTAGGGGAATTTGAAGCCAAAGAAAATGCTGAAGATTACGTCTCGTCTCCTGAATTGTTAAGAATGGTGGAACAAGAGGATAAACAGATTTTGCCTCATGAAGAATCTGTGGAAACAATAAACTTGGGCACTGAAGAAAGGAAACAAGAAGTGAAGATTGGGACTTCTATTTCAGAGAGCACCAGGCATAATTTGATCGCTCTACTTTGCGAATACAAAGATGTTTTCGCATGGTCATACCAGGACATGCCAGGGCTAGATGAAGATTTAGTAGTCCATAAGCTCCCATTAAAGCCAGAATGCAAGCCCATCCAGCAAAAATTAAGACGGATGAGACCCGAAATGCTGCTGAAAATAAAAGAAGAAGTCAAGAAGCAATTTGACGCTGGTTTCCTACAAGCCTCCAAATATCCAGAATGGGTGGCTAATATAGTCCGAGTACCAAAGAAAGATGGCAAGGTACGAATGTGTGTGGACTACCATGACTTGAATCGAGCCAGCCCAAAGGATAATTTTCCCTTACCACATATTGATACGTTGGTGGACAACACAGCAAAGCATTCATTGTTTTCTTTCATGGATGGATTCTCGGGGTATAATCAGATCAAGATGGCCCCTGAAGACATGGAGAAAACTACCTTCATAACAATGTGGGGAACGTTCTGCTACAAAGTGATGCCATTTAGGTTAAAGAATGCTGGGGCAACATATCAGAGTGCTATGGTAACATTATTCCATGACATGATGCATAAAGAAATAGAGGTCTACGTCGACG
This sequence comes from Gossypium anomalum, assembly GCA_025698475.1. Taxonomy (NCBI): domain Eukaryota; kingdom Viridiplantae; phylum Streptophyta; class Magnoliopsida; order Malvales; family Malvaceae; genus Gossypium; species Gossypium anomalum. The sequence goes on along the minus strand of CM046966.1, from coordinate 96,067,632 downwards.
ATATGATTACTAAATCCCGAGGGGAAAAAGAGCATATAGTGAACTTGAAGAAGTTGTTCGACAGGCTGAGAAAGTTCCAGTTAAAGCTCAATCCAGCCAAATGTACGTTTGGAGCTACCTCAGGGAAGTTGCTAGGCTTCATTGTCAGTGAAAGAGGTATTGAGGTTGATCCACATAAAATAAAAGCCATTCAAGAGTTACCACCCCCACGCACGCAAAAGGAAGTTAGAGGATTTTTAGGGAGATTAAACTACATCGCCCGATTTATCGCTCAACTTACCAACCAATGTGACCCGATCTTTCGACTTCTTCAAAAACATAACCCCGGAGAATGGAATGAGGAATGCCAGATGGCCTTTGAAAAGATAAAGCAATACTTGTCCAATCCTTCAGTGCTAGTACCGCCAACTCCGGGGAGGCCATTAATATTGTATCTGACCGTGTTCGAAAATTCAATGGGTTGCGTACTGGGGAAACACGACGAGACGGGAAAGAAAGAAAAGGCGATCTACTACCTCAGCAAAAAGTTCACTGAATATGAGGCAAAGTATTCGTCCATTGAAAAATTTTGTTGCGCTCTGGTTTGGGTAGCTCGGAGACTCAGACAATACATGTTGTACCATACGACATGGTTGATTTCAAAGCTGGACCCGATAAAATACATGATGGAATCACCGGTACTATCAGGAAGAATGGCCCGATGGCGAGATCCTCCTTTCGAATATGACATTGCCTATGTAAGTCGAAGTCAATAAAAGGAAGCGCAATAGCCGACTTTCTAGCAACTCGAACAACAAAAGAATATGAGCCTTTAAGATTTGATTTCCCAGAGACGAAGACTTAATGTGCATCACGAGAAATGGAACCGAGTCATCAAGCGAGAAGTCATGGAAGATGTGCTTTGATGGTGCGTCGAATGCTTTGGGGCATGGAATCGGAGCCATCCCGGTATCACCAGAGGAATCATTATCACATTCCCGCAAGACTAAACTTCTTTTGTACCAATAATATCACGAGAATATGAGGCTTGTATCATGGGGCTTCGTGCGGCTATTGATCGAGACATCAAAATCCTAGAGGTGTCACGGAGACTCGGCTCTAGTGATTTACCAAATCCGTGGAGAATGAGAAGTGAGGATCCAAAATTGATTAAGTACAATGATTTAGTGGCTGAATTGATCAAGGAATTCAAAGAAGTAACTTTTCACTATTTCCCACGAGAAGAAAACCAACTGGTGATGCCACAGCCACTTTGGCTTCAATGTTCAAAGCAAGTAAAAAGCAGAAATAATGCCCCTCAAAATGAGCATATACGAGGTCCCTGCACACTGTTGTAGCATTGAAAAAGAAGCAGACGGGCGTCCATGGTTCCACGATATCCTAGAATATATCAAGAATCGAAGCTATCCCGAACAAGCGAATGAGAACGACAAAAGAACGATTAGAAGAATGGCGTGAGATTTGTTTTTGTGGGGACATCCTATACAAAAAAGGAAAGGATCAGATGCTCTTGAGATGTGTGGATGATGTTGAAGCTAGGAAGATACTTGCAGAGGTCCATGAGGGAATTTGCGGAACACATGCCAATGGATTCAATATGGCCAGAAAGATCATGAGACTCGGTTATTATTGGTCGACAATGGAAAGTGATCGCATCAATTTTGCGAGAAAATGTCACAAATGTCAAATCTCTGGCGATAAAATTCATGTGGTCCCTTCTCCTCTTCATGTCATGACCTCTCCGTGGCCTTTTTGCTATGTGGGGCATGGGCGTTATAGGGCCAATCTCTCCAAAGGCATCAAACGGACATCGATTCATCTTTGTGGTCATCGATTACTTCAAAAATGGATAGAAGCGCGCCGTTTGCCAATGTGACGAGGACTCGAGTTTGCGGAGTTTTTGAAAAAGGAGATCATTTACTGGTATGGCTTACACCGAAAGAATCATTTTGAGATAAAGCCACGAATCTGAACAATAAGATGATGAAAGAAGTGTGCGAGCAATTCCAAATAAAGCATCATAACTCCTCGCCCTATCGCCCAAAGATGAGCAGAAGGGTTGTTGAAAATAACTAACAAGAACATTAAAAGGATCATTGGGAAAATGGTAGGAGACGTATAAAGATTGGCACGAGAAACTTCCATTTGCTTTGTTTGCATATCGCACATGTCTGCATTTGAACATCTACAGGAGCAACTCCTTTCTCTCGGTCTATGGAATGGAAGTCGTGCTACCTATCGAGGTTGAGATCCCCTCTCTGCGAGTCTTAATAGAATCAAAGTTAGAAGAAGCGAGAATGGGTGCGAGCTCGATATGATCGGGCTTGAACCTCATCAAGAAAAGCGTCTAAAGGCAATTTGTCGCGAGCGGATGTACTAGAAAAGAATGATCGCGGCCATGACAGAAGGTACGACCAAGAGAATTCCATGAAGGAGAACTCGTCTTTGAGAAAGATTCTCCGATACAAAAAATACTGCGAGGAAAATGGGCACCGAATCAGGAAGGACCATACGTCGTAAAGAAGGCATTTTCAGGTGGAGCTTTGATCCTTACGAGATGGACGGCAAAGAGCTACCGAATCCGGTGAACTCGGATCACGATGAAGAAGTACTATGCCTGAAAGAAGAAAGTCAAGATGAAAACCTGAAAAGGGCATCTAAAAAAAAAAAAGGGGGATCAGAGCGAAAACCCGAAAAGGGCGCTTTGATTAAACACAAAAGATTAGGATGAAAACCCGAAAGGGCGTTCTAATGAAGCAAACATTCGGCTTACAAGGCACGGTGTTTTAAACTGTATGACAAACAGTGAGACTACAGTATTTGAAGCATCTCTGAAAGCTCAAAATCTTCTACGCAAGGAGCCAAACTCGAAAAGATTCTTGATTGAGGAACGTGGAAGAGTTCATGTGTTGAATATCTAGAGCATTTGTATCCGTTGAATACGATCCTTTCTTTATTTTTGACATTTTTACTCTCGTTGGTTAACTTCCTTCGTTTGCCACACTTGAAATAATTGAATACGAGATATCATTTTTGTCCCTACTTGACCTTTTTTCATGCATCTCATTATGTGTTTATTTACATGATAAATGGTGAAATGACATGCTCTAAACAAAAGAAATGTTAAGCATTACTTGGATGAAAATTTGATAAGTACAAGAGCTTCGAGGCAAGAACGGAGTTCAACCAGAGGCAAAAGAGTGATATCCAAAAAACGTCGATTACTTGTAAAGCTTGAAAATGGGTACATGGCTTAAAAAGGGAGTCAAGAGCCAAAGCAATGGATGCAGATCATGAAAATTCGTGACCAAAAAAAGGACAAGCGACAAACATGCTTAAGGAGCACTGCATAATCATGTAGGCATAAAGGCACTTAAGACAAACATGTGCATATCATGATAACATCATGCATGGCATAGAGGTACTCCAGCAGAGCAAGAAATCTGGAATGAGAGTCGCATTGAATCAAGTGAAAAGACACCTGAGTTCTACCAAAGGACAGGTTTTGGTGTTTTGATGTTTTAATTCATGCTTTTCAAAAAAAAATCAACTCATATTGTGAGAGATGAGTTGAGCCTCAGGTCACACGCTGAGGTATTCTCAATTTATGTTTCAAAAAAATTGACTCATATTGCTAGAGGTGAGTCAAGCCTCAAGACATGTTGAGGTAATTTTAATTTTCATTTTCCAAAAATCAACTCATATTGCGAGAGGTGAGTTGAGCCTTAAGACACGTTGAGGTAATTTCGATTTATGTTTCAAAAATCAACTCATATTGCGAGAAGTGAGTTGAGCCTCGGGGCACGCTGAGGTATCTTCAATTTATGTTTTTCAAAGGTCAACTCATATTGCGAGAGGTGAGTTGAGCCTTTAATTTTTGTTTTTCGAAATCTACGTTTCAAATGTTCAACTCATATTGCGAGAAGTGAGTTGAACCTTTTAATTCCTGCTTTTAATTTCCATTTTCCAAAAATCAACTCATATTGCGAGAGGTGAGTTGAGCCTCAAGGCACGTTGAGGTAATTTCGATTTATGTTTCAAAAATCAACTCATATTGCGAGAAGTGAGTTGAGCCTCGGGGCAAGCTGAGGTATCTTCAGTTTATGTTTTTCAAAGAATCAACTCATATTGCTAGAGGTGAGTTGAGCCTCAGGGCAAGCTGAGGTATGTTAAATTTCTATTTTCAATTTATGTTTTTTCAAAGATCAACTCATATTGCGAGAGGTGAGTTGAACCTTGAATTCTTGTTTTTCGAAATTTACTTTTCAAATTATCAACTCATATTGCGAGAGGTGAGTTGAGCCTTTTAATTTCTGCTTTTAATTTCTATGTTTCAAAAAAATCAACCCATATTGCGAGAAATGAGTTGAGCCTCAGTTCACATGCTGAGGTATTTTCAATTGTTGTTTTTAATGTGTTTTCTTAAAAGAGTCAACTCATATTGCAAGAAATGAGTTGAACTCAGGATCACATGCCAAGCAAAGACTAAAGATTGGAGCTGATTGAAGACACCAGATCTTTTCTCCCTGAAGTTTCAATAAAGCTGATCAAGGATATCAAATCTTACTTTTCTAAAGTCGCAGAAGAAATGACCACAAACCCTATCTCACTGAAGCGATAGAAGAGCATATTGAAGCTGTAGATCTTATCTTTCTGAAGTTACAAGTGAAGCAGATCGAAGTTACAAGGCATATGTCAGAAGACACTGTGGATTGAACCAAAGCTACGAGATACGATGGACTGGAAGAGACTACCTGAACAAGAAGAGCACCAATGAGGCCAAGACTCGGCAAGACAGGGCAAAATTGGCCCTTCATTTTGTCTTTGCTCTATTCTCGTTACACGACAATGAGCAAAGAAGAAGAGGCGGTATGTGAGCCAATTTTGGGCCATATCTAAACCTGAGCCCAACTACCCAAGACCCACTACAAACCCATTAAATCAACCCACCCAAAAAAAAACCCAAACATAACCAGCTAACCCAACAGACCCTAGCCCAATATCCACTAAAACTACAAGCCCAAAATTAAAACCCCAAGCCAGCCCAAATACAACTTAAAATCAGAAGACTAAAAAAACCCTAGTTGTGCCGCCTCTGTCCCATCCATCTGCCACCTCTTGCCTGCTACCACCGCCCACAATACCTCAGTACCGCCCAAGTTGCCTGCAAACATTAAAACAGATTAGACAGAAAGCAAAAAAAGAGAGAAATGTATGGCTATTTAAAAGCCAAAGCCACGATTTGTAAAGGATTCGGATATTTTTTAGCAAACAAAAAAAAAGATTGAACAAACTCCTTTAGATCTAAATACATACAAAAACAGTAGATTCACGATACCAAAAATCAAAAACTACAAAGAAACCGAAGGTAACCTCACTTATTTTCCTTTTTCGTTTTCTTTTTTTTCTTTTCTTCTAATTTCGAATCAAACCTCACACACACATGTAAAAAACCACTAAATACATAACAACATAATAAATAAAATATATAAAAAAGAAAAAGAAAAAATTTTGAAATTTTACCTCTCCGGCCACCGTGCACGGTGGCGCGTGCGTGCGTCAACGTCGGACGGTCCAGTGACCGTCCGATGGCGGTGACGATCGGCCGACGACACGCCCCTACGGAGCCCTCCCTTCCTCCCCTGCTCTCCCTTTTCTCTCCTCCCTCTCTCTTCTTTTTTTTCTTTCCCCTCTTCAAATGAGATTTTTTTCTGAATTTTGGGCTATTTATAGCCATTAAAAACCTGACACCGTTTTGGTGCCTAAACACCGATTAAAAACGCGCGCCGTTTCACTTTGGATCGGGTCGACCCGATCCATGCCCGCCAGGATCCGCGTGTTTTTGATGCGGAAGGGCTATTTACGCAATCAGCCCTTCCGCATTTTTACTATTACACAATCAGGTTTTTTTCGCTATTTTCAATTTGGCTCCATAAGTTTTCGCGCTTTCCGATTTAGTCCCCGCTAATGCGCTGCGTTTTAATTGGAAGGAATAATTGCGCTTTTGATCCTCCCTAATATGGCCCGTGTTCTAATAAGTCCTTTTCTATGTTTTTTTATTTTTAAAATCGCCCCAAAACTTTGTTCCCGCTTTAAATTTAGTCCTCTCTTCAGATTTAAGTGTATTTTCATACTTTTTTTTTATCGTTATTTATTACTAATATATTATTATTATTGTTATCATTATTATTATTATTATTACTATATATATTATTATATGCCCTTAGTTTAAACGTATGTATTATGTGTATATTACATATATTAAATATTTGTACTATTATTTTATTATGTATATGGGTTTTTTTTTTAATATTATACTTTATGCATATATTTCTTTTTTATTATTATTAGTCATTTATATGTATATGCATATATATACTAATTATATGTATACTTCTAATATTATATTATATTTTTCTAATACTGTTATTTATATACGTATGTGTGTATTTATGTAATTTATTCATGGTTTTCTTTTTCATATTATCATTTCTAATGTATATATATATATTTATATATATATCACGTATATATATTTTAATATTATTTATTGTATATTTTTTACTATTCATACATTTTTATATATGTATACATTTTTTATGTATTTTTCGCCATTTCATGTATATTATTATATACGTATATTGTATATGTTCATATTAAATATCTCATGCATATATATATTTCTCACATACATTACGTACATACTCTTAATATCATTTTTTATATACGTATATTTATTGTTTTCTCGTGTTTGATATTATAATCATATTTAATCTTGTATGCATTATTCGTGTTTTCCTTCAACATTGTTGCAATATTTGTTATTTGTTTCAAAGATGTTTATGGTTCTTCCACTTACTTATTCTTATTTCATATCAACTTTGTTTCACTTTATTTTGAAACCATATTCTTATTTTGCTAAATAATTTCAATAATCAAGGCACTATACCGATTTAACATTAAGTCATCGAGTTCATCGCTATGTTGGGTGAATGTCAATTGACTCGTGTTAAAGCGATATACCCTTCTCAAAAATCGAAATAAACTAAAGTTTCTCGTCTTTTTTAATCGGATCACGACTAAATTTTGCATTGAACTCTTATTTTCGAAAATTACGACAACACGTGTTTATAAGATACCAATTTTGGGCGTCGCGAGGGTGCTAATACCTTCCTCGCGCGTAACCGACTCCCGAACCCTAATTTTTCTCTGGATTTTAACGTAAGCCTAAACCTAGCCTTTTATTTTTGAAGAAAAATCTAATAGGTGCCCGATCACACCTAGAAAAAAGATCGGTGGCGACTCCCGGTTTATTTTAAAACCAAATTCTCGTTTTCAAAGTTTTTATAAACCGCCACAATTAGCGACCCGAAACCCAAAAATTTTTACGTCGCTACACTAAACATGGGCTTAGATCTACTCGACCTGCATTAAAGCCTATAGTATCAATACGTTAGGGAGAGTATCGATACTCAGGTAATTTTTCTTTAATTTTCAAAACATTGAACCTTAAAACGATATCGATTCCAGCTAATAGGGGGGAGTATTTGATCGAGTCGAGTCGAATCAAGTAAAAAAATTTCGAGTTAGTCTACTTGACAAATCCTATTTTAGTAACCGAACTCAATTTGAATTTTATTCGAATCGAATTGAATCAAAAAATTTTGATTCAAGTCGAGTCGAGTTAACGAATCATATTATTTATACTCAATGTTGTTTTTACATGGACTGATTATTTAACTAGAAGATGAAGTATAAGATTATTTAACTAAATAAACAATATAATGGTTTTGCCTTTTAACTTAATGAGTAAACATTTATCAAAACGACGTAGTTTTACCTTTTAACTTAATGGTTTTGATTTTAACTTTAGAAAAGGCATACATTTATCAAAACGACGTAGTTTCTGCCTTTTCTTATTCAGATTTTCGGATAACTCGAATTGTGTAATTCATATTCGAGTTAAACAGAAAAACTTAATTTTTTATTTGAGTTGATCCGAACAACTTGATTAACTCAAATAACTCGAACTATTTAATTCAAAATTTAAATTTTTATCGAATTTTTTTAATCGAATCGAATTTTGCTCACTTCTACCAGGCAGGGTATCGATACTTTTGTAAAAGGTACTAATACTTTGTTAAGGTATCCAGGTCGGGCCCGGACCAGAAAAGTTTACACGAGGTTATTTTTTTACCCAAGCCTAGTTTTCGGGCCTATATTTTTGTTCAAACCCTTCACTTTTCGGGCAGATCAGGTGACCCGACCCATGAACAAGTCTAATAGTCTTTTTAACATATATATATATATATATATATAAATACAAGATAATGAATGCATATGTAAGACTACTTATATATATATATAGATAATGAACGCATATGTAAGACTACTTTTATATATATATATATATATATATACCAATTATGTGTGGGTGAGTTAATTTAAGTTAAATTAATCTGCTAATGCTTGTAATTATTAATTTTGATGACAACGTTGGATATAAACTTTGGTTTATCTATATTTATGTTACGTAATTAACAAATATATCAAAGTAAAAACAACTCATTGATTTTGACGATCAATACTTTCATTAAAAGTTCAATAAGTTTTTGTTAAGATACTAATTAACAAAATACTAGAATCTCTTTTTATTGGTAAAGAATATTCAAACCATTAATTAAACAATATTTTGAAATCATTACCATTGTTTAAGGAAACAAAAACCTTCGATATTTTGTCAAAAAGAAAAACAAAATGTCTTAATATTTCTTGTCTCATTATTTCAACAATCAAACTTAAAAGCCAATTACTTGAAGACAAAATATTTGGTCTCATCTATTTGTCTCTAAATAAGAATTTTTACGTCTCAATTTGATTGACATTGAATCAATTTTGAATAGCTCGAGCTATTGAGAGAGTAAATTTAAATATTTAAATGCTTAATCAAACTTTTTTCTTTGTTTTTGGCTGGACTCAATTAGACTCTTATGCTTCAACTTCAATATATAAGCAAAGACCAAATTAAGGAGTAGCAATTGGAAACAAAGGGAACATGTATGTGACAAGGGCTCTTTCAAATTATAGGAGGAACGCGGTCGAGCTTTCGGCGGCGGCACCACCGCACTTGGGTATAATGGTGTTTAGAGGGCGAGAAGGGGCGGATGCAGATGAAGGAAGAGGGCTTTTCCAAAACGGGTACGCGAAAGGATTATTAAAGAAACTCCCACTGCCTTCGAACGCGATGCTTATCAACACAGACTCGGATTTCGGAGAGTATTTCTACTTCATCCCTGCTCTTCATCAACCTTTGTCTTCAAATCGCTACCATGTCATCCATGCTGATGGAAAATACAAAGGGTAAATGACCACAATCTCTTTTTCTTTTCTTTTTACTTGTTTTCAGAGTGGGAATTTGATTTCAGAACTGGATTCATTCAATTACTTCTAAAGAAACTTAAGAAAAAAGGTTAAAATATGTCAAAGTCCTTGTACTCTTCCTGAATTTAGAATTTAATTTTTTTTATTTTTCATATTTCAAAATTTAGATCCAATTGTTAAAATTGTTAAGACTATTTTGTTAAATTCAAGTTCATTACAATATCATTTTTTTTTTAGTTACGTTGCTACCATTTGCGGATGGGAGTTTGTGTTGATAACCATCACGTTCATGCTTCACCGAAATCTCAGTAAATACTTCGTATTCTTTACAAACTTCAAACGTGACATGCTTTACTCCACCACCCATCCCGCTCCACTATGGATGTATAATCTTAAAAATTACTACCACCTCAATGGATAGCCAATTCCATGCATCTAACCAAAAAATCCTTTCTTCCATCCCCCCATACCGCTTTACTTCAATTTAATTTTTACTACTTATCTTTAATATTTTCAATCTTTTTTAAAGTCAAGTAAATATTTAACCATAATTCTTCAAAAAAATGTTTAAATATAAAATATATGAATTTTTTTCTATATTAGGTTATTACATTTTTATGCTTTTAATAGGTTATATATACAATGATAAAATGATAATTTCATATAGTGGAGCGGGTTGGAGGGCAAACAATTATCATAATCGCTTCATATCCACTATCCAAAAGAAAAATCCACCTCACCCAACCTCACATCTACTTTTCAAAAGAAACATCCGCTCCATTTGGAAAGGAGTGGTTTGAAATCCGTCTAGCGGTTCAGTTTTTGCCATCCCTATTTGAAGATATAATATATTTATTATAAGTCAGTTAATTCGTTTGATTTATTCATTCCAAAATTTTTTATATAAAAGATAAAAATACTCTTAAAATAATACAATTTACTTATAAAATAAGGGTATTTTATCTTTTACCAATTGAATTTATACCCAATTAACTCGTTACAACAATTTGCTTTATAACAACTATAGATTTAGCATTGGTTGGCTTTTTATTATGATCGAAATATTAAAAACACTTTCATCATTTGATGAAAACCCTAAAACCAGGTTAGCTGTTAAGTGTTCAACCGAAGATGATATGAGTTACTGTTGTTCAAGAAGGATCATACAAGACATTGAGCCAAAACCCTTTGATCATAGGGATCAATACCAACAGTTCAGGATCTGCAGTGATGATGTTGGTCGTTTTTACGCAAAACCCATTGTTCCTCACAGTTTTCCCCCCACTTTTCTAAGGTTCAAATTCACCCTTTTTGTGGAAAACAAGAGGGTACATCACTTGCAAGACAATGCTCGAGGGCTCGATGACTCGATCCGGTCACGGCTACCGGAACTCAATTCCAGAACAAACATGATTATCGGGAAATGGTATACCCCATTCGTGTTCGTTAAAGAAAGTAGCATGATGAGAGTTCAAATGGAGAAATCATTGTTTTACATAGTGACATTAGAAAAGTTATGGGAAAAGATATGTTCATGGGAGAATGATGGGAGTAGTAAAGGAGATGTTATGACATTGAATGTTGAGATAAAAAGGGAAATTGATTTCTTGTTTGGGGTTGAAGTTTTGAGAGGGAGTGAAATGGATAATGAAGGGTTTGTTTGGTTTAGATATGGTGGTGAGAAATTAGGGTTGAGTTTGGCGGTTTTGGAGGGAATGAGGTGGTTGGAAGAGGTGGTGGGGTGGGTTGATGGGGTTGAGAAGGTTGAAAGAGTGGTGGAGATTGGTGGTGGGTGGAGGAGAATTGATTGTTATGTGTTGGTGGAGAGGTTTGCTTTGAGAAGAATGGATGGGACTTTGGTACTTAATTGTGATTTCAGGCATACCCATGAGATTAGAACTAAATGGGAATAGGATTAATATACTATTTGTGCAATTTGGTACTTTTTTTTTTAAATATTTCATAACTCTTTGTATTCTTTGAAATTTTAAAATTTAGTCTATGTACTTTTATTTTTAAAATTTTAGTCTCTCTACTTTTCAAATTTCAAAATCCAGGTCCAACTGTTAACACTGATAAACTTTTTGGTTAAATTTAGGTTAATTATAACGTCATTTTTTTAATTACATAACTATCGATTGAGTATTTTTACTTCAGAATATCATACCAATAAATTTAACAAAAACATTTAACAGTGTTTTTGAAAAGTAAAGAGACTTACATCAATTTGTTGGATATTTGTGCCCGTTGTAAGGAAGTTCATGTTTTATGTGTATGGTGTTCTAATGTTGGAAACTGGCTGAACTTTTCTTCTTTGAAATTGCTTGTGCTTTGGGTAATTTTTTTTTTTACTTGAAGATGGTAAAGATAGTATAACATATCTTTGAAGGTTTTTATAAATATATTAAGCATATTTTTAAATTTTTAGTCTTCACCCAGTAGTATTTAAATTTGTTTGTTTATATTTAATTATTAGTTTTGTACTATGCATACAATTATAGATTTAGTCTATTTTTTTTAATTGGATCATGCTAAGTTCCTATAATTATTGAATTTTAAAATTTTATTTTTGATGCAAATGATAGTCATTAATCCATTAACTGGATTTTTAGTGTCGCATCGGATTTTGAAAATAGCAGAATTTAATGAATTTAATAGTTATTGTTTGGTGAGGATTGAAATTTTAAATTTTAGAAAATACAAGGACTAAAAATGACCAAATAAAAGAATAAGGATTAAATGCATAACTGTTGTAAAGTATAAGGACTAATAGTAGAATTTAACCTTAGATGTTTCTTTTTAAGGGAAAAAAAACTAAAGCATTGTTTCCCTGAAGATATTATTGTTAATATTGTTGTTTAATTATTTCCAAATTATACTTTGAAATCTCTATTGTTGTTTTTAATAATCTTATTATAGATTATGATCATATCTGCTCTTTAACCCACAAATAACAGGATAATGCGCTTTAATGTACGAACTCGAATTCACATCCTCCTGCATTGACAACAATACTCATGCCAATTAAACTAAGACTCGATCGGCGGAATCTCTGTTGTTTGTTATTGTTCAATTTGTTTCGAATTATAAGTATTGTTAATATCAATACCTATTCTTTTAATTTCAAAATAAACAAAATAATTTTATATGTAATTAATTATATGAATAAAAAGATAATTAAAAACATATTAGATTTTAGGGAATTCATTTTAAGAGATAATTGTTTTCCTCAATTATTTTCCCAATCTATAGTATTAACCTTTTTAACTTTGTGAAGTTTTAATTTTATACAAAAATAATTGGAAAAATCTTAAAATTATATATGAATTTCGATTTAATATGTAATATTATACATAAATTTTGATTTTGTGTACAATTTTAATACATAAAATTTTCATTTGATTCAATTTTCATAAGTCGCTAATAAAATTATCAATGTAGAGTCATTTTACGCTTATATATGGGATATATAAATAATTATATTTATCTAATAAATAAATTCATGTATTTATTTATTTAAATATGTATAGTTGAATCAAAATCAAAGTTTCATATATACATTTGAACTACAATCTAAGTTTCATGTGTATGGTTGTACCAAATCAACGTTTATGTATTAAATTGAATGTAAGTTTAAGATTAAAAAAAATTAAAATTGTGATAGAGAAGGAAATCATAATTTATTATCGTGAACCCTAGTCCTGCCGGATTGCAGGGTGCAATAACGTGGTCTTTCATCTGTTATTATTATTATTATAATAGTTGGTCAAAAACTTTAGCTGGATTGACAATTCGAAGAAATGATATTTGAACTGGGTTAGTGGTTTAGATTAATTAAATTGGAAACTAAAAGAAATAGTAATTGAATCGGTTTTATAATTATTTATTTAATTATTAATTGTTGGGTCAATAGTTAAATTAATTGAATTAGAAATTGATGATCTAATCAGTTTAATCACCAATTTAATTATTAAAACATTGATTTAGAGCAATTCGATCAAACCCATTTATCTCCTAACACCCAGTAATATTTAGAAGGGCTCGTTTTTTATATTTCAGTAATTTTTTTGAAATTGGCAATCAACTTTAAATATTATCTTACATCAAAATATTTTATTTAACTTTTTAAAGTACAAGGTAAAAGATAGTAGATGGTGGTTCACATGGTAGGGAGGTGTAGAGAGTCATAAGAATAGAGATGAGTATGAAGCATAAGAGTCCAAGACTGAAGAAGTCCTCCTTAATTAATTATTTATAGGTGAGGCCAGCCATCTCTAGCATCTAGCCTTGACATGTGTCTGTTGCTAGTCTTGTCGTGGTTGGCCACTTATGGAGCATGATAGTTTTATAGATAGGCAGCGATGGGATTGACTTGGATTAGGATAAACTCCACGTGTGATCCATACATAAAAAGATCAAACACCTATCTCTAGTGAGAAAGGTTAGAGGCGTTCTATATGCCATATACATATACATATATACGGAGTCCAAAACTAGCAAAGTGTTGCACATAGGCAAAGTTGTAGTTGATAAAGTTATGGCTAAGTGAGGTGAGAGTGACAAAGCCTACTCTAATGGGATACAAATAACAAATTTATTTAACTTTTATTATACTTTAAGATGTATATATAATTATATATATATATATATATATATATATATATATATATATATATATATCATGGTTTTAATTTTATCATAAAAATTAGAAATTGTATCAACACTGTTGTATGGGTCGTTTGGTATTGCTGCTAATCAGGATGAAAATCAAATAGAAGGTGTTGAGGTAGTTTTTGAGTAGTGTTTGGACTAGTGTCAACTGGTAGTAGCATTGCTTGTTCAAGAAACTTGTCATGTTTATGTTGATAAATTTTGGCAACGAAAATCATTGGGTGTGATTCCTATTGTTTGGACAATTGCTAGCCCATCTTCAATATCCAAACTCCATATAACAACATATCTTAGAGATTGGTTTGGATTTGGATCGAAGTAGTTAACTTCCCAAGTTGGTGGATTGAATCGAATCAAGCTAAACTGATAAGTATAACTTAGAGATTCAAGACTTATCCTGAGCCTTTTGAAGATATTCCTTATGCGTATTGTGCTTATTCTGAGGGAAGATTGATTGTAGATGAGATAGTATGTTAGCTTGTCTCAATTACTTATATAGTGGGAAGACTTGTATAAGTATTGTATAGAATGAAAAGCACTTGTTCTTGTTCATTGAGGAATGTTTCTTTGAGTGCATTGAGTAAAATAGTCAAGTGTATGACTTGGTTAATGTCCTAAGTTTTGAAGGGGAAAAATTAGAGGAGAGGTGCCTAGATCTTAAGTACAAATGTGAGAAGTCTAAACGGGTAAGTGTTAGAGCCTAAAAACACTACTTGTACAAGGAGCTAAGATAATGAATTTTCTCTCAAGGCAAGACCTTGCAAATGTAGGGAAACTAATCTGCATAAATATATCATTTGTTATCATTCTTTTGCATTTTTCATTGTTGGTGCATGAAGACCTCAAGAACTGCTCATTTTTAGCTTGCAAATATCATTTTTGGACTCAATAGTATGTATTCGAAAATTAGATTTTTTAGAAAGTAGATGGGATATAGCTAGTTCTCCATTGATGTTGTGGTCGAAAAGTATTGTGAGAAAGTGTAGTTTATTAATTTCCAGTATTTGGTATTACTATAAAAAATTACAGTGGGAAGTTAAAATGTATATTTTAGACAAGATATAAAAAATAAAAAATAATTTAATTTAATATTTTAATATAATGATACATAAAAGATAAATTTTAAATATTTTTAAATAATTAATATAAATTGTTTGTAAAATTAATGATACATAACATACAACAATTTAAATAAAAAATATTACAAAAATTTAAATATAATGATAAATGACATTTGGTTGCTTTCGTGTGTCGTTTGGTTTGTTTGATATGTCTTGTCATCTATTTGTAACGTCTTTAAAGGCGTCAGTCTTTATTGAACCCCTATAAAATATAATAAATACCAACTTTACATTCAAAAAAAAAAAAACAAAAGTCAAAAGCAACTAAATCTTAATTTTTACGTTTAGGTAAAAAAAAGTTTTTATCACTGTAATTTTGATTTCAAAAACCACATATTTTTTATTGTTTTTGGGTCGAAAAATGTTGTTACAACTGGCGTTAGTTGCTTAGCCACAGTAAAAATAGTATTATATACGAAAATATTAATTAATTAAATAAAATTGACTGAATCTATTGACGATGCCGGCGTTTTTTTTCTTTCAAAAGAATATGATGCGAATCTCTTATTTTAAATCAATAAAATTGCCTGCATTTCCACATTGATTTTACCCTATTTATTTATTAGAAATAAGATTGCGTAAGTTGACTTCTTATTGTTTTAATCTAATATCATATTTTTTAGTCAATAACTTATAATAATTTTTAGTCAATAACTTAATATGGTTAAATGGTTGAAGTAAAGAAGGTCACTATTGTATAGATGGATGTACAGTTTTTTTTTTTATTTTATTGATTTTGATAGTATTGGTATATTATGTCAGATTTATCGCTCTTTTTGGAAAACATTTGATATATGTATATAAAAAAATATTTACAAATATCAAATAATAAAATTAAATAAATCTCAAATATAAAATTCTCATAAAAAATAAAACTTTGGCTAAATTAGTGACAAAAGATTTAAAAAATGTTGGTGGCATGGATTCAAATCTCACCAATTGTAAATTTTAAAATACTAACAATATTTTTAAATAAGCTTCATAAATACAACCCATTATTAAACGACAACTCAGAATAAACAAGCAAAAAATTTGTTCCATAAATTAAACAATAATACCATCTCATATTATACGTATAATAATTCATAATTTTACAAATCTAAAATAGTTAATAAAATTTAAATTTTAAAATATAATTATTTTGGTACTGGTTGGTACACCATATTCTAATTGGTACAAGCGAAATCAACCGATATGGTTGGTACCAACTGAAATTTGTATTGGAACAAAACCTAGAGTTTGTTATTCTGATTTACTGTCGGAATAGAGTGTTGCATTTGATATAGATGATATTGAAATAATATTTGCGAAAAAATATAACAATATTTAATTAAAAGTTATCAAAAATGTAATATTTTAGACTGAGAAAATAGAAATGAGATCTAGAAGCTGCATACAAACAAGAAAGCATTAGTACTGCCGGAAAGTCCTTTAAAAAAATGTGTTGTCCTCGACTTTACCAAAACAGCTTTGATTTGATTTTTTTAAAAGCAATATTTTAAGTTTTTAAAAAGGGTAAATTGTTAAAATAGTTATTTTTGTTTGTCTCAGGTTATATTTTAGTTACTTATGTTTGAAATATTATGTTTTAGTCACGTTATCGGGTTTTAACATATTAGTCACTGAACCATTAATTGCCGTTAACGGTATAACGGTAAGCTGACGTAGCATGTTAAATCATTATTTTAAACTAAAATTTTAGGTTAAATTCGACAATTGATCATTATATTTTTTTTCATTTTGAGCAATTTAAAATTTTTCTTTTATGTTATTTTAACTTTTCTTTTTTATTTTATTTTCCATTTTCTTCTGCTTCTCCCTCTGTTTTCCTCCCTTATTCATTTCTTTTAACATAAAATTTCTATGTTTTCTATTTGTTAAAACTAGTCCACAAGCTCACCTCACTCAAAAAAATTAATTTGTTCAAAAAAAAATAAAAGTATAGGGACTAGTTTTAGAAAATGGAAAACATATAAAAACTACGTTAAAAGAAATGAAGAAAGGAGGAAAAAAGAAGGAGAAGCAGAAGAGAATGGAAAAAAAAAAAAAAGGGAAAGTTAAAAAAACATAAAGGAAAAAAAGATTATATTGCTCAAAACGAAAAAATATAAGGACCGATTGAATAAATTAACCTAAAATTTTTGTTTGAAATGATGACTTAATGTGTCACGTTAGCTTACCATTACACCTTTAACAGCAATTAACGGCTCAGTGACTAAAATATTATAACGCGATAATGTAAGCGGCTAAAATATAATATTTCAAACATAAGTGACTAAAATGTAACATGATGTAAATAAAAGTGACTATTTTGATAGTTTACTCTTTTTAAAAATATTTTATTCATTATATAAATGATGGAATTTCTATTATTGGAGCTAAACCTAAATTCTCCAATGTCTTGAGACTCTAAGTAGATTTGAATAATAACCTCGTGTTGGGATATTTCTCTATATTTTAAAGCTTGAGTGCCGGCCTTTCAACTTGTAAGTGAAGTCTCATTTAATAAAACTTCAATCCTCCAATCACACTTACACTCTTCTTTACAATTTCATCCATATGATTTGCAAAAATAAAATAAGGCACAAGAATTTCCAGCTTTCACACAACTACTTTATTAAAAAAATAAAGCAATTTTAAAATCCAACACAAATTCTATTTAAACCCCTACTGTGTGCAGTAAGAAGCACAAAACCAATTCCTTTTCCTTTACTTTCAAGTGTCGAAACCAAATATTATTGAGGTAAACATTTGGAAGAAAAATGGAAAAACGAATGATATTTGCATGGGCAATGATATTTTGCCTCGCTGTAGCACCGGTCTATGGCCAATACTACTCCAAAACCATCAAGGCAGGTCCTCGGGTGGAAAAGATGACCCGACTTCGCTTCTTCTACCACGATATTCCCGTTGGAAAAGATCCTACTACATTCCTGATAGCTCAGGCCAACATCACCCAGAAATTCTTTTCACCATCCCCATACGGAAGCTTGTATTCAATGGATGATCCCCTCACTCTAGGGCCCAAACGAACATCCAAGATGGTTGGAAATGCCCAAGGGCTCTACTTAGCATTAAGTAAAGACCCTACCAAGTTCTCTGCGGTTTTTTACGGTGATTTTGCGTTTACCACTGGCAAGTTCAAGGGGAGCTCCTTTAGCTTGTTCTCACGATATCCACTCACAGATTTTGTTCCTGGCCCTAACATAATTCGTGAAATGGCAATAGTGGGGGGGACAGGTGCGTTTAGGATGGCCAAAGGGTTTGCACTATTTCGGGCCAGTTCTTCTAGCGCCAAGACTGGAGATGCTAGTCTCGAGGTCGATGTTACTTTGTACCACTACTAAACCCAATTGTAAAATATTGAAATTTATAATAAAATCAATAAAGAGGCATATTCCTAATCCGCCAACGGATTAGTATTGCCACAATGTCTGTTAAAAACCTAGGATCATTTAATCATGTGTCCCTAACCTTGACAACACAGTTTTATTTATTTAGTTTTTTGGGTGCATGCTGATGGTAATCAATTCCAGTACCACTTGAGCTACGTGGCTCAAGTGATAACAAGTTTGTCTGCAGGGGCACTTTGCAGAGGCTGAGGAACAAGACTTTGACCATGGATACAATACTTTTAGTTGTCAAGTTCATTGTAGACTGTCTGGCAAACGACAATTCAAAAATTTTTTTCGAAGGAGTCGACCCCCAACAACAGTACTTTCTGTATTTTTTTATGGTTCATGTTCGAGGTTCATAATTACCTCTCATAACAATATTGACTCTAAAATTTAAACATTTGACAGTGAAATGCTTATAAAAATATATGATGAGGTAATCCAAAATTCTAATAGATTTGAATAATAACCTCATGTTGAAAATTTTGCCATATTTAAAGTTTGAGTGCAAACCTACAAGATTTTACAAGAATTATTAATTAATTACTTTATTATATTATATTATAAGATTTGAGGAAAACTATAAGAAGAGTCACCCAATTATCTATTTGGTTCTATTTGGGTCACTCAACTATTAATTTTTTTGATTTAGTCATTCAATTTTTTGAAATTAAATATTTTAATTACTTGCTCGTTAGTTTCCATTAACTAAGAGTGTGTTTGAGAAATCATTGAAAATTTTCAACATTTAATATTTTAAATGTGTTTGATAATCATATTACTTTTTAACTTGATATAACATTTTTAACAAAAAGTGTTGAAAATATAAAGTTAATTTTATTTTATTAAAAAATTAAAATAAATTATTATTTTTTATAAATGAGAGATCTAAATTACCATATTTATCTTTTATCTAAAATAATATAAAAATTATATTAATAAAAATAAAATAAAAATAATTTAAAAATTAATATTTTATTTTATCAAATAATATAATTATATTACGTACTTACATTTACTAATTTACCAAACAGTTTTCTAATATAAATTCAACACTTATAAAATTTAGCAGTAAAAATTCAGCACTTAATTTTTCAGCATTTAAATTTTCAGTTTATCAAACACACCCTAAGTCTAAAGTGAACTTTTTTATTGGCCTAATAAAAAATTTAACACTCAATGTTTATATATTCAATCAATTAGATCCTAAATCTTAAAAAATCAACAAATTTAGCTTTCAATGTTTACAAAATTTGTCATTTTAGTTCGAATTCTAAAAAATTCAATAACTTTGCCCTCAACATTTACAAAAATTTTTAATTTAATTCTAATTCTAAAAAGTTCCAAAAGCAAAACAAAAAAGAGGGATTTTTTTTTTAAAAAAAGTTACTATTAATTTACATACATATAATTTAGTTCTAATCCAATTTACATTGAGTTTTTTTGGGTAGGATAGACTTTTATAACATGAAATTATATATATAGATATAGATATAGATATAGATAGATAAAAATATTATTTCTTTTTGTTTTCCATTAATTATTAAAGAAAAAGTATGAGATTGTGTGTGTATGAAAACTAACAAAAAAATATATATAAATTTCATTGGTAATTCTTAAATTAAATATTTGAGAAGGAAAGAAAACCCGCCTTGTTGACCACAGTATCAAAAATTACTTTATTGTCTGAACGATAGCTAATAATAGTGTAAGAACAAGAAAAAATTATATTTGATATAAAATAATTAGCTTTCAATCAAAGTACAATAATTATTGTATAAGAGTTACAATTTCACTAAATAATTACATCCATACAAAAACTGCCCTATTTACATTGATTTTCTTTTTTGGTAGAAGCTGAACATAGAATTTTTTTTAAAAATATGAAATTGTATATAGATATAGATTTTGACATTGTGATACAACAAGGGAGGAGAGAATGAGAATATGGTGGTGGTGACAAGGAGATTGATTCACCTTAGTTAAGGGGAGAGCCGGAGTAAGGGAGTTAGAGAGATAAAAGAATAAGGAGGGGAGAGATAGATTGTTGTTGTTGGTAGGTGAGGTGCTTAGGTCTGTTGAAGGGGAAAAGATCCTGCTATCATCGTGCCTTGGGGTATTTATAGGGAGAAGGTCTCCATGCCCGACAGTGCCATGTCACTGACAATATGGGTGGTGGCCTGCTTGTGTGGTCTATCAGGTAATGTCAAGTGGGGGTTTGCTTTGACATTCTCTTTGTGAAGTAGTATGAAGTTGTTAGGCTTCATATATCCCCTCTTGGGTATATGTGTGTACGCACTAATCGTGGATGGCCCAAGATGATTGACCTTATGGATGATTCGAGACACGCAGGTGACTAATCATTGGATGACCAACAAAGTAACAAAATGCGGAGGGTTGTCATAGGTACTTTCACTTCTCACATCATGTGTCCAAATTGAATAGGAATATAACAATTTATATATAAAAATATCATTTCCTTTTGTTTTCATATAATTGTTAAAGAAAATGTATGACATGTGTATATATATATATATATATATATATATATATATGAAAGTTGACAAGAAAAATATAAATTTCATTGTAAATTAAAATTATTGAGAAGATAGGAAAACCCTTCGTTGACCATAACTATTGATATATAGTTTCAAAACTTAATATATTATTTAAACAACAACCAATCATAGCGTGAGAATAAGAAATTCTATATTAGATATAAAATAGTTAAGTTTCAATGAAAGTCTAATAATAATAGTATAAGAGTTATAATTTCACTAAACAATTAAATCCATAGAATGCCTAAAATATTTTCGAGTATTGCAAATGCCCCTCTTTACATTGAGTGTTTTTCTAGGTAGGAGCTAAACATAGATTGTTTTTTGTTAAATTACAAGAGGTAAAGTCCTAACAACAACATAATAAGCGCGAGTCGAATTCAAATCACATCTAAGACGATGAACATATCAATTTTTTAAATTAATTATTAAAGAAAATATTAGAACAAAGGAGACCAAAACCGGCAGGACTTGGTTCCCCTCAAATGTTGACTCTAAGGCAGCTAAAAGGCGGAGGGAACCAAAAAATACCTATTCAAATCCTTTGAAGGGGTTGTTGGAGATCAGAACAAAGGACACTCCCACCATTCACCAAATAGATTTGAGGTTAAGATCAACATATGAAGCTCGAAGCCAAAACAAGGATCTGAGCTTTACAAGGAAGATGGTATCATTAACCTCCCAGCTCTTGTCTTCAAAACAAAAAGCATTACACGCAAGCCAAATTGACAGTGAGGCTGCCACGCAACACAACACCTAGAAACTAAGAATCCCAACAAAACTAGAGAAAAGTGTTAAGTCAGGAGGAAAGCAAACCGACAAATGCCACTAGTTGAAGAAACAAAACCAAAACTCCTGCGCAAATCGCTAATTGTTTGGAACGTAATTCGATAAGAGTAGTTTTTCTCAGATCGTTTAATAGGAATGAAAGATGATTTTTTTGGTTCATTTGAGAGTAACCAAATATTAATACGATAAAAGATTCTAAACGAGTAAAAAAAATTTTAAATAAAAAAAAATCATAGGTAATATGATAGTATAAGAAAATAGCCGATAATACAATTACTAATAAAAATAACAATAGCAATAAAAATCATAAGCAAATTTATTTAATTGTTTTAGCATTACATATTTGTTGAGTTATTCCTTCTTTAACATTTATATATACTCTGTAGCGACGTAAAAATTCCTTGCTTTCGATCGCTAATTGAGGTGACTTATTGGAAGTTTGAAAACCGACTTTCGGTTTTATTAAAAAGGAGGAGTCGCCACCGATCTTTTTCTAGGTGTGATCGGACACCTAATAAATCATCTTTTTAGGAAAGAAAATTGATTCTTAAACAAAAATGAAGGCCGAATTTAGGTCTACGTAAAAAATCCAGAGAAAAATAGGGTTCGGGAGTCGGTTATGCGCGAGGAAGGTATTAGCACCCTCGCAACGCCCAAAATTGGTATCTTTATTAAACACATGTTGTCTTAATTTTCAAAAATGCGAGTTCAATGTAACATTTAATCGTGATCCAATTGAAAAATGAGATTTTTTTTTAGTTTTTGATTTTTTAGAAGGGTGTTCCATCTTTAACACGAGCCGACAAATTTCACCCAACATAGCGATGAAATCGATGGCTTAATGTTAAATCGGTACATTGCCTTATTTATTGAAATTAATTAAAAACATGAATAAAAATCTTTAAAGTAGTGAATAGCATAACGATATAAAATAGGCGGGAAACAAAAAAAAAAAACAAAAACAAAAACAAAAAATAAAAGAATTAGAAGCACATCGAAACAAATAATAAATATGACAATAATATTAAAACAATGACAATATATGCGATATTAAACATGACAATAATATTATTAAACACGAAATAGAGACGAACATATATATAAACATATAATAATAAGTGAAGTGACGTAAACATAATATTAAAAATATTAATAGTGCTACATATATATATTAAAGTATATACGTAATAATAGTAATGAAAAGTATATACATAATAATGCTAAATATATATATACATAATATATATAAAATGAACACATACAATGTATATTAGAAATACAAATAACATAAAAATATATTAATAATACTACATAAATATGTACATACATATATAATAATATTTGTCGTAACCATTTTTTGGAAAAAAACGAGAATCGACTTAAGTTTTAAAAATGAAAGAACGGGAGTTGCCACCAATCCTTTTTGATGAGGTGTGATCGGATCACCTTAAATTAATCATTTTAATAAAAGTTAAGATTTACTAAAACGATAATTTTTGGTCTACGAAAATCAGAAAATGAGTTCGGGAGTCAGTTACGCACGAGGAAGGATTAGCACCCTCGATACGCCTAAAAATTGGTACCTAGTTGATTAATTAGTGTCTAGGTGTCGAAGATTGAAAAACTTGAAAGACTTTGAAATACGATCCCTCTTTGTAAAAAAAACATTCGAACGTTAAATACCTTCTCGTCTTGAAGCAACAAAATGTCATATCCAGTGAGTTAGGACTAGAGGTGTTCATGGGCCGGGCCGGGCCGGGTTCAGGTCGGGCTCAACTAAAAAATCATGCCCATTTATTGGGCTCGGGCCAGGCCGGGCCGGGCCCAAAAATGGGCCTAAAATTTCGCCCAAGCCCGACCCAGATAAAAATATTAAAACCTGGGCCCGGCCCGGCCCGCCCGTATTAATTTTTATATTATTTTTAAATATATATATTACATCAAAAATACTAAAAATATCAAAATAAATATTTCCCAACAAATTGAAAATAAATTTTGAAAAATATGTAAACTTAAATAACACTAAGATAAATGCAACTTAACAAGCAAATGCTTCTAAAATAATAAAAAAATTAACAAATGCCTTTAAAATAATAAGAAAATTAACAATAAAATAAATTTTATACAATATCCAAACAATAACAACAAAATAATAGCAACATAATAGTAAAATGGTAGCAAAATATGGAGAAATCAACAAGAAAATAATATTCAAAAATAAAAAAAATATGCAGATTTTTTTTGTCCTTTAGTGAGTTCGGGCCGGGCCGGGCCAGGCTCGGGCTAAAAATACCTTACCCAAGGCCCGGCCCATTTTTTAAACGGGTCTTATTTTTTTATCCAAGCCCATTTTTTAGGCCTATATTTTTGCCCAAACCCTCCCACATTTCGGGCGGGCCTTCGGGCCGGGCCGGGTAGCCTGGCCCATGCACACCTCTAGTTAGGACACAACATCTCAAACTTTTGAGAATGAGCTTATTTTTTACCCAAAGATTCGTGTATTTCAAAAGGATATTCGGTTAGTTAAGGTGAACGAGGAAAATCGAAACCCAGTAAGTTAGGGCACGTTTCCTCGAATTTCCAAACACCGAATATTGCCTTTACTTGCAAAAATCTTATTTCGAGGTAACAAAATGTCATACCCGGTAAGCTAGGGCACAACACCTCGTTCCTATGATAATAAGCTTTTTTTTTAAAAAAACTCGCATTGCGATTTAAAAGAGTATTCCGTTATTTTAGGTTAAATGAGAAAAATCGAAACCCAGTAAGTTAGGGCACGATTGTTTCGAATTACCAAATATGGAATATTACTTTTTATGAAAGGATTATTTTGAGGTATCGAGAAAAAAAATATAATGCGATTTATAGCAAAATATAAAAGCAAATTATGATATTAACACGTATAATAACATGATGATAGGTGCGATAATGTCAAATACAATAGTATGAGCAAAAAAGATGAAATAAAAACAAGGCTAGTAAAATATAAAACAAAAACGTAGGGAAAATGAAATAAGCAAATACATAAATAAATAAATGAATAAATATAAAACATGACAAAATAAAAATGGCAATGATAATGAAAACGATAATATTAATAATATTGATAATAAAAATAGTGATAAAAGGATAACATAAAAGACAATAATAATAATAATAATAATAATAATAATAATAATAATAATATAATACCTATGATACTAATAATAGTAAGAAAATTAATATTTAGTATTAATAATAATGGAAAATAATAATAACAATGATAATATAATAATAATAAAAGTGAAATTAATAGTAAATTGATAATAATAATGTATGTTAATAACAATAATAATATATTACGGATAGGAAATAATAATATGGTAAAAAAATGACAATAATATGACAATAATATGATAATAAATGACAGTAATGGAAGCTCTAGCAGTGAAAAAATAATCCAAGTTCCCAAAACCAAACAAATACATGAAAGTGAAACTAATTGCTGAGATCTATGTTAATTTTTGAGACCTCTTGTTACTTGTCACAATGAGTGCAACTGTCCTAGGAGCCACACTTAGAACCATAATCCCCTTTATCAGTGACAGCTTTTAAGAAGAATGTAAACAGATGTACCCAAGCCTAAAGGGAACCAGAAAAGCAATCGTACAGTGTTAAGAATATTAGAAAACTGAAGTAACACGTCTAGCTCACTTGAAAACAAGATAACTAGAAAAAGACTTAACCAAAAGCCTTCATGACAAAGACAAGAAAAAAACATTGGTTTAACCATCCATTATTGACATAAATCTCTATTTCAATCACTTGTCTTCACCCAAGAGAACCTTTCCTTAAATCAACTACTCGTTTCAATGCTTATGTCCAAGATTTGCAAATTCGCTCCACTAAACCACTGGAACAAAACCAAGCTTATGGATCAAGCTGATCTTTGACATTCATCCATATTACATTAGCAGGTAGCAAGCATCATTTTAGAATCTTATCTGAAATGTCATGAATGAACTAATTTTTGGCAATAAATCTTAACTCCTCATCAGGATATCCAGGAATAAAAGGCAGAAACGGAGTATAAAAATGGTGACAGTAAATACTTGACTGTGGTGTGCTTACCAACAAAGCACACTGAGCAATACCGTAATACTTAATTCAACAAACGTATAATATTATTACTATAAACAAACTTCTCTTTCAAACTACTTTTTAATTTGGACATAAAACAATTCAATATTTAGAACTTCACCATATCTCATGATCCATAGCTAACCAATCTCTTCAAACTTACAACAGTCAATTCAAAATCCAAAATTCTAGATCTCTGACATGCATTGGAATCTGCATTAAGAAACCATCCCCAATACTATCATCAACAAAGAGCATGCAACAACCAAACACCATTATGCTCCCAACAGCTCTTAATAGTTGATTGTCAAAATCATTACAATCTCTATCATCCTATTAATCCAAGTGCTTCCATATGAGATACCCTCTTTGATAATAGGTTTCAAGAATAATGGATTTACAAAGTTAAGCCATTTTAGTTTTTTCTATATATTTTTCTATATCTCTTGAAAAGTAACTTTTTCTTTGAAGGTATCAATGTCTGCTACCATATAAAATAACACTTGATGAAGGAAGCAAATTTTTAAATACTGAGATAAGAAGAGAATGAAGAAACCTGATTTGTAAATACGAGAGAGAGAAGAGGGGATGGTAAGCTTCGTTACCTTAACTCGGCAATTGGGGTGCAGAGACTGTGTCAACACGATCCGGCCACTGATCACAGTCGAGATCCAGAAAAACCAGCGGAGGACGGCGGTGGGCGCGGGCGAGATGAGAAGAAAAAATTGATTTGCAGAGACGAGGAGAGAAGAGAGGCGAATTTGGGGGCAAATTTTCAGAGTAAAAGGGAAAAAGGAATAAGTATAAACTTTTATTTGGGGCTTTAGGGCGTGACAGAGATGAGAAGAAGAGGGAGTAACGAGCGGGTAACCAAAAATTATTGTTCTTTTTGCGGCGTTTTCATCAAAAACGCCACTATAGCAAAATATTTTATGGCTTTTTTTTATCAAAAACGCCACTATTGTTTAATTTTAATTTTTTTTCATTTTTAACATTTTTTTATTTTTTCTTTCAAAATTTTTGTGCTGAGTTTATTATTTTTTATAATTTTTTTAAAATTTTAAATATTAAACTTTTTAACTGAAATATGAACTAAAATATTAAATATTAAATATTAAATTTTTAATTTTTAATTTTTAATTTTTAATTTTTTAATTTTTTTAAAGATTTTTATAATTTTTAAATTAATATATAAAAGAAAGCTTGAAAACGGCAACATTTTGCAATCATTTTGCCATTTCACTTTTTTTTCTTTTTCTTTTTTTTTTTGTGTTTTGTTTTTTGCTCTTACATTAAATCATTATATATATACTTAATATCCATATGAAATTTATTTTTAGATTTTAGGGTTTATGATTTGTGGGTTATAGTTTAGGGTTTGGGATTTATGATCTACATTTTATGGGTTTAAAAGTTAGTTTTAAGGCTTAGGGTTTAAGGATTGGGGTTTGGGTGTTGGGGTTTATGGGTTAGAGTTTTAAGGGTTTATGGTTTGAGATTTAGGGTTTAGGGTCTTGAGATTAAGGTTTATCATTTTTAGTCTTAAGGGTTTATGATTTGAGATTTAGGATCTGGTGTTTAAAGAGTAATTAATTAGTGTTTATGGTTTTAAGGGTTAATGATTATAGATTTAGGGTCTGGGAGTTAAAAGGTGTAGCGACGTAAAAATTTTGCTTTCGGTCGCTAAATTGTGACGATTTATTAGAAAACTGGAAATTGAAATTTGGTTTTATAAATAAACCGGGAGTCGCCACCGATCTTTTTTTCTAGGTGTGATCGGACACCTATTAAATTTTTCTTTCAAAACAAATAAAAGGCTAGGTTTAGGTTTACGTTAAAATCCAGAGAAAAATTAGGGTTCGGGAGTCAGTTACGTGCGAGGAAGGTATTAGCACCCTCGCGACGCCCAAAATTGGTATCTTATAAACATATATTGTCTTGATTTTCAAAAAATACGAATTCAATATAAAATTTAGTCGTGATCCGATTTAAAAGATGAGAGTTTTCAAAATTTTTATTTTTTAGAAGGATATATCGCTTTAACACGAGTCAATTGACATTCACCCAACATAGCGATGAACTCGATGACTTAATGTTAAATCGGTACATTGCCTTGGTTATTGAAACTAATAAAACATAAAAAGAATAATATTATTTGTAACAAAAATTCGTGTATAATGCTCACGATAATACAAATTAACGATAAATACTTATATATAATAAAAAGTAACAATAGTATTAACATATATACGAATGATAGTAGAACTAATAATAATAATAATGACACAACAAGTCAGAATAAAATATTATCAATGGTAACAATCATAGATTAATAAAATGGTGACACGTTATTAAAGACAATAATAAATAATAATAAATAATGTAAAACTAAGGTAATAAGTAAATAAACACAAAAAAGGAACATATGGTATAATAATAATAAAATGAAAATAAAGTAATGAAAATAATATTGTAAATAAATATACCTATGTATATACACTTATAATGAAAACATGTACTAATTTTAATGATAATAATACTAATCGAGAAATAAAAAGGAAATATGATGTAATAATGAAATTAAAATAAAATAATATTATATATAAAGGTATATACAAACACATATACGAATCATAAAAGTGTATATATATATAAATAATAATAATAATGATAATAGTAATTATACATAATGCACAAAGCCAACATAATAAAATACTAAAGCAAAGTAAATAAATAATAGAATTATATAATTATATATACATACTTTGAAATATACGTAATAATAATAAATACATGTAAAATACACTAATATTTAAACATAATAATAAATTACATAATCTTAATCATTAACTGAAATTAACATTATAAATTTAATTTGAGAGCTAAAATGACAAAAGGACTGATTTTGAATTAAAAATGAATTTTGAAGTAATTCAGTAACAAAAACAAGAAGAAAGGACTTATTTGAATGCGCATGGAACGACGGAGGACCCTACGAGCAATTTTCCCACGCATTTAAAGCGGTGCGCATCGTGGGGACCAAAATGAAATCAGGGCAAAAAAGTAAATAATTTAAAATATAAAAGAAAACCCGATTGTAAAGATCGAGAAAAGCGGAAGGGCCAAACGCGCAATTTGCCCTTCCGCAAAAAAACACGTGGATCTCATGGGCGTGGTCGGGTCGACCGACCCACCTTTGAAACAGCGTCGTTCACAGTATTATGGGGACCAAAACGCACCGTTTTGGTCCCCTATATAAGTTAAAAAATAAAAAAATTCATTTGGTGATAGCAAAAGAAAAAAAAAGTGAGAGAGAAGGGGAGAGGGAGAGAGGGAGAGAAGAGAGGGGGGCTCCGGCGAGGAAAGGGAGCACCGGTCCGATCGTCGGCTGGTCGCCGGACGTCCTGCGCGTTGCTGGCGCCACCACCTTCATGATGGCGGAAAAGGTAATTTTTTCTAATTTTTTCCTTTTTTTTTGCCTTTTATTTCTTTATGTTTATTTGTAAGTTTTTATGTATTTGTGGTAGAAAAGAACTTAGAACAGTTACTGAAACGAAGAATTACCTTCGGGTTTTTTCACTTTTGAACCTTAGATCTTTTATATTCTATCTGCTTGGATGTTATTTTGTGTTCAAACCCTAACTAGGTTGCTGTTTTTCTGCTCTACAATTGAATCTTTCTATCGTTTTTATTTTTTTCAGAAAACAAAGAACAATCCGAACCTTCTTTACAATGAGTTTTGAATGGCCTTTTTATAGCCTTCATTGTCTGTTTGCTCTATTTTGCTTACGTGCTTTCTTTGCTTTGCAGGGGATGGGCGGTGGAGCAGAGGCATGGGGCGCTCAGGCGGTGGGATGGGACTGATGGCAGATGGCAAGTGGGTGGGTTCGGTGGGGAGCTGGTTAGGGTTAGGGTAATTGGGCTGGTGCATGTTGGGCCACGGGTCATTGGGTAAGGGGCTAATGTTTGGGTTGTGAATTTTGTAAATGGGTTAAGGATTTGTAAAGTTATTGGGCTGTGAATGGATTGTAATTGGGTTTAGGGGTAAGTTTAATTTAAATGGGCCCTTGTAATAGTTGGCCAAAATTGGCCTGTAACAAAAGGTTATTGATTTAAGAGGTTAGGCGTTAGTGTTTAAAAAGTGTAACTTTTCATGATTAAGTTACTAAAATGAAATTAACTTTCCCATGGCTAAGTGAATAGTGTAGTTAATTTATATTGTTTATAAAGTCGGTTTTAGATATGATCAAAATAAAATCGAATTCAAAATAAAAATAAGACCTTATTTTATTTGTTATTGTTGCAGGCCAATTTTGACCTATCAAAATTAAACTCATTTAAAACCCACTAACCCAAACAAACCCAACAACCAAACCCAATAACCCACCCACTAAGCCCAAACTACAACCCACTAAGCCCAAATACAACCTAATATATATCAGCCTTCCCAATTTTACACCTACCCAAAATATTTAAAAAAACCTTACAAATTAAACCCCAAACCCAATCAAATCCCAAAACCCAATAATCAAGCCCAACCGAAACCCTAGTCCCCTAATCAGCCGAACCTACCCCCCACTTTCGGCTCCCACTTGTTTTTGCCCCTAACAACCCCTGAGCACCCTATACCGACTGCCACCTGCTCCACCGTGCCCATCCCCTGCAAGATGAAAAGAAGCACGCAAACAGAAAGAATGAAAAAAAAGATTTGTAAAGGGTTATATAAAACCCGAATAAAGATGTAAAAGAGGGAATTTTTTTTTGATCAATAAAGAGGATATTTTTAAGAAGAAAAAAATCAAAAAGACAGTACAAAAACAGCATCAATCCAGTGACCAAAATACGAGCATCAAACAGTTAAGGGTTTTTTTCATTCTCTATTTTTAATTCCATTTTCATACTTAGTTTCCTACATCTAGATACATATTATAAACGAAAAAACAAAAAATATAAAAATTAAATAAAAAATTAAAATCTTTTTTACCTTTCCACCATCGTGCGATGCGTTTGGCAGCAGCCGGTGATGACGGCATGGTCAGCTGATCGGTGGTGGCCGCCCCTTTGGCCGGAGCTTCCCCTCTCTTCCTCTCCCCCTCTCCCTCTTCTCTCCTTTCCCTCTCTCTTTTTTTTTTTCTCTCTTCTCTTCAAATGATTTTTTTGTCAAAAATTGGCCTTATATAGCCCCCAAAACGAGCGTCGTTTTGGGGTCGCTTTACCCCCAAAGCACGTCGTTTTGGCCATGCCCGATCCGACTCGACCCATACCCGCTTAGGATCCGCGTGTTTTCAAAGGAGGGGCTAATTGCACTTTTAGCCCCTTCGCTTTTTATCACTTTGAAATTAGATTTTTTGTTATTTATAATTTAGCCCTGTAATTTATTGTTCTTTTCGATTTAGTCCCTTCGCTGTTATGTGTTTTAAAATAGTTTAGAAAATTGCATTTTCGATCCCCCTACATTTCACGCGTGTTCAAATAAGTCCTTCCTCTTTCTTTTTATTTCGAATTCACCGCAAAATTTCATTTTTAATTCGAATTTGGTCCTTTTTTAAAAATTTAAGTTGTTTTATATTATCTTTGTTGTTTTATTGTATTTTAAATATTATTTATATTATATTTATTACTATATTTTATTAATATCATTATTATGTCTATTATCAATATTTTATTTGGTTACATATATATGTATATTTATTTTAAAATGTCTCATTTTTACTATTACATATATATATGTGTATTTATTATTATTATTATATTTATTATTAATATTATTGATTTTCACTTAGTATTTATATATGTGTCTACATGTACATATTTATGTAATGTACCAATGCTTTTCTTTTTCATATTATTTTTAATATACGTATATATTGTATATATTTATATATATTATATATATTTTTAATGTTATGTATTGTATATTTCTTTACTATTTATATATTTTTATGTTGTTGTAGGTATATTTTTTTATATTATTAGTTATGTATTTTTGTTATATACTATTTCATGTATGTATTTTTTTATATATTATCCTTATTATTTGTATTGATATTAGTATATGTTTTATTATATGTGTATATATATCTTTAATATATATATATATATATATATATATATATATATATATATATAACACATATTTATGTAACATTATTAATATTTGTTCTCAACATTATTATTATGTATATGTTATGTAAATATTTTAACATTATATTATATATCTA
The DNA here is from genome assembly GCA_025698475.1 of Gossypium anomalum. NCBI lineage: Eukaryota > Viridiplantae > Streptophyta > Magnoliopsida > Malvales > Malvaceae > Gossypium > Gossypium anomalum. The sequence continues at coordinate 96,035,377 of CM046966.1, read as the reverse complement.
TTTATATATATTACGTATATATATACCTTTTAATATTATGTTTTTATATCATGTATATATTTTAAATACTATATTGTATATATATAAATATGTATATCCTTAGTACCACATTACGTATATATTATGTATATGCTTATTTTTACCCCTATTACATTCATTATTAATACATTTATTTTATCATACGTATATATATATATATACACCCCTTTTTAATATTTTTTATATATATATATATGTATATATTATATTTTATCGTTGCTAGTTATGTATTATTACTATCTCATGTATATACTTCAAACACCATATATGTAATATATTTCCAAGACTATATATATATATATACATATATTTTACATATATACTCTTAATTATCCTTGTATGTATATTCATTGTATTCTCATTGTATTCTCGTATATGATACTATTGTTACATTTAATATCGCGTGCATTGTCATTATTTTTAAATATCATTGTTGTATGTATTATGTGCCATGATGTGTTTCCAACTATTATCTTTCGTTTTCCGTCCATTCTTGTATATTTCCCCGTTGTTCATTAGTTTAAAATATCTATTCGTGTTTTTATTAATTTCAATACGTAAGGCAATATATCGATTTAACACCATGTCGTTGATTTCATCGCTATGTTGGGTGAACATCAGTCGACTCGCGTGAAGACGGTATATCCTTCTCAAAAAAATTAAAAATTTAAAACTTCGTCTTCTTTTAATCGGATCATGACTAAATCTTACATTGAACTCGTATTTTTGAAAATCGAGACAACACATGTTTATGAGATACCAATTTTGGGCGTCGCGAGGGTGCTAATACCTTCCTCGCGCGTAACCGACTCCCGAACCCAAATTTTTCTCGAGTTTTCGACGTGGACCTTAATTCGGCCTTTTTCTCGCTTTTAAAGAAAATAAATCTCATAGGTGACCGATCACACCTAAAAAAAAGATCGGTGGCGACTCCCTGTTTATTTCAAAAATCAAACGTCAGCTTTCAAGTTTTTAATAAATCGCCATAGTTAGCGACCCGAAACCAAAATTTTTACGTCGCTACAGCTGGCGACTCCACTGGGGATACAGTCTTGCGAGTCGAGTCGAATTAAACACGTTTTGTCAAAATTTTCAAATTTCCTTGTTCAAAATAAATATTCGGTCGTGATCCGAAAATCCCGTTTTCAAAAATTTATGCATTTGTATTGTGTTGTAAATATCTCTTCTAACTTGTTATTTGTTTGTTTTTCAGTTCTTATGGTTTTAATTCTGGTTTAGTTTCTTTAAATAAAACGTAAAGGTTTATGAGTTTTTCCCACACACCGTGCACTTGCATTTCGCATAACATGAGCTCTCTACCCGGGCTCCGTCCCTTTTAAGTGAAAGTAAACGCTACGCCTTCGTGAGTTAACTCGTTCCTCCGCACAGGCTAGTGAATACTTTCGGGTTACATATGACTTATGCTTTCGTGAGTAAACTCGTCCCTCTGCATAGGCATAAGTAAATGTAATCCCTCGAATTGAACTCGTGAGCCTCCGATGGGCTACGACCGAGGTTTCGTACTAGTCTTAGTAGACGATAATACGAACAATTCGAGTACCCATTTAGAACCAAAACCGCATATAGTGAACCATACGAGCCATCCAACTAGAGCCATACTGAACCTCCGTCCATTTACTAGTCACCGAAATAAGTACACGGAAGAACACATCTTACCTTCTGTTTCTTTTTACATTTACGCTTTCTATGCAAGGGGACCGAGTCCATTAGACCAAGTAGCTTAATTTGTTAGATTTTCCACAATTTTTCTCTGTTCATATGTGTTGTGCTAACCAAGGTTGTTTGTCTGTATTTATATTTTTCATCATGCATCATAGGCATCTTGTTAGGAAGGTGTTGATTAGAGATTGGTTGCCAAAAATGGGTTTCTAATGGAAGAGTCAATTACACGAGTATCCGAAACGTTGTGTAATAGACTCATTTGATTAAAGAAATGCCTAAATAGGGGCTATCTTGAAATTAACACCAAATTTTTCATATTCATTCATGACTGTAATTCATTTGACATTCATTCATTCATCCATTCATTGCATGTACATGTCCCTTAATCATTCACTGAGGCTGAAACCGTATGATCTACAGTTGTGACGCTACGAGTTTGGAATCACGTCATTTGTATAAGACGTGGCTAAGAGCTAGAACTATGGAGGCCGAATTCAATGAGAGAATTGAAAGAATAGAAATGACCCAAAGAGAATTGCAAGAACAGTTGGCTAAATCACAGCAGGAAACAAGAGATCTGATGGTAAGATCTCGGGAGGAGTCACTCGAGCAAAGGGATCAGATGGCCAAAATGATAGAGATGATGTCAGCTTTAGTTAAAGGGAAGGGACTTATGCAGAGTTCTGACGTTATAGAACCTCGATCGAGAGTTAATCATGATCAGGATCCGTTTTATCCCCCAAGATTCACCCCATCTCACGTTCATGTAACACAAAGAGGATGTCCTCAAAGGGAACCTGAAGGCCTGGAGCAACGACCAATACGACATACTCATCCAGGGCAAGATATAACTGTATCAAACCCCGGAGTTAATCCTGTTGATCCCAATATTCCATATTTGGATGACCCAGTAGAGATAGCCAAGTTGAAATTAGACGATCATGATGTCTGGGACAAGTATAGGAGTTTGGAAGAAAGGCTCAAGGCAATCGAAGGCACTAAAATCTTCTCTGCATTAAGTGCCAATGAGCTCTCACCGTGCCCGATCCGGGTTCTACCTCAAGTTTAAGGCACGATTTTGAAAAATACGACTAACGGGATGTCTAAGAACGATCTTGTCATGTTTTGTCAAAAAATGACGAGTCACGTGAATAAAGATAAGTTGCTAATACACTGTTTCCAAGATAGCTTGGTCGGATCGCCTCTTCGATGGTATAATCAACTTAGTAGAGAAAGGATCCGATCATGGAAAGACTTAGCATCAGCATTTTGTGAACAGTACAAGCATGTGTCTGACATGGTGCCTAATCGGTTGACTCTACAGATGATGGAAAAGAAGCCCGTGAGAAAATTTTAGGCGAGCCTTGCAGAGATGGAGGGACATCTCGGCACAAGTAGAACCCCTTTAACCAAAACTGAAATAGCGGTTCTTTTCATCAACACTTTGAAAGCGCCATTTTACGATAAGCTGGTAGGAAGTGCTACGAAAGACTTTGCGAACATTGTAATATCCGGGAACTTATAGAGAGTGCCATAAAAATGGAAGGATGGAAGGCCCGAGAGCTCAAAAAAGGGCAGTACCCATGAAAAAAGGAGCCGAAACCCATGTGGTGGGAATAGGAAGCCACTATGCTTCTAATTGCGTCCAACTAAACCATGACCTCGATATCACCCACCTCCGAATTTCACATACTTGGGAGTGTTTTGAACAATGGGACAGTGGAAGAGATCCGTGTACTTTTAAAGCTAATCTAGAGTAATATTCAAAACATACTTATTGCCTTAAGACCTAGAGGTGATAAGTCTTCTTTTGAGAAATAAGTTTCGGTCCAAGATTTTTATTTCAATGAAATGTATCTTTTTGAGTAAATTTTCTTCTATTTATAGATTCTTTTATTATTTAGATTTTTATTCTTTTATTTTACACTCATGATCATCCTATACAAATAATCATCCTTAGAATCATTTATTCTCTAGAATTTACCTTCGCACCCATAGCAGGTCCTCAAATATCAATGTTACGAGCGACGCTGTTACTAACTCCCTTTGGAGCAAGATATGTGTTTAGAAGGATCTCTGGACTTCGAAAATGACAGAGATTGCATCTATCTTATGACTCGTGAAGGATGACAGAATGAGACAAAAGACAGACCCTAACTTACAAAGGGTCAGCTGATATTGTAAGCTTAGGAAAGATATGAAGATATGAACCTAGCCCATCGCAGAAATAAGGCAAGACTATTGAGTTATTTCCATGAATTCAAGGATGTTTTCGCACGATCATATTAAGACACACTTAGAAACATCTTGAAAGAGGTTCATAAGGGTGTCTAAGGAACACATGATGTTGGTTTCCGCACAGTGGCAGTGCATCAATGAGGATCGGATCATCGTTGGTCCACCATGAGAAGGGAATGGCATCAGTTATGTCGTCAAGACTCACGTGCTTCTTCCATGTCTTCACAAACTTTTCAATACGTGGGGCATAGATGTTCTGGGGATGAGCTCGTCAAAAGCTTCTAGTCGACGTCATTGTCGTGGCCGTCAATTGCTTCACTAAGAAGGTGAATGTAGCTTCAGATACCAATATTATAAAGTCGAATAGATTATGAAAAGAAAAAAAACAACAAAAAGGAAAAAACAAAAGACAAGAAAAAACAAAAAGAGATCAGATGCCAGAAAGAATCATGTTTTAATGCGTAATTGTACGATGTCATATCACAATGCAACAAAGGGTTGCCAAAAGAAAATACAAAAAGAAAAGTTATGGAAGGTGACCGAGACTTGTAAATATTGGCATAAGAAGCTACCATTTTACCCTTTGTGTTTATTAAAGTCCACTCAGGACCTTCACTGGGCATTAGAAATGGTTACATCCATGGAAATTAAGATTCTTTTCTCCAAGCTTTGATCGGTTCGAGAATTGGATGAAGTAAAATGTCTTCAGTAAACTTGACTACAGAAAAGGGTTTGAAAGTCAAACGTGTATGATGCTGAGTTATGACGGGAATGGTTCACCTAAAGGAATTTCATAGTAGGAACTTGGTATTGCAGAAGATCCTTTCTATACGAAAGGATTTCAAAGGAAAATGGATGCTTAAGAACTTTATGAGGTAAATGAGGCCTTCCCTGGAAGAACACTGATCCAATTCCAAACTCAGATTCAGTCAAGAGATACTTAAAAAGGAGAGTCTAAGGTGAAAACCGCAAAGGGCGCTTTGTGACCTTCATTCATTCAAAAAAAAAAAAAAAGCAAAAAAGAGAAAGAAAGAAAAAAAAGAAAAGAAAATGGAGAGGTCAAGGTGAAAACCCGCAAAGGGCACCTTGAGACTAAAGGGGTTTTGAGTTGAAAACCTGAAAAAGGCAGCTCAAATTTTATTCAAAGGTGGGGCATATGGTAGTCTTGCTATACTTGAGTTGACAGTGAAGAAGTATGCTACGTCTTGGGGCATCGACAAAGTACCCTGAATCCCCTAAACACATGTTGAACTCAAAAGGGTCTCAAAGGAGTTTGTATAGAGAAGCTCAGGCTGCGATATTTGGGGCACTTAGCTTTCCATTTTACCCATTTCTGAATTTGTCTTTGATTATCTTATTCTTTTCAAGATATGCTTCCAATAAATTCACATTTGCTCTCATTGTTTAACTTGTTCGTTTCGAGTTATGCTCTTAGTCAATTTTTCTTCTTGTCCATAAGTATGATCTTTTTCAAGCATTCGCATTGAAATAATTATTAATGGACTAATCATACTTTCGTAAAAGGAGTTTTGCGTATTACTCTGAAAGCTTTTAAAATGTACAGGATCCTAAAATCAGTCGATTGTTTAAAAGCTCACCAAGTGTAAGGGTTGGAAATATTTGAGCTCAAATTGAGTTTATTTCCTTGGATTTTCTATCAAGAAATATCAGTCGAGGGAACAAGTTATAGATCATACATTCTTGAGTTACAGTAGGATACAGATCCTATAGCCAGGAATTGCAGTGGAATGGTCTAAAGATAGTGCCAACCTTGTATCCCCAAATTATAGTGGAGCAAGCTGGTTAAGCAAAATGTGATTATTTCCTCGAGTTTTGGGTTGAGATACCAGTCGAGCAATAGGGTAGCGTACTATGTCAGTGATAGTGCCCTGAGAGGCAATGAGTGATGACGCCTTAAGTTTTTCCAAAAAAAAAAAAGGAAAAGAAAAAGAAATCAGGATAAAGATCCGAAAAGAGCGTCCTAATGATGCAGATTTGAGCCAAAGGAGTAAAAAAGATTCAAGAAGTGAGTCAAACAGCAAGACTACAGCATTTGAAGCATTTTTAGCAGTTCGAAAATTTTTACGCAAGAAGACATACTCAAAAAGATTCTTGATTAAGAGCCGTGGAAGAGTTCATGCTCCAAACAAAAGAAATGTTGAGTATCACCTGGATGAGAATTTGATAAGTACAAGAGCCTCAAATCAAGAACAAAGTTCAACAGGGGCCAAAGAGTGATATTTGAGAAACACAGGTTACTTGTGAAACTTGGGGACAGCTACAAAGCCTAAAGAGGAAATCAAGAATCGAAGCAATGAATGCAGATCATCACAAGAATCGTGACGAAAGGGATGTGACAAAAAGCCCAAGGCGCATAGCATAATCATGTAGGCATAAAGGCATTTAAGGCAAACATGTGCATATCATGATAACATCATGCATGGCATATACAGGTAATCCAGTAGAGCAAGAGGACGTGATGATAGCTGTACTGAATCAAAGGAAAAGACACATAATATGTTTTGGGTACTCTGAGGTATCTTTAATGCACGTTTTCAAAAAGCAACCCATATTGCGAGAGGTGAGTTGAGCCTCAGGTCACACGTTGAGGTACTTTTAGTTTATGTTTCAAAAATTGACTCATATTGCGAGAGGTGAGTCAAGCGTCAGGTCACGATGAGGTATTCTTAATTTCTATTGTTTCAAAAATCAACTCATATTATGAGAGGTGAGTTGAGCCTCAGCTCACATGCTGAGGTATTTTCAATTTTCGTTTTTAATTTCTATTTTCCAAAGTCAACTCATATTGCGAGAGGTGAGTTGAGCCTCGGGGCACGCTGAGGTATTTTCAATTTTTGCTTTTTAATTTCTGTTTTTCAAGAAAATCAACTCATATTGCGAGAGGTGAGTTGAGCCTCAAGACACGTTGAGGTAATTTCAATTTATGTTTCAAAAATCAACTCATATTGCGAGAGGTGAGTTGAGCCTCAAGACACGTTGAGGTAATTTCAATTTATGTTTCAAAAATCAACTCATATTGCGAGAGGTGAGTTGAGCCTCGGGGCACGCTGAGGTATTTTCAATTTCTGCTTTTCAAATCCTGTTTTCAATTTATGTTTTTCAAAAATCAACTCATATTGCGAGAGGTGAGTTGAGCCTCGGGGCACGCTGAGGTATTTTCAATTTCTGCTTTTCAATTCCTGTTTTTAATTTATGTTTTTCAAAAATCAACTCATATTGCGAGAGGTGAGTTGAGCCTCGGGGCACGCTGAGGTAATTTTAATTTCTGTCTTTTAATTTTCGTTTTTTAAAAAAATCAACTCATGTTGCGAGAAATGAGTTAAACCTTTTAATTTCTGTTGTTTCAAAAATCAACTCATATTGCGAGAGGTGAGCTGAGCCTCGGCTCACATGCTGAGGTATTTTCAATTTTTGTTTTTAATTTCTGTTTGTCAAAAATCAACTCATATTGCGAGAGGTGAGTTGAGCCTCAGGACACACTGACGTGTTTTCAATTTCTGTTTTCAATTTGTATTTTTCCAAAAATCAACTCATATTGCGAGAAGTGAGTTGAGCCTCAGGACACGCTGAGGTATTTTCCATTTCTGTTTTCAGTTTATGTTTTTCAAATAATCAACTCATATTGCGAGAGGTGAGTTGAGCCCTGACTCACATGCTGAGCCATTTTCAATTTTTGTTTGTCTTTGAATCAATTCATATTGCGAGAGGTGAGTTGAGTCTTTTAATTTCTGTTTTCAATTTCTGTTCTTCAAAAGAAAAAATTGACTCACATTGCGAGAGGTGAGTTGAGCCTTTTAATTTCTATGTTTCAAAAATCAACTCATATTACGAGAAGTAAGTTGAGCCCTAGCTCATGTGATGAGCTATTTTCAATTTCTGTTTCTAAATGTCTGTTTTTAAAGAGTCAATTCATATTGCGAGAAATGAGTTGAGCTCAGGATCATATGTCGAATAAAGAATAAAGATTGAAGCTGATGGAAGACACTAGATTTGGATCCCCTGAAGTTGCAGTGGAGCAGGTCAAAGTTGCAAGTCTCGTCCCCCTGAAGTTGCAGTGGAGCTGATCGAAGATATCAAGGCTTGCCTTTTAGAGTTACAGAAGAGAAGATCACAAACCTCATCTCACTGAAGCGATAGAATAGCAGATTGAAGTTGTAGATCTCATCTTTCTGAAGTTGCAATGAAGCAGATCGAAGCTACAAGGCATATGTCAGAAAATGCAGTGGATTGAACCAAAGCTACAAATATGGTGGACTGAAAGAAGACTACCTGGACAAGTAGAGCACCAATGAAGTAAAGACTCAGCAAGACTGGGCAAAATTGGCCTTTCATTAGGTCTTTGCTCTATTCCCGTTTCACGACAATGAGCAAAGAGGGGCAGCTGTTGCAGGCCAATTTTGGCCTATCAAAATTAAAATCATTTAAAACCCACTAACCCAAACAGACCCAACAACCAAACCCAATAACCCACCCACTAAGCCCAAACTACAACCCACTAAGCCCAAATACAACCCAATATATATCAGCCTACCCAATTTTACACCTACCCAAAATATTTAAAAACCTTACAAATTAAACCCCAAACCCAATCAAATCCCAAAACCCAATAATCAAGCCCAACCGAAACCCTAGTCCCCTAATCAGTGAACCTACCCCCACTTTGGCTCCCACTTGTTTCTCGCCCCTAACAACCCCCCGAGCACCCCATACCGATCGCTGCCACTGCTCCACCGTGCCCATCCCCGTGCAAGATGAAAAAAGAAGCACGCAAATGTAAAGAATGAAAAAAAGATTTGTAAAGGGTTATATAAAACCCGAATAAAGATGTAAAAGAGGGAATTTTTTTTTATCAATAAAGAGGATATTTTTAAGAAGAAAAAATCAAAAGAAAAGATAAAAAAAAGATCAATCCGTTGACCAAAATACGAGCATCAAGCAGTTAAGGGTTTTTTTCATTCTCTATTTTTAATTCCATTTTCATACTTAGTTTCCTACATCTAGATACATATTATAAACGAAAAAACAAAAAATATATAATAAAAAATATAAAAATTAAATAAAAAATTAAAATCTTTTTACCTTTCCGCCACATCATGCAAGTATGTGGTTTGCTGTGCATGACGGCTGGTCCAAGTGATCGGACTGGTGGGCGGCCCACTTGGCCGGAGCTTCCCCTCTCTTCCTCTCCCTCTCCCTCTTCTCTCCTTTCCCTCTCTCTTTTTTTTCTCTCTTCTCTTCAAATGATTTTTTGTCAAAATTGGCCTTATATAGCCCTCCAAAGCGACGTCGTTTTGGGCCGCGCTTTACCCCCAAAACGACGTCGTTTTTGGCCATGCCCGATCCGACCGACCCATACCCGCTTAGGATCCGCGTGTTTTTCAAAGGAGGGGCTAATTGCACTTTTAGCCCCTCCGCTTTTTATCACTTTGAAATTAGATTTTTGTTATTTATAATTTAGCCCTGTAATTTATTGTTCTTTTCGATTTAGTCCCTTCGCTGTTATGTGTTTTAAAATAGTTGAGAAAAATTGCATTTTCGATCCCCTACATTTCACGCGTGTTCAAATAAGTCCTTCCTCTTTCTTTTTATTTCGAATTCACCGCAAAATTTCATTTTTAATTCGAATTTGGTCCTTTTTTAAAAATTTAAGTTGTTTTATATTATCTTTGTTGTTTTATTGTATTTTAAATATTATTTATATTATATTTATTACTATATTTTATTAATATCATTATTATGTCTATTATCAATATTTTATTTGGTTACATATATATGTATATTTATTTTAAAATGTCTCATTTTTACTATTACATATATATATGTGTATTTATTATTATTATTATATTTATTATTAATATTATTGATTTTCACTTAGTATTTATATATGTGTCTACATGTACATATTTATGTAATGTACCAATGCTTTTCTTTTCATATTATTTTTAATATAATTATATATTGTATATATTTATATATATTATATATATTTTTAATGTTATGTATTGTATATTTCTTTACTATTTATATATTTTTATGTTGTTGTAGGTATATTTTTTATATTATTAGTTATGTATTTTTTGTTATATACTATTTCATGTATGTATTTTTTTATATATTATCCTTATTATTTGTATTGATATTAGTATATGTTTTATTATATGTGTATATATATCTTTAATATATATATATATATATATATATACACATATTTATGTAACATTATTAATATTTGTTCTCAACATTATTATTATGTATATGTTATGTAAATATTTTAACATTATATTATATATCTATTTATGTATATTACGTATATATATACCTTTTAATATTATGTTTTTATATCATGTATATATTTTAAATACTATATTGTATATATATAAATATGTATATCCTTAGTACCACATTACGTATATATTATGTATATGCTTATTTTTACCCCTATTACATTCATTATTAATACATTTATTTTATCATAATATATATATATATATATATACACCCCCTTTTAATATTTTTTTATATATATATATGTATATATTATATTTTATCGTTGCTAGTTATGTATTATTACTATCTCATGTATATACTTCAAACACCATATATGTAATATATTTCAAGACTATATATATATATACATATATTTTATATATATACTCTTAATTATCCTTGTATGTATATTCATTGTATTCTCATTGTATTCTCGTATATGATACTATTGTTACATTTAATATCGCGTGCATTGTCATTATTTTTAAATATCATTGTTGTATGTATTATGTGCCATGATGTGTTTCCAACTATTATCTTTCGTTTTCCGTCCATTCTTGTATATTTCCCCGTTGTTCATTAGTTTAAAATATCTATTCGTGTTTTTATTAATTTCAATACGTAAGGCAATATATCGATTTAACACCATGTCGTTGATTTCATCGCTATGTTGGGTGAACATCAGTCGACTCGCGTGAAGACGGTATATCCTTCTCAAAAAAATTAAAAATTAAAAACTTCTCGTCTTCTTTTAATCGGATCATGACTAAATCTTACATTGAACTCGTATTTTTGAAAATCGAGACAACACATGTTTATGAGATACCAATTTTGGGCATCGCGAGGGTGCTAATACCTTCCTCGCGCGTAACCGACTCCCGAACCCAAATTTTTCTTGGGTTTTCGACGTGGACCTTAATTCGGCCTTTTTCTCGCTTTTAAAGAAAATAAATCTCATAGGTGACCGATCACACCTAAAAAAAAGATCGGTGGCGACTCCCTGTTTATTTCAAAAATCAAACGTCAGCTTTCAAGTTTTTAATAAATCGCCATAGTTAGCGACCCGAAACCAAAATTTTTACGTCGCTACAGTTATAATTTGGTCTTATCCAAAATAGATAATTACCTATCCATATCAATCTGTTACTATTTTTTATTTATTTTTCAATAAATAATTTGTTATAATTTTAAAATGTTAAAATTAATATTATCTCTTTTATAATTATATAAGAGATTATTTAATATATAAATTAAAAAAACACTAATTAATTTAAACCCTAAACCCATTAACTATAGTCTCCAAACCCCTAAATCATAAAACATAGACCATCAACCTTAAATCCCAACCCTTAAACCCATAATCCATAAACCTTAAAATAGTTTAGATCTATAGTGGCGTTTTTAAAAAAGCGCCGCTAAAACTCAAGCTATTGCGGCGTTTCCATAAAGCACCGCTAATGTCACTGAAGTAAAACGGTGTAGTTCTTCTTAATCTTTTAGCGGCGTTTTTCAAGAAGCACCGCTAATGGTCGATCTTTAGCGGCGCTTTCTTAAAAACGCCGCTAATGCTCAGATCTTTAGTGGCGCTTTCTTAAAAACGCCGCTAATGCTCAAATCTTTAGGTTAATACTCAATCTATTTGATTTTTAGTGGCGTTTTCTATTCAAACGCCGCTAAAAACCTGTTTTATAGTAGTGAAAGAAAAAAAAAAGAGAGAGAGGGAGAGGGTGGCTAATTTTCGGCCACAAGGCTGGTCACCGTCCGGTCTTTGGACACCATGCGCCACAGTGCACTGGTATATTTAAAAGGTAAAAATTCCTTCTTTTTTTATTTTTTATTTTTTATTTTCTTTTTATTATACTATTTATGAAAAATATATATGTATGTATGATTCGAAAATAAATAAAAATAAAAAGATTAAAATCACCTTAGGCTTTTAGTATTGGTGTTTTGGTTACCCGATTGGTGTTGTTCTTGTGTTTTTGACTTCCTTCAGATCATTGCTTGTGTGGCTATTAAAACTATTTTTTGTATTGATGAAAAAAATCCGAACCTACAATCCTTTTTTCATTCGGCTTTTATAGCCTATTTACAAACTATTTTTCTATTATTTTTTGCTGTCTTTTCTTGTTTATTGCTTGCAAGTACAGAGGCGGTGGAGGTGACCCGTGTTGGTGGCCGGTGCTGCAGTGGGCAGGTGGTGGCAGAGGCAAGTGGCGCCGAAAGTTGAGGCTAGGGTTAGGTTTTTTTTTCTTTTTCTTTTTTTCTAATTTGGGCTATATTACTGGGCTAGGGGATTTGGGTTTCTGTTAGGTTGATGTAATTGAGGTTTGGGTTTGTCTAGTTTATTTGGGTATTGGGTTTAGTTTTGATGTATGGGTTCTAATTTTAATGGATGTGGGCTGATGGATTGAGGGTTTATTTGTAATTGGGTTTAAGGGTTATTAAATAGGTAATTTGGGCTTCTACATACTCCTTATCATCATCTAAGCATCAATTTATATTATTAAAATTCTCAAGATTTTCTTCTTCCTTGTACTATTTGAAGTATGAATCATCTCAATTCTGCCTATGAATAAAGTTATAAAGTATGCAACATGCTAATACAATCTAACCATATTTTTTTATGTAATATTGAAGTGGTGTTAATATGAGACCTTTTTCTAGAATAGTAAATGTCCTCTTAACTATATTTTAAATCTTTAAATGTCTTGAATTAAAAAACTCATAAGCTATTACTGGTACTTGCGTCTGATTCTATTCTCTCAAAGAGTATCATACCCAATGATATGGTAGAAAAAAATCTTTTATATTTGCATAATTAATATCTACTATATTAAATTTTATCTTAAGTTATAACCTTTTTATAAATAATTTTATACAACTTTCGTAACAAAAACTTTATTGGGAAAACTGAACATAAAATAATTTGTCGTGAGTGACTGTCAAGAGGAAATAAATAGGAAATTTGGGAAACTGAGAAAAAGAAATGAAAATTACAGTGAATGATGTCATAAAGAAGGAAATCATAATTTAAAATTTGGCTCAATAACGTGGTCTTTCATCTATTACTAGAATTAACCCCTGCTTTATTGAGAAAACTGAACATAAAATAATTTGTCGTCAGTGACTGTCAAGAGGAAATAAATAGGAAATTTGGGAAACTAAGAAAAAGAATTGAAAATTACAGTGAATGATGTCATAGAGAAGGAAATCATAATTGAAATTTTGGGACAACAACGTGGTCTTTCATCTATTACTAGAATTAACAGGGGATTTACTATTATTTTTGAACGTATAAAAATTATATGTTTTAAGAAAACATAAACATGAGTTAAATGATAAAGTTAAACTAAACATGGAATGGATTAAGATATAACATACACAATTTAAAATAATTAAAACAAATAACATGAATATGGTACATCATATTATGATTGGTACAAGTGAAATTACCACTACACATCGATATTAAAATTTAAACTTTAATGAGATCTAAAGTTTATTGTTCTGATTTATTATCGAAAGGAAACATTTTAATTGGTACGAACTGTCAGACTACAGTGAGTTTTAAAAAGTAATAATTTAAGTTTATAAAAATATTTTACTCATAAATAAATTAGAAAATTCCTAACATTGGAGAAAAGCCAAAATTCTCCGGTGTCTTAAGATTCTTAAAGTAGAAGAGTTTGAGTGCCGGCTTCTAAGTAAAATCCCATTAAAGAAAACTTCAGTCCTCCAATCACCAATTAGACTCTTCTCTACAATTTCATCCATATGATTTACAAAAATAAAGTAAGACACATGAATTTCAGGTTTTCACACAACTATTTTATTAAAACCAAAAGGCAATTTTAAAATCCAGCACAAATTCTATTTAAAGCCCTATAGTGTTCAATAAGAGGCACAAAACCAACTGTTTTTCCTTCATTTTGAAGTGTCAAAACCAAATATTATAGAGGTAAACATTGTGAAGAAAAATGGGAAAACAGATGGTATTTGCATGGGCAATGATATTTTGCCTCGCCATACCACCAGTCTATGGCCAATACTACTCCAAAACTATTAAGGCAGGTGCTCGGGTGGAAAAGATGACCCGACTTCGCTTCTTCTATCACGATATTCCCAGTGGCAAAAATCCTACAACACTCCTAATAGCTCAGGCCAACATCACCCAAGATTTCTTTTCCCCATCCCCATACTGAAGCTTGTATTCAATGGATGATCCCCTCACTCTAGGGCCTGAACGAACATCCAAGATGGTTGGAAATGCCCAAGGGCTCTACATAGCATTAAGTCGAGACCCTACCAAGTTCACTGCGGTTACTTACGCTGATTTTGCGTTTACCACTGGCAAGTTCAAGGGGAGCTCCTTTAGCTTGTTCTCACGATATCCCCTCACAGATTTTGTTCCTGGGCCTGACATAATTCGTGAAATGGCAATAGTGGGAGGGACAGGTGCGTTTAGGATGGCCACAGGGTTTGCACTATTTCGGGCCACTTCTTCCAACGCCAAGACTGGAGATGCTAGTCTCGAGGTCGATGTTACTTTGTACCACTACTAAATCCAATTGCAAATTCTTGAAATATATAATAAAATCAAAAAAGGAGTATATTCCTAATCCGCCAACGGATTAGTATTGCCTTAAAAATCTAGCATGATTTAATAATGTGTTATCCTTAATTTTGAAAATGTGGTTTCATTTATTTAGTTTTTTTGGTACCTGTTAATGGGGAATTAGCTCTTCTGGAGAAGTTTCCAAAACGTCGTCAATATTACTTGAGCTACGTGGCTCAAGTGGTACCAAGTTTGCTCCGCGAACGCTGGGGGACAAAATCCTGACCATGGGGACAATATCTTTGGTTGTCGACTACTTAGTAGACAACTCTTTGAAAACTTCTCTCAAACAAATCGAGCCCCCACAACAATAGTATTTTCCATGTTTGTTTTATGATTTATGTTTGGGTTCATGACTATCCCTTGCAACAATATCACTTCCAATGTTTGAATCGTATTCTCTCTTTACAAATACAATGTTTATAAAAATATATTATTCAAATATAAGTAGGAAATTTTCTAACATGGGAGATAAGCCAAAATTCTCGTCTAATAGATTTAAATATTAACATCATGTTGAGATATTTCAATATTTAAAGAGTTTGAGTGCAGACTTACAAGATTTTACAAGAATTGTTAATTAATTAATTAATTAATTACATTATATTATAAAATTTGAGGTAAAATATAAAAATATTCACCCAATTATGCATTGGGTTCTTTTTTGGTCACTCAACTTTTTAAAATTAAATATTTTAGTCACCCTCTCATTAGTTGCCATTAACTAAGGGTGTGTTTAATAAACTATTAAAAATTTTCATTTCATTGAAAATGAAAATTTTTCAACATTTAATATTTTAAATGTGTTTGATAATCATACTAATTTTTTACTTGACATAAAATTTTCAACAAAAAAAGTGTTGAATAAAATATATAGGTAGTTAGCTACTAATTACTTAATGTAGAAAATATTAAGTTGATTTTATTTTAGTAAATAAATTAAAATAAATTATTCTTTTTTTAAAAAATGAGATATTTAAATTACCATATTTATCTTTTAGCCAAAACTATCCAAAATGATAAAAAAAGATATTATCTTAATAAGATTAAAGTTAAAAATAAATAATATTTTAAAAATTAATATTTAATTATGTTCAATACTTATATTTACTAATTTATCAAACAATTTTCTAATATAAATTCAACACTTATAAAATTTAATTGTAAAAATTCAGCACTTAAATTTCTAGTTTATCAAACACCCTAAGTCGAAAAAGGGCTTTTTTTATTGGCCTAATAATAAATTTAGCAGTCAATATTTATATATTCTATCAAATTGATCATAAATCTAAAAAAAAAATCAACAAATTCAGCTCTCAATATTTACAAAAATTTGTTATTTTAGTTTAAATTCGAAAAGATTCAATAAATTTTACCCTTAACATTTACAAAAATTTTCAATTTAATTCTAATTCTAAAAAAATTCCAAAAAGCAAAACAAAAAAGAGGGATTTAAAAAAAATACTATTAATTACATGTATATAATTTAGTTCTAATCCTATTTACATTGAGTTTTCTTGGGGGTAGGATAGACTTTTTTAACATGAAATTATATATAGATACATATGTATAAAAATATTATTTCTTTTTTGTTTTTCATTAATTATTTAAAGTATGGGATTGTGTGTATGAAAACTAATATATATTGCTATGAATGCTATAAAGTGGATGATTATAATTAATTTTTTTATCTTTCATCTTTCATCTTTCTTAATTCTTCACTTTTCATCTCCTTATAATTCCTTTCCTATTTATGTATTAGAAAAATGAGAAGTCTAATCTCCCTATATATATATATATATATAGGAATAGACTACTTGTGATGATGATGAAAAATAATAGAATGCCATAGAAATTTCCTTATTCTCAAATTATCTTTTATCTATTATTCTTGATTTATAATAATATATAAATTTCATTGACAATTCTTAAACTAAATTTTTGAGAAGGAACAAAAATTACTTTATTGTCTAAACAATAAACAATAGCCAATAATAATGTAAGAATAAGAAAAATCTATATTTGATATAAAACAATTAGCTTTCAATCAAACTACAATATTTATTGTATAAGAGCTACAATTTCAATAAATAATTAAATTCATAAAATGACTAAAAATATTTGAGTTTATAGAACTGCCCCATTTACATTGAGTTTCTTTTTTTGGGTAGAAGCTTAACATAATTTTGTTTTAATATGAAGTTGTATATAAATATAGATGTTGATATTGTGATAAAATAAGGGAGGAGAGAATGAGAATACGGTGGTGGTGATAAGGAGGTTGGTTCACCATAGTTTGGCAGAGAGTCAGAGTAAGGGAGTTGGGGAGATAAGAGAATAAGGAGATGAGAGGTAGACTATTGCTAGGTGAGATGCTCAAGTTTGCTGAAGGGAAAAAGATCCTGCTATTATCGTGCCTTGGGGTATTTATAGGGAGGAGGTCTCCATGCCCAACAATGTCATGTCACTGACAATACAAGTGGTGGCCCGCCCATGTGGTCGATCATGTGGCAATTCCGTTATGTGTTGATTGTTGTCAAGTGGGGGCTTACTCTGACATGCTCTTTGTGAGGTAGTATGAGGTTGTTAGGCTTTAATGGTCCCCTCTTAGGTATATGTGCATACTCCCTAATAGCGAGTGGCCTAACGGAGGTCTTACTAATAGCAAGTGACCCAAGATGATTGGCCTTATGGAGGGTGTACACACCAATTTTGGCCCGGGCCAAAACAATAACCCAAATAACCCCAAACTAAAATACCCAAACCCAAACTAAAAAACCCATCAGCCAACTATAACCCCAAACTAAAATACCCAAATAACTAAAAACCACCTATCCACTAAATAAAACCAATTTACAAGCCCAAACAAACCATAAGCCCAACACTACAAAATTTTTAGAAAAAGAAAAAAGAAAACCTAACCCTAGCCCCCTAATCCAAGTGGCTGCCGCCCCTAGTGCTGCCGCCTCTGACCAGCCTACTACACCGCCCACCTGCTCCACCGCCATGCCAACTGCTCTGCCACCACTTGCACCTGCAAGGATTTAAAAAAGAAGAGACAGCAAACAATAAAATAATCATGTAAAAAATGGCTATAAAGGCCATCAAAAATCCTTTGTAATTTTTTACAAGAGATTCATTGAAATAAAAAAAAAGGGATTCAAGTACACTAAGAAAACAATAACGAAGCAAATCGAAGAAAAAAGAGTCTGAAATGTGCAAAATTTGTTTTTTTTTTGTTTTTTAAAATCTGTTTATATTCATTTTTTTCTTTCTTTTTGTTTTCTTTTTTTTTAAAAAAAGGAGACTATGTATATATTCTAAATATAAAAATAAAAAAATAAAAATACCTTTTTTGGAATTAGGCCATCGCGATGCGATGGCGGCAATGATGGCTGGTGGCGATGATAACACCACGGCGGTCCATTCGCCGGATTTTAGTTCTGGCCAGAGAGAAATAGGAGAGGAGAGGAAGTTTTTTTTTTTAAGCAGGAGAAAATGAATTTTTTTTGGAAATTTTTACCTTAAATAGCGAAACAAAACGACGTCGTTTTGGCTTAAGCTCATAAGCCTCAAAACGACGTCGTTTTGTCCCTTAGTCCGACCCGATCCGACTCGACCCGCCTCAGGATCCGCGTGTTTTTTTAACGGAAGGGCTAATTGTAGTTTTAGCCCTTCCGCTTTTTTATTACTTCGCAATCATGTTTTTTTGGTTTTTAATTTTGCCCCGAACTTGCGCTTGAATTTCAATTGGGTCCTTCGTGGTGCTGCATGTTTTAGAGGGAGGGTTTATTGCCCGATTTGGTCCCTCCTCGTTGTTTTAGTGTTCGATTTGGTCCTTTCCTTCTTCATTTATTTTCAAATTGGCCCTGAAATTCCATTTTAGGTTCAATTTAGTCCTTCTTTGTTATTTTTAATATTTTATATTAAATTAACTAATTTAGTATATTATTAGTACTATTACTATTTTACTGTTGCTACCTAACATATTATTATTACTATTATTATTTTTATTACTATTAACATTAGTGTTATTATCATTTTATTTTATTATCACTATCATTTTTGTAATTATTATTACTATTAATTTTTACTATTAGTATTTAACGCACTATTATTACCCTTTTTTATCATTATTACCATTATGTTATTATTATTATTACTAATATCACTATTATCATTTATTATTATTATTATTATTATTATTATTACTATCTAATATATTATTATAGCTTATTATTATTATTACTATTATTATATTATTATTATTATTATTATTATTATGTTTTATTTTTTCTTTATTTATTTATACATTATTATTTTTATATTAACTAATTTAATATATATATATATATATATATATATATATATATATATATATTTTAGCACACTTATTTTATTTATATATCATTACTCTTACTATTATTATTTCATCATTTATTTTATTTATATCTTTTTAAATAATTTCAAACTTTAGATTATTTATTATTTGTATTATTGTTATTACCATTTGTATTTACCATTATTATTACTATTATTTTCACCTTTATTACTATTATATATTATTTTTTCATTTTCTATTACTATTATCATTATTATTAATACTAATATTAATATTCTTATTATTACTTTTATTATTATCATTAGTATTATTATTTTTACTACTATTATTGTTATTATCAACATTATTATTATTATTACCGTTTTCATCATCATTGTCATTTTTATGTTGTCATGCTTTATATATTTTTTATTTACTTATGTATTCGTTATTTCATTTCCCTTATGCATTTGTTTTATACTTTTATATTACTAGCCTTGCTTTTATTTCATTTTTTTAGTTGCTCATATTATTGTTATTAACACTGTGACACCTATTATTATGTTATTATACGTATTAGTACCATAATTTGCTTTTATATTTCACTATAAATCACGTCTTATTTTTACTTGATTCATTAAAATAATTCTTTCATAAAGCAAGCTTCGTATTTAGAAATTTGAAAAAATTGTGCCCTAACTTACTGGGTTTCGATTTTTCTCGTTTAACTTAAATAACGACATAATCCTCCTAAATCGCAACATGAGTTTTGAATAAAATACTTATCCTCGGAGATACGAGGTGTTGTGTCTTAACTTACTGGATATGACATCTCGTCACCTCGAGATAAGGTTCTTGCAAACAAAGGCAATATCCGGTATTTGGAAGTTCGAGATATCGTGCCCTAACTTATTGGGTTTCGATTTTTCTCGTTTACTCTAAATAATCGAATACCCTTTTAAAAAAGTTAAAATACATGAATTTCAAATAAAAAGCAAGCTCATTCTCAAAAGTTCGAGATGTCGTGTCCTAATTTACTGGATGTGACATTTTATTACTTCGAGACGAGAAGGTCTTTAACATTCGAGTGTTTTTACAAAAAGAGGAATCGTATTTTAAAGTCTTTCAAGTTTTCAATTTTCGACACTAAGATACTAATTAATCAACTAGGTACCAATTTTGGGTGTTACGAGGGTGCTAATCCTTCCTCGTACGTAATCGACTCCCAAACCCGTTTTTTTAAATTTCACGGACCAAAATCGTTGTTTAAATAAATCAAATCATATATTAAAAACAACCACTTTTACGAGGGGACCCGATCACACCTCATCAAAAAGGATTGGTGGCGACTCCCATTTTTCATTTTCATTTCCAAAACCAAGTCGATCTTGTTTTTCAAAAAAATGATTTCGATAGAGGGTCTGAGGCACGCGAGTGGCTAGTCATTGGATGGCCAGCCGGGTAGCGAAAGGCGAAGGGTTATCCTTAAGTGTTTCTCAAATAACTTCTCACGTCACCACGTGTCCAAACCAAGTAGGGGTATAACACTAGATATATTAAAAATATTATTTCTTTTTGTTCTCAAATAATTGTTAAAGAAAATGTATGACATATGTGTTTCTATATATATGAAAGTTGACAAGAAAAATATAAATTTCATTGACAAATTCTTAAATTAAATTTATTGAGAAGATAAGAAAACCCTTCGTTGATCATAACTATTGATTATTTTTAAAAAACAACCATTAGATATAAAATAGTTAACTTTCAATGAAAGTGTAATAATTATATTGTAAGAGTTATAATTTCACTAAACAATTAAATCCATAAAAAGCCTAAAATATTTTCAAGTCTTTCATCTATCCCTCTTTACAGATTCTCTAAAATACTTTGTATGTTAATTTCAAAAATTAAAACCGTAAAATTTAAAGGTTTCAAGATATTAACGAATTCAACTATGTTTCGGTATTTAATTTTTTTTATAAGCCCACATGACTATTGTACAATAATAATTATACTATGATTGAAAGTTATATCAAATTGAAATTTTTTCTTATTCTTATTGTTTATTGTGCAAACCTTTACGTCAACGAAAGGTTTTCTTTTTTTCTCAACAAATTTAATTTAAGAATGGTCAACGAAATTTAGTTTTTGTCAGTCTATATATATTCACACTGTATCTCATATATTTTCTTTAATAATTAATGGAAAAAATTTGTTATACGTCTATATCTATATTAATTTTATATTAAAAACAATCTATGTTTAGCTCCCACCTAAAAAAATTCAATGTAAACAGAGGTAGTTTAAAGACTCGAAAATATTTTAGGCATTCTATGAGTTTATCACAATTAGAAATTAGTTATTAGAGTATTAACACATATTTGATCTATATTTTATTTAATAATTAAAGTTTAATAAACCTTAACCAAATTAGTTTACTTTTAATTTGGACTAATCCTTTTATGATATTAAAAAAATGACATATAATTGTTCTTATTATATTTGTAATTAGACTCGCTCATGGGTTAGGCCACCCATCCAGGCCTGAAGGGCGCCCGAAAACTGGGAAGGTTTAGACAAAAATATGAGACTTAAAAAATGAGCTTAGGTAAAATTTAAGGTCCATTTTCTAATTATGTTAAAATTTAAAGTATATAAATTAAATCTTAAATTTAGATATATTAGAGGCACCAAAACTAAAATTTAATCATTTTTGTATAATGAAAAAGAAAAAGAATGGGAGCATGTGTGAGTGTACACGTTTCAGTAAAAGGAAGTCATTCATTCCCCAAACACAGCCAGCAATACAAACATAGGGAAGTAAGATTCAATAAAAACATTAATGACTAAGAAAGCACACCTTCTCATCCAACATTGCTGCAACAGACTAAGAAAATAGATCTGAAAGCTTGTTTTATAGCCAAGAGATCTCGAGGATAAAGCCAAAACGTCTCCCTTATTATTTCTAGGAACGCCACCAGAACCGGCGGGACTTGGTTTCCCCCAAATGTTGACTTTAACGCAGCTAAAAGGCGGAGGGCACCAAAAAAAATACCTATTCGAATATCCTTTGAAGGGGTTGTTGGAGAGCAGAACAAGGGACACTCCCACCAAATAGATTTCGGAGGTTAAGATCAACATAGGAAGCTCGAAGCCATAACAAGGGATCTTAGCTTTACAAGGAAGATGATATCATTAACCTCCCAGCTCTTGTCTTCGAAAACAAAAAGCATTACACGCAAGCCAGATTGACAGTGAGGCTGCCACTCAACACATAAGCCAACAAGATTTAACAACACCCGGAAACTAAGAATCCCAACAAAACTAAAGAAAAGTGTTAAGTCGGGAGGAAAGCAAACCGACAAATGCCACTAGTTGAAGAAACAAAACCAAAAGTCGTGTACAAGGAACGAAAATGGAACGCAAATCGTTAATTGTTTGGAACATGATTTGATAAGGGTAATCTTCTTCAGATCATTTAATAGGAATGAAAGATGAATTTTTGCTTCATTTAAGAGAAGCCAAATACAATTATTAGAATATAATAAAATTTCCTTTTATAATTTATAATATATTTCAATTTTATTAGTAATGATATTTGCATGGATAATTATACTGGAAAAATAGGGGAATTGATGTTGCCGTAAATCAACTAAAAATTTGATTAAGGCAAGTGTACATATCAATTAATAGTATAGTTACGGTTAGTAAAAATATTGTTCTCACAAATGCTAAAAACACTAGTAATTACTCTATTTCTATTATTTAACTGAATAAATCAAGTGTGTACAAGTCCAATTTGCTCGGCCCATTTTATAACCCCCAAAGCCCAACTGTCTTGAAAACCCTAGCCCAAACAAATAACAAAACAACAAAAAAACCTAAATCAACCTAGCTGCTGCCATCAGCCGCACTTGTCCCATCCACCACCCACGTCTGCCACCACCTACTCAGCACCGCCCCAACTGCTCCTGCAAAAGGAACACGCAAACAATAGGAAATAATATAAAAATACATGTAAAGGCTTTATAAAAGCCAAAGAGATCAGATTGTAATGGGGTTGGGATTTTTCTTTTTCGAAATACAAAAGAAAAACATCATCAAAAAGACTCAAACACTAACTCAAAAATCGCAGCAAGATATATCAAAGACCGAATCAAAGGTCTATTTACTTTTCTTTTTTTATTTTTATTTTTTTCTTCGAATTTGTTTGTACATATAATCTCTATTCTATTAAAAACAATACATATATATATATTAGATATAAATATATAAAAAAAATTTACCTCTAGGCGATTTCACGGTGGCCGGCACGGCGGAGCCGCGGTGAGGGTGGCGAGATCCCTTGGCCGGTTCTGGGTTTTCCCCACAGAGAAAATTCCCCCCTTTCCCCATTCTTTTTCTCAAACTCAGAAAAAATGAAATTTTCAAAAAAAAAAATTTGACTTTTATGAGCCCCTGGTACGACGTTGTTTTGGGGCAAACACTCAACACCCAAAACGGCGTCGTTTAGTTACCCATACCCGAGACCCAACTTCAACCCGCCTAGGATCCACGTGTTTTTGGACTGAGGGTCTATTTGCGCCCTCAGTCCATCTACTTTTGAGGCCGGTTTCAATGTGGTCCCATTCCCCTTTCTTTCCTTTTTAATTTCACCCCTGAAGTTTCATTATTGTTTCATTTTAGTCCCGTGTTAAGCGCAGCGTTTTGGGGGAAAGGGAAAATTTCTTTTTTAATCCCCCATGTCATTCGCTCCCTTCAAATGGGTCCCTCCTCTTACTTTTATTTTTAATTTGGCCCTAAAACTATGCTTTTGTTTCGATTTTAGTCTTTTTTGTTCATTTTCTTGCCTTTAGCATTAAATTAATTATTTTCAATATTAATGTAACTATTATATCTTTTTTATTAAGCTTATTATTATCATCATTATTATTATTTTGCTAATATTACTATTACTATTATGATTATATTTTATTTTTTGTGTATTTATTTATTCATTCTATTATTAATTCATTAATTTATTATTAACATGTTCTTGTTATTCTTATTAATGTGTTATCATTATCATTTGTTGCTCTATTTTTTTATATTTATTATTATTATCGTTTTCCACTTTATTATTATTACTAGTATTATCATCATGTTATTAGATTAATTAATTTTATATAGTTATTATTTGTATTATTATTTTTACCATTTGTATTTACCATTATTATTACTATTATCTTCACTTTTATTATTATTACTATTATCATTTTTTTTATTTTCTATTACTATTATCATTATTGTTAATACTAATATTAATTCTTATTATTACTGATAATACTTTAAAATGACGTGTTTTTATATATTAATCATGTGTTTATTTTGAGCTTGAGCCTACTAATTTGAGCTATTTATGTCTTTTTATCTTTTAGGGACTAAATTGGGGGCGAAAAGTAAATTCAAGGGAAAAAAAGTCAATTTGGAGATTAAATGGGCCAATATGCAATGTGGGACAAATATGGTGCCAAAAGTGCGAACATGGAAGACACAAGGACTTAAAAGCAAATAGAAGAGATTTTATTTTGGAAGACTCTATTTTATTTATATTAAGATAAATATTAGGATTATTTAATTTTAGGATTTTATTTTAATTATCTTTAATTATCTTTAATTAAATATATTTATCTTTTTAGAATTTAAGTTCAATTAGACTATCTCCCTAGCACTATAAATAGGGCGTGAAGTGAGTCTATTTGGAGCATCTTTTCTGTAAACACTCTCCCTCCAGAAGTCTTTTGTTCTTTCCATATTTTTTTCCTTTCAATAAAATTTCTTTTTCCATAATTTTATTTACTTTCCCACCATTATCATGAGCCACTAAAACCCTTCTAGCCAAAAGTTGTCAATATTTCCCCAAAAAGGGTTCTTGAGGCCTAGAATCCGTACTTAGCCTTCTCGCCAAGTATTCATCGTATCTCCTCACTACGAGCTGACGCTTCTGTCCATGGCCCTTAAGAAGTAAGCTTTTCAGCATATGCAAAGGCGGTCGCTTTGTATGTTTTGGAAGGATTGCATAGTCGGTTCGTTAACTTACTGCGTCAGAGGTTGGCGAGCCAAAGACACAAAATGGCGTGGGATTCGCCATTTAGAAGCGTTGATCTAGCATAGATTACTGGCTAGAGTTAGGTTCCCTAAAAATCGTAAGTCTAATCTTTGGAGCTGGTGGTCGTAGGCGTCCTCTTCCACTATAATTGGCTTACTTGAGTCGAGAAGAATCATCCAAAAGCCAAGGATAAAGCCCAAGGCAGAATGAGACAACCGGAAGCTGGAACTTTCCCATAAGAATTTCTTTTCTCTTAAAACTTTCTTTATTAGTTTTATTATTTTCGTAATCATAATTTCAGTAAACTTTAAATTCTGTTTTTATTTTATTTTCGCTTCCAAAATCAATTCTTAAATTCTCTTTTTTTTTTCTAGGAACGCAGGTTTTCTTGGGCACGATTCTGCCTAGGATTTCGAGAAACAAGCATTCGTATAATCTGGTCCCTGAGGATTCGACCCTACTTCCCCTTTACTATTTCTTTTTCATTATTTTATAGGGAATATGATATTTTTGGTGCTCTCAACGACCGCATCAAATTTTGGCGCCGTTGCCGGGGACCGGCAACATACTAATCTTGTTTTTCTTTATTTTCTATGACCAGATCTGCTCCAGGCACTTTTGCATTTGACTCAAAAATCAAAAAGACCGTGAAAGCTAATTGAAAGCAAACAAAACTAAGGAAAAAGCAGTCAGCGGTGGTTGGAACTCAAAGCAATCCACCGCCAGAAATCAGAATCGACGACGAAGCAGAGTCTAGGGTTAACGAAAACCCTACTCGAACGTTAGAAAGTAAAGAAGAAGAAGTCGATTCACTAGAAGAAGTGCTTAACGCTAGGGTTGACGAAAATCCTAATTTAGCACCTCAACCTATGGCTCAGACAATTCGGCAACTGGCCGAAGCACCGACAGAACAACCGCTACTATGCATCGCATATCCTACTATGGATACTGATTTTGAATTAAAGTCAGGCTTGATTCAGCTACTGCCAACTTTCCGTGGGTTACAAAATGAAAACCCCCACAAGTATTTAAAAGAACTCCATATGGTTTGTTTGAGTATGAAGCCTCAGGGGGTAACTGAGGATCAAATTAAATTGCGCGCTTCCCCTTTTTCCCTAGCAGATTCAGCTAGGAAACGGTTATTTTATTTACCTCTTGGATCTATTACAACTTGGGCTGATCTATCTCGCTTATTTCTTAACAGGTTTTTCCCTGCATCAAGAGCGACTGAGTAAGAAGAGAAATCGTGGGCATAAGGCAAAAAGACGCAGAGACTCTGTACGACTATTGGGAGCGATTTAAGAAGCTGTGTGCAAGTTGCCCACAACACTGTATAACGGAACAGTCTTTACTCCAGTACTTTTATGAAGGCCTAAAACCGATGGAAATGAATATGGTAGACGCCGCAAGTGGAGGAGCGTTGGTCAATATGACTCCACAACAAGCAAGAGACTTAATCTCCACGATGGCTGCAAATTCTCAGCAGTTTCGAGCCAATCCTGAACCCCCTAGAAGGGTTCACCAAGCTAAGTAATTCAACCTTAGAAGATAAAATTGATAGACTTACTAATATTATGAGCTCTCTTGTTGTAGAAAAAGCCAAACCAGCCCGAGTATGTGGAATATGTGCTACCCCTGAACATACAACTGATGCATGTCCCAGTTTGAGTGATGATACTATGGCCCATTTAGATGCTGTGGGAAATTTTCCTGGGCCACCACAAAGGCAATACGACCCTTACGCAAATACCTACAACCCAGGATGGAGGGATCACCCTAACTTAAGTTTTGGGGCCAACCCACGATATAACCAACCATACCAGAACCGAGTTCCACAGCAGCCACGAGATTCAGGTAATTCTCTAGAAACTTTGGTCAATAAATTAGCAGCTAACATGCTTGATTTTCAACAGAAAACTGAAGCATCTATAAGAGAATTGACCACGTCAATTGAGAAGATGAACTCTCAAGGGAAGTTGCCTTCGCAAACAGAACCAAACCCAAGGCAAAATGTAAATGCAGTAATGCTGAGAAGTGGAAAGGTGTTGGAACCAATTCCTGGCAGAAAACTTGGCCA
This sequence comes from Gossypium anomalum, assembly GCA_025698475.1. Lineage (NCBI taxonomy): Eukaryota > Viridiplantae > Streptophyta > Magnoliopsida > Malvales > Malvaceae > Gossypium > Gossypium anomalum. Next base: position 96,008,022 of record CM046966.1, on the reverse strand, counting down.
AGAAAGTGCCTAGGAAAAACCCAAAAACGATGAATAGGTACCAGCGAAACCCCCACTGCTGAAAATCCAACCTCCATTCCCAGGACGATTAAATCAGTATCGAAAAAGTAAGGAAGACAAGGAGATCCTCGAGATATTCAGGAATGTCGAGATCAATTTACTACTATTAGATGCCATCAGACAGATTCCGCAGTATGCCAAGTTCCTTAAAGAGCTTTGCACCAACAAACGAAAACTAACAGGTAATGAAAAGGTAAGTGTTGGTGAGAATGTTACCGCACTGCTACAGCGAAAAATGCCAGTTAAATGCAAAGATAGGGGTATGTTCGCTATTCCATGCAAAATTGGCCATTTAGGAATTAAAAAGGCTATGTTCGATTTAAGGGCCTCCATAAATGTAATGCCTTATTCTATTTATGAATCACTTAATGCGGGTTTTTTGACAAAGACAAGTGTTACCTTTCAGTTGGCACATAGGTCCATTATGCATCCCGAAGAGGTCCTCGAGGACATATTAGTCAAAGTCAATGGGCTTATCTTTCCTGCAGATTTTTATATGATAAAAATGGAAGAGGATAACACTCTTGAGTCTTCAGACATCTTGTTGGGGCGACCTTTCCTTAGTACTGTGAATACTAATATTGATGTACGAAGCGGAACCCTCACGATAGAGTTTGACGGGGAGATCGTGAAGTTTAACATTTATGGCACTATTAGTCACCCAAGTGAAGTCTTGGACGTAAACTGTGTCGACATAATTGACTCATCAGTAGAAAAGACTTTTGAGTCATCTTATGGAGATAAACCTAAAATGATGTTTAATGATTTTGAATCTGTTAATAAATTATTGGCTCCCATGAATACTAAACTTCTACCTCCTGCTGTGCAGGCACCAGATCTGAAATTAAAATCACTTCCTGAAGATCTCAAATGCACATTTTTGGAGAATGATGAGACCATTGCCGACTTAAAAGAGATCAACCCCCTGGAGGAAATACGGAACCAAAGAAAGAGGCGCAAGGACGATTAAACCCAAATATGGTGGACGTGTTAAAAAATGAGAATTTCCAAGCTCATAAGAACAAAATAATTTATTTGGAACAATTCCAATTCTAGTTGAGGCGTCAAACTAGCGACGTTAAACAAGCGCTTGTTGGGAGGCAACCCAATCTTTCTTTTTCTTTTTCTTTTTCTTTATTATTTTCCTTTCTTTTTATTTATTAATTATTAATTTATTTTATTTTTATTTTATTTTAGTTAAATATTAATAAATTTCTCTTCTTCCATCTAGGTGAAATGGAGTGAAAATACGAAGAAAAAAAAAGACAGAAAGTGTGCACCAAAACAACCCTATCCATGGTACCAAACAGTTCTATTCCAGCCCAAAATGCCATATCCCTGCTGCCAAACAGTTCTATTCCAGTCGCAGAATACCATATCTTTGCAGCCAAACAGTCCTATTCCAGCCCTAGAATCTCCAAAACCTGCAGCCAAACACCCTTTTTCAGCAAATAAAACCCTTAAACCTTACATTTTTTTCCCCAAATTTCTCCATAACCGCCGACTCCTTTCTCCTCCACCACCCACCGCCAATTTCTCAGCCACCATGGTGAGAACTACAAGCCGAACCGCCATTGCACACGTCACCCACCCCGTCTCCACCTCTTGCCGCTTCGCTATCTTCTTCTCCACCGTGTGCGCCAACCGACGGTAACTATATGATGAGTTTTTTTTCTAAACTTTTTTTTTTCCACCTATTTGTTTTCTTTTTACTTTCACATCAAGGACTATGTGTTTTAAGTGAGGGGGAGGCATTCTTCGTTGTTACTGTTATTATCTGCTATTTTTGTTGTCATATTGTTGTTGCTGTTGTTTTGCGCTCGTTTCTGCCCATTTATTTTAAGAATATCCTGCCGCTTTTCATGCCCAAGATTTTACCAGGAATTGCCTACTATTTGACTTTCATGCATGATTCTTACCTTCTAAGGAAGTTATGATTTTTCCTATAATTGATGCCATCTCTACTGTTTTATTTTTATTAGGCTAAAAATAATTGTGATTAATAGGGTTAATTCTATCTTGCTTTTCGTAAAATTGATCAAGTTTAGTATAAAGTGAACACTTAAAATGATTGCATGCTTAATTAATGTTCATGGCTATTAGGTGATTATTGAAACTTATTTTTGACACTTAAATTTTTTTCTTTCCTGAGTTCTCAAGAATTTTAAATATCGTTTAATTTTTAATAAATGTTTTCCATGGTTATGAGTACAGCTTAGATCGTGACTGATTGAGTAACCGGGGTAGGGTGCTTGGGTTGTCATTCTACTTCGCGTCAAAAGGTTGTGTGACGTGACAAGTAAAACTCCGTTAGCCGAGGTTATGAGTATGGCTCAAATCGTGACTGACTGAGTAACCGGGGTAGGGTGTTTGGGTTGTCATTCTACTTCGCGTCAAAAGGTTGTGTGACATGTTGGGTAAAACTCCGCTAACCAGAAATAAATAATTTTAGGAGTATGTTGGGCTGAGTAACTGGGGTAGGGTGCTTGGGTTGTCATCTCTCTTCGCGTCAAAAGGTTTAATATATTCCTAAGTAAATAAATAATAATAAAATTTAAAAAAAATCAAAAAAGGAAAAAAAAAAGAAGAAAAAATAAGTACTAATAAAGTTGCACTTCGGGGACTAAAGGAGGAAATAATTAAGGTGTCTTAGTAGGTTTTGTAATTTACCTAAATAGCATAACTCAAGTCAATCTTAATTTTGGTGTGATTTAATTGGAATACTTTTTCTGTTTTACTTAAAGCAAGCTTAGAGGTCTCTTTATTTTTCATATGCATTTTTAACTAATTTTTATCAAACTTTGGAGTGGTATTTCTTTTATGGCAGAATCTAGCTATCACAGTCGATAGGAACCATACTTGAAGGCAAGCATGGGCTAAGTAGGGGGAATTTGATAATACTCTAAAATGACGTGTTTTTATATATTAATCATGTGTTTATTTTGAGCTTGAGCCTACTAATTTGAGCTATTTATGTCTTTTTATCTTTTAGGGACTAAATTGGAGGCGAAAAGTAAATTCAAGGGAAAAAAGGTCAATTTGGAGATTAAATGGGCCAATATGCAATGTGGGACAAATATGGTGCCAAAAGTGCGAACATGGAAGGCACAAGGACTTAAAAGCAAATAGAAGAGATTTTATTTTGGAAGACTCTATTTTATTTATATTAAGATAAATATTAGGATTATTTAATTTTAGGATTTTATTTTAATTATCTTTAATTATCTTTAATTAAATATATTTATCTTTTTAGAATTTAAGTTCAATTAGACTATCTCCCTAGCACTATAAATAGGGGGTAAAGTGAGTCTATTTGGAGCATCTTTTTTGTAAACACTCTCCCTCCAGAAGTCTTTTGTTCTTTCCATATTTTTTTCCTTTCAATAAAATTTCTTTTTCCATAATTTTATTTACTTTCCCACCATTATCATGAGCCACTAAAACCCTTCTAGCCAAAAGTTGTTAATATTTCCCCAAAAAGGGGTCTTGAGGCCTAGAATCCGTACTTAGCCTTCTCGCCAAGTATTCATCGTATCTCCTCACTACGGGCTGACGCTTCCGTCCATGGCCCTTAAGAAGTAAGCTTTTCAGCATATGCAAAAGGCGGCCGCTTTGTATGTTTTGGAAGGATTGCATAGTTGGTTCGTTAACTTACTACGTCAGAGGTTGGCGAGCCAAAGAGACAAATTAGCATGGGATTCGCCATTTAGAAGCGTTGATCTAGCATAGATTACTGGCTAGAGTCAGGTTCCCTAAAAATCGTAAGTCTAATCTTTGGAGCTGGTGGTCGTAGGCGTCGTCTTCCACTATAACTGGCTTACTTGAGTCGAGAAGGATCATCCGAAAGCCAAGGATTGAGCCCAAGGCGGAATGAGACAACCGGAAGCTGGAACTTTCCAATAAGAATTTCTTTTCTCTTAAAACTTTCTTTATTATTTTTATTATTTTCGTAATCATAATTTTAGTAAACTTTAAATTCTGTTTTTATTTTATTTTCGCTTCCAAAATCAATTCTTAAATTCTCTTTTTTTTTCTAGGAACGCAGGTTTTCTTGGGCACGATTCTGCTCAAGATTTCGAGAAACAAGCATTCGTATAATCTGGTCCCTGAGGATTCGACCCTACTTCCCCTTTACTATTTCTTTTTCATTATTTTACAGGGAATAGGATATTTTTGGTGCTCTCAACGACCGCATGAATTACCATTAGTATTATTATTTTTACTACCACTATTATTATTATTATCATTACTATTACTATCAATTTTTTTATTTTTTTATATAATTTTTCGTAATATTTATTTACAACTAGTTTTTTTATTTCGTTTTATTTCTTTTTATTTTGGTATTTTTTTATACTATTAGCTTACTTATCATTTCTCTCTTATTTTAGCTTATTTGTTTATTTATTTATTTTATTTTGCTTTCATCGTTATCATTGACGTTTGCGTTTATGTTTATTCTACTATGTTCGTTAATATCGAGATTTGTATTCATTTATGCATTCTTTATCTTATTATTACCAAACTTATGTTGTATTAACCTTTTCTCGACGAAAATAACTTTTTCATAAAAAATCTATACTCCGTATTTGAAATTTGAGAAAATCGTGCCCTAACTTACTAGGTTTCGATTTTTCTCATTTAACCTAAATAACAGAATACTCTTTTAAATCGCAATATGAGTTTTGAAAAATGCTTATTCTTGGAGATACGAGGTGTTGTGCCCTAACTTACCGGGTATGACATTTTGTTACCTCGGGATAAGATTTTTGCTAACAAAGGCAATATTCGGCATTTGGAAATTCGAGATATCGTGCCCTGACTTACTGGGTTTTGATTTTTCTCGTTTACACTAAATAATCGAATACCCTTTTAAAAAAGGTTAAAATACATGTGTACAAGCCCATTTTTGACCTGGGCTAGCCCAAATGACCCCAAACAGACCAATACCTAACCCTGGCCCAATTAGCCCAAATACAACCCAAAATCAAAAAAAAAGGAAGAAAAAGAAAAAAGAAACCCTAAATCAGCTGCTGCCGCCTCTGACCTCTGTCCCTAACCCCATGCCAGTCGGCCACCCACTCTACCGCCCACTTGTACCTGCAAACATTAACAAGAAAAGACAGAAAGCAAAGGATCGTGGCAATGTAAACAGCTATATAAGCCCAAACATACAATGTTAAAAGGGGATTTTTTTTTTATATTCAAAAACGAAGAATATCAATCAAATACAAAAGAAAAGCATCATAAAAAAGAAAGGGCTTCAATATACTAAATCATAGCAAGAAATACCAAGGACCAAATCGAAGGTCTTTTTTTTACCTTTTATCTTTTTTCAAATTTATTTGTATATACAATCTATATTCTATTAAAAACAATATATATATTAGATAAATATATTAAATAAATAAAAAAAGGAGAAAAAAATTACCTATAGGTGATTTCTAGCCACAGTGTCTACAGTGGCGACACTGGCATGAGCCACCACAGTAGAGGCGATGGCTAGGACCCTGGCGATCCCGGGTTTTCTGCAGAGAGAAAGCTCCCCTCTCTTTTTTTTTTTCAAACTCAGCAGAAATGAAATTTTAAAAAAATTTTGACTTTTAAAGGCCCCTGGTACGACGTCATTTTGGGGCAAACACTCAGCACCCAAAACGACATTGTTTTGGTGTAAAACGGGTCGGCCCGACCTGATAAGAAGGATCCGCATGTTTTTTAAAGCCCAAATAGGCTATTTCCCTTTTTAGTCCTCCTATTTTTCTTGTGCATTTCAATTTGACCCTATAACTATTTTATATTCTTGAAATTCACTCACACAATTTTGATCGGATCTCATTTCGGTCCTATATTGATGAGCTGTGCATCGGATTTAAGGATAATTATCCGGTTAACCCTGGTTTCTTCATGCGAGTTCTATTTTAACTCCTAGCAATTGCTGATTTTCGTGATTTTTACCCTATAGTTTTTCTATGATTTTATTTCAGTCCCTGACCTCTTATTTTAGATAGTTTTGTTAAATATTATGTTTAATTATTTTGCATATGATTTATTTTAGGTTTTACACATAATATTTGTTTTAAAATTTTATTATTATTATTATGTATATTTCGAATTTATACATGTATATATTTTTATATATTATACATATATATTATGTATATACTTTTAATATCATCATTTATAATATATATGTATATCATATATATATATCCTTTTAATATTGTATTTTTATATATGTTATGTATATATCTTTAATACTATATTATATATATTTTTATATTATCTTACATATATATTTTTAATAACTATATTATGTATATACTATTACTATATCTATTTATGTAGCATTATTAATGGTTATTTTTACTATTATTATTGTTCCTAGCATATATACTATGTATACATTCTTAATACTATAGCATATTTCTTTATACCGTATTGTGCACATGTTATTATTATTATTAATTTTTACCTCTATTATATTTATTATTAATATTTGCATATACTTCATTATACATGTATATATATATAAATACTTTTTTATATATAGTATCATTTTTTATATATCATTATATTTATTATCATACTTATTGTTTTCACTATTGTTGCTTATTATTTTATTTTAACATTATTATTTATATCATTATTATTACTATATTTTTTACCTATTACTTTTTAAATACACTTATTTTATTTTTCCCTCACTCACATTATATATTATTTATTTATAGATACACATACATATATATATATATATATATATATATATATATATATATCTTCACATATCGTTCTAAATTTTAAAAGTTCTTATTACTTGCATTATTACTATTAATATTATCATTGCTATACTATCGTTTTTAGTTTTACATAATGATTGTTTATTTATTACTAGTTTTTTTTAATTTAATTTCAAATATTTTAGCTTAATTATTATTTCCTTTTCTATTTTTATTCGCTTCTTCATTTATTTTATTTCAACTCTTATTATTATCATTCACATTTGCTTTTATGTTTATTCTGTTATGCCTGTCAATATCGAAATTTGAATTTATTTGCGCATTTTTTATTATCTCATTTTATTGCAACTTGTGTTATATTAACCTTGCCCCGAAGAAAACAGTTTTTTCATAAAAAGCGATACTCCATGTTTGGAATTTCGAGAAAATCGTGCCCTAACTTACTGGGTTTCGATTCTTCTCATTTTACCTAAATAACGGAATATTCTTTTAAATCATAATACGAGTTTTAAAAATGCTTATTTTTGGAAATACGAGGTGTGGTGCCCTAACTTACTGGGTATGACATTTTGTTACCTCGAAATAAGATTTTTCGCCTATAAAGGCAATATTCGGTGTTCGAAAATTCGAGGAAACATGCCCTAACTTACTGCATTTCGATTTTCCTCGTTCACTCTAACTAACCGAATATCCTTTTAAAAGAAGTTAAAATACATTAATTTTAAATAAAAGGCAAGCTCAGTCTCAAAGTTCGAGATGTCGTGTCCTAACTTATTGGACGTGATATTTTATTACTTCGAGATGAGAAAGTCCTTAACATCAATTTTAATTTATTCAATCATTTTTAGCATTAATACAAAGAGGGATTGTATTTTAAATTCTTTCAAGTTTTCAAATTTTCAACACTAAGACACTAATTAATCAACTAGGTACCAATTTTGGGCGTTTGAGGGTGCTAATCCTTCCTCGTGCGTAACCGACTCCCGAGCTCGTTTTTTGATTTTCGTAGACCAAAAATTATCATTTTAGTAAATCTTAAATTTTATTAAAATGATTAATTTAAGGTGATCCGATTACACCTCATCAAAAAGGATTGGTGGCGACTCCCATTCTTTCATTTTCAAATCTAAGTCATTCCCGTTCTTATCAAAAAAATGGTTACGACAACATGAATTTCAAATAAAGGCAAGCTCATTCTCAAAGTTCGAGATGTCGTGTCCTAACTTACTGGGCGTGACGTTTTATTACTTCGAGATGAGGGAGTCCTTAACATCCACTTTAACTTATTCGATCATTTTTAAATTAGCACTAATACAAAGAGGGATTGTGTTTTAAATTCTTTCAAGTTTTCAAATCTTCGACACTAAGACACTAATTAATCAACTAGGTACCAATTTTGGGCGTATCGAGGGTGCTAATCCTTCCTCGTGTGTAAGCGACTCCCGAACCTATTTTCTTGATTTGCGTGGACCAAAATCGTTGTTTAAATAAATCAAACTGTTTATTAAAAACAACCACTTTTACGAGGTGACCCGATCACACATCATCAAAAACGACTGGTGGTGACTCTCGTTTTTTTAGTTTTCATTTTCAAAATCCCAGTCGACCCCGTTTTCCCAAAAAATGGTTTCGACAAAGTGATTGGGTAAAAACTAAAATTATGTAAATTAATTAACTAACGAACACAATAAAAAACAATTCAGGAAAATAATCGAATAATAACCAAGAAGCGAAACAATACCCAGGAAAGAATTCACCTAGATTTCATCTGTCATATCAATCTAAATTATGCAATTTCTTCACTTAGTATCTTGATCTGTTGAAACCCCTAAATTATGCTAATACCTCTCTTCAAGAATAAGAACAACTGACACTAGGTTGATTAGTTAAAATTTCATTCTAATTAAAACCCGTATTATTGCATTAACTCGATCTATGGATTCTCCTTTAGATTTGACTCTAATCTGGTAGATTTATGTCGTCCTATTTCTAGGATTGCATGCAACTCTACTCAATTATGCCAGATATACTCTTAAACAGGGTCTACTCCTCTGATTTAAGCACATCAAATATGAATCAATGTTTAGAAATATTAAATAAAAAATTAAACACGATAATTGAGAACAATATCTAAGTCCTTATTGCGTAAAATAAAAATCAAATGACATAATCCATCATAGGATTCATCTCCCTAGATATTTAGAAAATTAATTAGTTCATGCGAGCAAATAAAAACATTCAAGAAACAGTATAACCGGAAGAAAGAAAAAAACTCGTAATAATCTCCAAAGAAATCAAAAGGGAATCTTCAATGGTGTTTTTCAAGTTTTTTTTTTTTTTTTTAGTATTCTATAATGGCTTGCTCCTATCTTCTTATTTTTGTCATATATATGTCTTAAAATACCCGAAAAACCTAAAAATCGCGTTTTTCTACTGTTTGGAGTGCAATTCGCGAAATCGACACGGCTTGCCACATGGGCTGCATGGCTGTGTAGCAACCTATGTGGCTCATACGGCCGTGTGTCCAAGCCGTGTAGAATGATTTAGCCCGTGTGTGGCTCTTGTAACTCACTCCCTCCTAAGTATAAAAATATGAATTTAAAAGATTAGAAGCATACAATTCACAATTTACATCAAATAATCACCCAGAAACGCATTAAAAACGAGATTCAAATATATTACTTTTAGCACCTATAAAAAATATGTCGTATTTAAAATATAATTAGGAAAATAGTTCGTTTGTTTTGAAAAATAGGTGAAACAAGCATTTTTTGTGGGGTGTGGCTGCCATGTAGGAAAATACGTTTTTGTCTATGTGGTAGTCGGAAAATACGTTTTTAAAATCTAGACCATTGATTTTTTAACCGTTGGACCAACCACTAAAAATTGAAAAAAAAATTAAATACACTCAACTGCTCTCAAAATTTTCCCGAAATCTCTCCACTTATCATTTATTTCATTCAATTTCGTTTATCTTTTATCTCAACTCTTTTTCTCTTAATTTTATTTCTAACCTTTCAATTTTCTCTCAAATTCTTCTTCTCTTCACTTATCATTTTTTTTTTCATTCAATTTCTTGATTTTATTCGATTTTCATCATCTCAAAGATTTCAAGTAAAATAAGATCATTTATTTTTTTTATTTGTTTATTTTTAATAGGTTTAACGATATTTTTATGTTAAATAAATTTTTAATTTAATAATATTAAAAAAATTAGTTTATTTAACTGTCTAAATTAATTAATCTTATTTAATTTGATAAATGTTACCAATTTTAAAAATGTCAACGCTTCTAATTCGATTAGATCAGAAACATGTATCCAACGTCTAACTACAAATGATAAGAGAATATTATTATATTTTTATTTTAATTAATATCATTTTTAAGTTGTTAATATTATTATATTTTTAATTTTTCATGTTTATATAATCAGGACGAATATTAAATTATTGAAACATATATACACAATTTAAGTGCGAGAGCACCACGTATTATTGAACAATACATGAAAGAGATGGGATTTTTTCAGGTGTCCCGCATGCTCAGCGGGACTAAATTAGAGCCCACACTTATCAATGCTTTGCTAGAGAGATGAAAACTCAAAACTCATAGATTTCATCTTCCATGCAATGAGTGTATGATTACACTCGAGAATGTGGTATTACAAGTCGGTCTATCGATTGATAGGGCAATCGTTATGGAAGTAGTGCATGTCTAGGATTGTAGACCTATTTGCCACCAACTATTAGGTAAGGTGCCAGACAAATTTAGTGATAACCAAATAGAAATGAAATGGTTAGAAGATAATTTCTCATATCTCGATAACTCTTCTAGTGCAATTGAAAACACCTTTCTTTAATACACTAAGAGTGTGTTTAGCACTGCTTCTAAGAAGCACTTTTGGGATAAAAAGCACTTTTAAGGCAAGAGCATTCTTAAACAAGTTACCTTTTGAGATAAAAAGTGCTTCTTCCAAGCCAAAAATTAACCCAAAAGCACTTTTTTAAGAAACTGTAAATTTTAACTTTTCCCTAAAAATGCATTTTTGAGAAACATTACTAAACTAACCCTAAGTATTCATCTTGAATCTCTTTACCTGTCTAGTTTTTGGCTCTAAATTGATGAATTGGCCTCCTTTGACACCGTACCCTCCTTTCTCCTTTCTTCTTCTTTATCCCTGCGTCAGGCCAAACCTTCTGCCCAACCCTGCTTTGCTGCGCCACTGTTGCTCCTGACCCAATCGGCTACCGCCAATCCGCCACCTCATCATCCTCACCACTGCCATGCTCCACCTCCCGCTATCGATTGTCCCAGCTTTGCGGCACAGCACCAAAAGCTCCCACAATTTCTTCTTCTGTATTTAACATTCTTATGAGTCTCTCAGCTCAGTATTATAATTGTCTTATCAATATTAGCATGCTTGGATTAGACCCTAGACTCCAAATGGATTCTCAAGATTCAGAAGAAAAGGAGCCGAAATGGCAATGGCAGATTCTGCCTTCAGCTACGCCAAATAAAGTATGCTCGTACTCTTCAACCCCTACCGACCACATTCTCTCCTTGAGCAGGAATGATCGGTGAGCTATCACGTCTTGCTCTATTCTTTCAAATAATATCATACCCAACGATATTGTGCAAAAAATAAAATAAAATTGTTTTGCATAACTAACATATACCACATTAAATTAGGGTTTACGGTACAAATAGTTTGTAGCTATAATTATAAAAACTTAACTTGAAAAAATATTTATGTTAAGTTATTAACGTTTTTTATATTAAGTAATTAAATTAAAAATAATCTTTATAAGTCGATTAAGTTTTAACTTGATTGACATTGGCATTGTTGCCAGTGTAGGAGGACGTGAGTTTGAGTGCGTTGAAGCACATTATTCTCCTATTTAAGGGTTGGGAGAGACTATGGGTAGTTTTAGGCATTGTATCAAAAAGAATTGATAGATATTATAAGAACCTATAATAAGATTAATGTTAAAAAATAATAATAATCGACGGTGAAAATCAAGTGGAAATAAATAGGAAATTTGGGAAACTGATAAAAAAAATTAAAATTCGAGGAATGATCTCTCAGACAAGGAAAGCATAATTTAAAATTCGGCTCAATAACGTGAACTTTCATCTATTACTAGAACTAATCCCTGCTTTCGCAGCGGATTTACAACTATTTTTTAACGTGTGAAAACTATTTATTTAAAAAAAATAAACATGAGTTACATGATAAAAGTTAAACTAAACATGGAATAAATTACGACATACCATGCCCAATTAAAAATAATTAAAACAAATATGGTACATCTCGTACAAGTGAAATTAACCGGTATGCACCGATGGGACTGATACCATCCAAAATTTATATGGAACTAAAATTTATTATTCTGCTTTATTATTAGAACAGAGCATTCCAGTCTATACAAATAGTACCAAAACAAGAATAATTATCATGAGTTGAATTTTTAAATTTGGTAATTTTCTCATTAATGAATTTTTTTCTTTCAAAAAAAGATTAGTAATTTTAGACACATGAAATTATAAGAGTAAATTACACCCAAATCACTGAAAGAGAAAACTAATGAGGATGAGAATATTACAAGAAACAAAGCAAGATTAGATGCAGAGGGATACACTCAAGTAGAAGAATAGATTTTGATGAGACTTTTCCACTAGTGGCAAAACTTGAAGCTATCAGCATGTTGCTTATCGTTGCCACACACCTTGACTTTAGTTTGATTTTAATAATGTGTTGTCCTTGACTTTAATTTGATTTTAATAATGCGTTGACCTTGACTTTAATTTGATTTTTTAAAAGTAATATTTTATTCATATATATAATTGAGGAATTTTTTATTATTGGAGCTAAGCCTAAATTCTCCAATGTCTTGAGACTCTAGATTTGAATAATAACCTCGTGTTGGGATATTTCTCAATATTCAAAGCTTTCAACTCGTAAGTAAAGTCTCATTAAATAAAACTTCAATCCTTCAATCACAATTACACTCTTCTCTACAATTTCATCCATATGATTTCAAAAATAAAATCAGACACATGAATTTCAAGCTTTCACACAACTATTTTATTAAAAAAAAAAAAGAAGCAATTTTAAAATCCAACACAAATTCTATTTATACCCCAACTGTGTGAAGCAAGAAGCACAAAACCAATTGTTTTTCCTTTACTTTCAAGTGTCAAAACCAAATATTATTGAGGTAAACATTTGGAAGAAAAATGGAAAAACAGATGATATTTGCATGGGCAATGATATTTTGCCTCGCCGTAGCACCGGTCTATGGCCAATACTACTCCAAAACTATCAAGGCAGGTCCCCGGGTGGAAAAGATGACCCGACTTCGCTTCTTCTACCACGATATTCCCAGTGGTAAAAATCCTACTACATTCCTGATAGCTCAGGCCAACATCACCCAAGATTTCTTTTCCCCATCCCCATACGGAAGCTTGTATTCAATGGATGATCCCCTCACTCTGGAGCCTGAACGAACATCCAAGATGGTTGGAAATGCCCAAGGGCTGTACCTAGCATTAAGTCGAGACCCTACCAAGTTCACTGCGGTTTTTTACGCTGATTTTGCGTTTACCATTGGCAAGTTCAAGGGGAGCTCCTTTAGCTTGTTCTCACGATATCCCCTCACAGATTTTGTTCCTGGCCCTGGCGTAATTCGTGAAATGGCAATAGTGGGAGGGACAGGTGCGTTTAGGATGGCCACAGGGTTTGCACTATTTCGGGCCACTTCTTCCAACGCCAATACTGGAGATGCTAGTCTCGAGGTCGATGTTACTTTGTACCACTACTAAACCCAATTGCAAAATATTGAAATTTATAATAAAATCAATAAAGCAGTATATTCCTAATCCGCAAACGGATTAGTATTGCCACATTGTCTGATAAAAAACTAGGATCATTTAATCACGTGTCCTTAACTCTGACAACATGGTTTTATTTATTTAGTTTTTTTGGTGCTTGCTGATGGAGAAATCAATTTCTAAGATTTTAAAGTGTCGTCAGTACCACTTGAGCTACATGACTCAAGTGGCATCAAGTTTGCTTTGTAGGTACTTTCCACGGAGGTTAGGGACAAAACTCTGAGCAGAGATATAATATCTTTGATTATTGAGGGTATTGTCGATTGGCCAAAACTATATTTTAAAAATTATCCAAAATTATCTTTTATCTTTTATCCAAAATTATCAAAAGTAATATAAAATATTACATTAATAAGATTAAAAATAAAAATAAATAATTTTTTTGGATAGGAAAAATAAATAATATTTTAAAAAATAATATTTACTGTTATCAAATAACATAATTATATTCAGTATTTATATTTACTAATTTAACAAACAATTTTCTAATATAAATTCAGCATTTATAAAATTTAGTAGTAAAAATTAGGACTTAATTTTTCAACACTTAGTTTATCAAACGCACCCTAAGTCTAAAGTGGGCTTTTTCATTGGCCTGATAATAAATTTAGCACTGAATGTGTACATATTCTATCAATTTGATCCTAAATCTTAAAAATTCAACAAATTTAACTTTCAATGTTTACAAAATTTTTCAATTTAATTCGAATTCTAAAAATTTCAATTAGTTTTACCCTATTTATAAAAATTTTCAATTTAACTCTTATTCTAAAAAATTCAAAAAGAAAAACAAAAAAGAGGGATTTTTTTAATAAAAAATACTATTAATTTACATATATATAATTTAGTTCTAATCCTATTTACATTGAGTTTTTTTTTGGGCGGGGGGAGGATAAACTTTGTTTAACATGAAATTATATATAGATATAGATATAGATATAGAAAGATAAAATTATTATTTCTCTTTTTTTTCCATTAATTATTAAAGAAAAAGTACGAGATTATGTGTATGAAAACTAACAAATATATATATATATATATATATATATATATATATATATATATAAATTTCATTGACAATTCTTAAATTAAATATTTGAGAAGGAAAGAAAACCCTTAGTTGACTACAGTATCAAAAATTACTTTATTGTCTGAACAGTAGGCAATAATAGTGTAAGAATCAGAAAAATCTATATTTGATATAAAATAATTAGCTTTCAATCAAATTAAGTACAATAATTATTGTATAAGAGCTACAATTTCACTAAATAATTAAATCCATAAAATGCCTAAAAATATTCGAGTTCACTGAATTGCCCTATTTACATTGAGTTTCTTTTTTGGGTAGAATCTGAACATAGATTTTTTTTAATATGAAATTGTATATAGATATAGATGTTGATACTGTGATACAATAAGGGAGGAGAGAATGAGAATATGGTGGTGGTGACAAGAAGATTGGTTCACCTTAATTAGGCTGAAAGCCAGGGTAAAGGAGTTAAGGAGATAAGAGATTAAGGAGAGAAAAGGTAGATTGTTGCTAGGTGCAGTGCTTAGGTTTGCTGAAGGGGAAAAGATCCTGCTATCATTGTGCCCTAGGGTATTTATATGGGGAACGACTCCATGCCTGACAGTGCTATGTCACTGACAATATGGGTGATGGACTGCTCGTGTGATCTATCATGTGACAGATTTGTTATGTGCTGATTATTGTCAAGTGGGGGCTTGCTTTGCATTCTTTTTGTGAAGTAGTATGAGGTAGTTAGGCTTCAATTATCCCTTTTTGGGTATATGTGCGTACACACTAATAGGGTCCGATATGATTGGCTTTATGGAGGGTCCGAGACACGCGGGTGGCTAGTCATTGGATGGCCAGCAAAGTAACAAAAGACGAAGGGTCGTCCATAGGTACCATCACATCTCACATCACCACGTCCAAGCCGAATAGGGGTATAAGAATTGATATATAAAAATATGATTTATCTTTGTTTTCAAATAATTGTTATAGAAAATCTACGACATGGATTTCTATATATATAAATATATTAAAGTTGAGAAGAATAATATAAATTTCATTGACAAATTCTTAAATTAAATTTATTAGAAGATAAGAAAACATTCGTTGACCATAACTATTGATTATTATTTAAACAACAACGTAAGAATAAGAAATTCTATATTAGATATAAAATAGTTAACCTTCAATGGAAGTGTAATAATTATATTATAAGAGTCATAATCTCACTAAACAATTAAATTTATAGAATGCCTAAAAATTCGAACTGTCTCTCTCTACATTGAGTTTCTTTTAGGTAAGAGCCAAACATAGATTGTTTTTTTTTTAATTATAAAAGGAGGGCAAAATCCTAACAGCAACGCACTTAACGTGATTCGAACTCAGGTCATACTGGTGAACATATCAAATTTTTTTTTTTTTGTTTTTCATTAATTATTAAAGAAAATATTAGAACGAAGGACACCAAAACCGGCAGGAATTGGTTCCCCTCAAATGTTGACTTCAAGGCAGCTAAAAGGCAGAGGGCACCAAAAAAATACCAATTCGAATCCTTTGAAGGGGTTGTTGGAGATCAGAACAAAGGACACTCCCACCATTCACCAAATAGATTCGAGGTTAAGATCAACATATGAAGCTCGAAGCCAAAACAAGGATCTGAGCTTTACAAGGAAGATGGTATCATTAACCTCCCAGCTCTTGTCTTCAAAACAAAAAGCATTAAACGCAAGCCAAATTGACAGTGAGGCTGCCACGCAACACATAAGCCACAAAGATTTAACAACACCTGGAAACTAAGAATCCCAACAAAACTAAAGAAAAGTGTTAAGTGAGGAGGAAAGCAAATCGACAAATGCCACTAGTTGAAGAAACAAATCCAAAACTCCTGTGCAAATCGCTAATTGTTTGGAAACTAATTCGATAAGAGTAGTTTTTTTCAGATCGTTTAATAGGAAAGATGATTTTTTGGTTCATTCAAGAGGAAACAAATATTAATACGATAAAAAAAATTCTAAACGAGTAACAAAAATTGAAATTAAATTATTATAGGTAATATGTTAGTCCAAGAAAATGTTTTTAGCATTGTATATTTGTTTGAGTTATTCTTTTTTCTAACATTTATATATACTCCTTATCATCACCTGAACATGAATTTATATTATTAAAATTATCAAGATCTTCTTTTTCCATGTACTCTTCAAAACATGAATCATCTCATATCCGCTCACGAATAAAGCAATAAAATATGCAACATGTTAATACGATCTAACCTTTTTTATGTTATATTGAGGTGATGTTAATATGAGAAAATGTCCACTTAACTATATTTTAAATCTTTGAATGTCTCAAATTAAATAACTCGTGAGCTACCATTGGTGCTTATCTCTGGTTCTATTCTCTCAAATAGTATCATACCCGACGATATGATAAAAGAAAATCTTTTGTATTTGCATAATTAACATCCACTAGATTAGATTTTATGTTAAGTTAATAAAAAAAGGTTTTAAAACTAGGAATTTTTGCAACTTTCGTAACAAAAACTTTATTGAGAAAACTGAACATGAAATAATTTGTCGTCAGTGACTGTCAAGAGTAAATAAATAGGAAATTTGGGAAACTGATAAAAAGAAATTGAAAATTACAGTGAATGATGTCATAGAAAAGGAAATTATAATTAATTGAAAATTTGGGTCAATAACGTGGTCTTTCATCTATTACTAGAATTAACCTCTGCTTTCGCAGGGGATTTACTATTATTTTTTAACGTGTAAAAATTATATGTTTTAAGAAAACATAAACATGAGTTACATCATAAAGTTAAACTAAACATCGGAATGGATTAAGATATAACATACACAATTGAAAATAATTAAAACAAATAAAATGAACATGGTACATCATATTACAGCTGGTATAAGTGAAATTAACCACTACATATCGATATGATTAATATCAATTGAAATTTGCATTCGAACGAGACCTAAAATTTATTATTCTAGTTTACCATTGAAAGGGAGCATTTTGATTGATACAAATTGTACAACTACCGTGAGTTTTTAAAAGTAATAATTGAAGTTTATAAAAATATTTTACTCAAATAAATCGATATGATTAATATCAATTAAAAGATTAACGGCCAAATTTAACTCAAAAAAATAAGGGTCAAATTTACAACAAATGTAAATGTTAAGGGCTTAACTTGACATTATGCCATACATGGGCGTAGCCAAGGGGCTGGCAGGGGCCCACCCCTAAAATGAAATTTTTTTCATTTAGACTCTTTTATAATATATAAAATTTTAAACTAGTAATGGTAAAATTACACTTTGGCCCCTCTAAAATGATAAAAAATTGATTTAATTTTTTAAAAATTATAAAGATATAGGCTATTAAAATTGTGAAATTATCGTAAAAACATACAATTTAATTCCGGCTCCTAAAAAAATTTCTGACTTTGACCTTGATGTCATAAATATTTTTGTACACAAGATAAAAATTTTCAGTACAAACTTGAAATTTTAGTTCTGTTTTTGGCGATAGAGTATGGAGGCGAAGAAGCAACTCTATTCTCAATTTTTGTACTAACTTGAGGAGTCGACTCTGTATTAATCTGATGCTCCACCTGCTTTTGATTTTCTTTATTGGAAGAGTCTTTAAGAGATAAGTTAGGAAGCATAGCAGTTTCATCAAAAACAACATCTCTGCTAATCACAACTTTCCTATTTTCAGGACACCATAACTTATACCCTTTTACACCAGCTTTATAACCAAGAAAAACACATTTAATGGATCTCGGTTCCAATTTTCCATTATTAACATGAGCATACGCGGAGACACCCAAAGATCTTTAAATCGAGAATAATTAGCGGGATTACGGACCATACCTCTTGTGGAGTCTTTTTCTCAATGGAAGCGGATGGAGATCGGTTGATCAAAAAACATGCAATGAGAGGTCGCTTACGCGCCAAAACGACCGGTAAGTTGGCATTTGACAACATACATCGAACCTTCTCCATGATCGTTCTGTTCATTCGTTACTGCGCAACGCCGTTTGTTGTGGAGTATGACGAATCGTCAAGTGTCTCACGATCCGCCGACTTGCACAATCTATTAAACTCATCGAGCGAACTCTAAGCCATTGTGCATGCGGAGGTATTTTATCTGCTTTCCGTCTGCTTTTTCAATCATAATTTTCCAAGACTTAAATGCGGAAAACACATCGCTTTTACGCTTCGGGAAGAACGCCCAAACTTTTACGGAAAAATCATCAATAAAGGTTAGCATATAATTAGCTCCACCTCTCGAAGGCACTCTGGATGGTCCCCATAGATCAGAATGAATATACTCCAACGTTTCCTTCGTGTTATGGATTCCTCTAGTGAATCGAACTCTCTTTTGCTTCCCAAAAACACAGTGCTCACAGAAATTCGGTTTGCAAATTCCTTGCCCATCAAGAAGTCCTCTTTTGCTCAATTCTACCATGCCATTCTCACTCATATGCCCCTAGGCGCATATGCCAAAGTTTAGTAATATCATCATCGACAAGGAAGAGGAAGCGGCAATTTGCATCACGATATGAGAGAACCCTACAAAACATATAACTTGGCAGTTTTTCTTTGCCCTTTCATCACAACAAGGGACCCTTTGGAAATCTTTAAAACCCCACTTTCAGTTTGTGTATCATGCCCTTTTGAATCAAGAGTACTCAATGAAATTAAATTTCTTTTCAATTGCGGAACATACTGCACGTCACTAAGTGTTCGACAACTCCATCAAACATCTTAACTTTAATTGTTCCAACACTGCGATCTTACACGAAGCATTATTTCCCATCAAAACAACACCTTGGACAACTTTGTTTCGTAAGTTGTAAACCAATCCCGATTGGGACTCATATGGAAGGTGCAGCTGAATCAAGTATCCACTCCTCACTTACTTTAGAATCATTGTGAAGCGACTAGAAGTTCACCATCGTTGTAGTCTTCTACAACATCGCCTTCACGAGAATTTTTCAGGTTGTTTTCCTTTGATTCGCAGCCTCCCTTTTAATCTTATTTTGTAGCTTATAGCACTCAGATTTAATGTGCCCTTTCTTCTTCTGAAGTTACAAGTTTTACCTCTATTTGAAGACTTGATCTACCCTTAGATTTACCACGATGATTTCTTTTCTGTGTCCTACCACGATCATCATCGGTGATTCGATCTTGTCTCCCACGAACAATGAGACCTCTCCACGAGAGTCGGGTTTAACCACAAGATGTTTCATCTTATCATACGAGGTTAAAGAATCATAAACCTCATCAAGCTGTGAGAGACTCGCATGCTATATAAAATCGTGTCTCTAAAGGTTGAATAAGACGGAGGCAACGAACAAAGTAGAATCAACCCTAGATCTTCCTTATATCATACTGAACCTCCATGGCCTCCAAGTTTGAGAGAATTTCTTTAAACAACTTTGTTAAATGTTTCGTGGTGAGACGCACCTTCCTCCAAACGATGAGCATAAAGACGCTGCTTCATATGCAACTTGCTTGTTAGAGTTTTCGACATACATATTTGTTCTAGCCTCTTCCATAATGCGTGCGATCTTCTCTTTCATCACATCTGCAAAATTTCATTGGACAAATGCGGATGCAATTGTGTTAATGCCTTTCGATCCTTACGCTTCTTCTCTTCATCCGTTAATGTCGAAGGCATCTTATCTATCCCTAGCAGGGCATCCTCCAGATCCATCTGCGCAAGAAGCGCTTGCATCTTAATCGCCACAACGCAAATCGGTGTTGCGATCCAACAACGGAATTTCATATTTCAAAGACGCCATTACCGTGATCGAGATGAACAACCCGGAAGCTTTGATACCAATTGTGGAAAAAATAAAATAAAATAAAAAATAAAGAACACAAAATTTTACGTGGAAACCCTTTCGGGAAAAAACCACGGGCAGAGGAGAAGAAAATTTACTATGTCGAAAATTTTAAATCAATACAAAAGGAATAGACTATGTCTATTTATAGGCTTGTAAAGCCATATTCTAGTAGGATTGAAACACCTTATCCTAGTAAATATAAAATAGATGGAGTTTAATAAGGTTTAAAAAACCTTATTCTAAAATAAAATAAAAGAAGTCTAGTTCTATATGGATTTTACTTTTATTTTATTTTCCATCGTATTTTATTTAAATAAGAATTAGGGTCACTTAATTCTAACAACGCATGTGATTAATGTGTGAATTAGGTGGTTAGGCAGTTAGTGAGCTGGTAATTTGTTAACAATAGTAAAGGGTCTCTCAAGTGTATATATACATGTATTTGGGCACTATTCAAAGCAAGCAAGTTTAATAGAATCTAAATGAAGATTACCTTCTAATTCTCTGTAGTCGTTCGTTAGAGAAATTCTCTAGTTTACTAGGTTCCTATCACTCTTGAACTAACTGCTTGAAAAATCATTTTCTCAATTAAAACTATTCGTTGAGGCAAGTTGCGTGCTTCTGTGATGAGTGGCACTCGATACTGGCTATTGCAAATTGACACTGAGGTAGTGAAGATACTTGTCATATTTGAGTTTACAATATTATGCAACAAAATTTTTTGAGTAGTTATTGTGTTGATATTTTAAAGTTTTTATAGTCCATCTATGGAAACCATTCCGTGGCTAGTGAAGATTTGATCGGATTCAAATGATTCAAGACAACCCTTATTTTGTGGAGAATTTGTTGGGATTGTAATGCCAATTTTGGATGGCCATATCATTAAATTATGTTTTTATTAGTTT
Source organism: Gossypium anomalum (assembly GCA_025698475.1). NCBI lineage: Eukaryota > Viridiplantae > Streptophyta > Magnoliopsida > Malvales > Malvaceae > Gossypium > Gossypium anomalum. Next base: position 95,986,545 of record CM046966.1, on the reverse strand, counting down.
TATTGTAATTGCTATTATCAAGGAGTTGTTTTGTTTTCATTTAGATTCTATGTTTGCAAATCAAAATCGACATATGCTATGGAGGCTTGTCTAGGTTATGAATGAGAGCATATTGAGAGCACTAGTATTCATTCATTGAGGAACTATTTGGTGTGCAAGTGCAAATTGAATTGTAAACATTGGGTGTTTACTCCCCAAGTTCTCAGGGGAAGAATTTAGAGGTAAATGTTCTATTCTTTATGTACAATAGTGAGATTTCTATACTTGAGGAGTGATAGAGTATGATTCGTTTGTTGTATTGTGAATTAAAAATTCCGTTTATATTTTAACAAGAGAAATTGATTAATGAGAGTGACTAAATTGAGAAAAATAAAATTAAAATGACTAAAATAGGACAAACCACATTTTAGTGTGACATTGGATGTAATTTACCATAAAAAAATATCTTACCTGTTAAATTGGTTACAAAAAAATTTTAATCTAAATTTCAGTAAAAATTCACTAGTTTAATCTATTAATTTTCCATTTTAGAAAAATAAGAATATTAACAGTAGTTTTTTTTTTCAATATATTTAGCGTGGGAGTGGGAGTTACTCCATAGACTTGGTTAAGTTGAGCTGCTTCTAAACTTTATGTTTTGTTGATACAGCAATATAAACATAAATTGATTTATTTTCAATCAAAGTTGAAGTAGTCTTCGTTTTCAACATTTTGCTTTTCTTACTCAAATTCCGTCTTTTTTCTCCTTTAGCTTTTAAGATCTAAAAAGTCTTAAAGAATGTGGGAGTGGGGCTTTCTTCACAGGCTTTTGTTTGACTCAACTTTATAGCATTTTGTGGATACTTAAATTTCCAATTTAATGCATTTTGTTGGAAGAAACTTCCTTGCGCTTAATGTGTTTTTGTGTTTTAGCTAAAGCTTACTCTATATATTTGGAGTTGTGAGCCATTGCAATTGCAACCATGACTACTCCTCTTCTTATTTCTTTATTCCCTTTTCTTCTTCTCATTCCCGCTCTCTGTTTTTCTATTTGTCATGCCAATTCCAATGTTCTTTGCATTCAAAGTGAGAGAGAAGCTCTTTTGAAATTCAAGAATCATCTTATTGATCCTTCAAACAAGTTATCTTCATGGGTTGAAGGAGGGGATTGCTGTAAATGGATTGGTGTCGTCTGCCATAACTCAACCGGCCACGTCCACCAACTGCACTTGGCCGCTCCTTCACCTTTTGATTTTGCTGAATGGGATGCTTACAGGCGGTCAAAGCTAGAAGGGAAAATAAATCCTTCACTGCTGGAGTTAAAGCATCTCAGTTCCCTGGACTTGAGCAATAACAATTTTAGCAGCATACATATCCCGAAATTTTTCGGTTTGCTGGAGAGTTTAACATATCTTAACCTCTCTCGAGCACAGTTTCACGGAGCAATTTCTCATAACCTTGGGAATCTCTCAAAGTTGCAGTATCTTGATCTTGGAGGGAATGATCTCAAATCAAAAAGTCTTCAATGGGTTTCTGGACTTTCCTCCTTGCAGTACCTTGATTTGAGTTATTCGGATCTTCATAAAGCAAATGATTGGGTACAGGTAACATTCAAACTTCCTTCTTTGTTAGAGTTGTACTTGTCAGATTGTGGTTTAGAAGATGTTCCATCTTCGATCAGTGTTAATTCTTCAAAATCACTGATTGTTCTTGATCTTTCTGGGAACAGCTTATCTTCAGTACCTAAGTGGATATTTAGTCTTCATGGTCTTGTGTCAATTGATCTTAGTTACAGTTCTTTGGAAGGCCCAATTCCAGATTACTTTGGGAACATCTCAATTCTTGAAGTTCTTGATCTTACTGGGAACTCACTCAATTCATCCATACCCAACTTCTTGTACAGTTTAAACCGTCTTCAGTTCTTTAGTCTTAGTGATAACCAGTTACAAGGAACAATCTCGAGTGCCATTGGAAACTTGAGCTCTGTTACTTACCTTGATCTTTCAGAAAATCAACTAAACGGCCAAATTCCCTTGTCTATAGGGCAGTTATCATCTTTGGAGTTGTTTGATGTTTCAGAAAATCAATTAAATGGTCAAATTCCATTGTCGATAGGGGAGTTATCATCTTTGGAGTTATTTGATGTTTCAGAAAATCAATTAAATGGTACTTTTCCATTGTCTATAGGGGAGTTATCATCTTTGCAGTATCTGGATTTTGGGTATAATCTATTAGAAGGAGTTGTATTAGAAACCCATTTTTCTAATCTCACGAGATTGACAACTCTAGAAGCATCACACAATCGGCTTAGATTTGAACCAAGCTCAAGCTGGATTCCCCCATTTCAATGTGAAAGGATCGACTTGGGTCACTGGCATCTTGGCCCAAAGTTTCCCCAGTGGCTAAAATTCCAAAAGAAATTGTCTTATTTGGATATCTCCCATGCAGGAATTTCAGATGTCATGCCCACTTGGTTTTTGAACCTTCCCACCCAATTTGAATATTTAAATCTTTCCTCGAATCAACTTAGAGGAGAGATTTCATATTTAAATGTGAGCACCTTTGTTGATTTGAGTTCAAACCGATTCATAGGCCCATTGCCAAGAGTGCTTTCACCTTTACTAGTTCTAATTTTATCAAATAATTCATTTTCGGGATCTCTTTTTGAATTACTTTGTAATTCATCAAGTAGGAAATGGATGGTAGTTCTTTACATTGATAAAAATCTTATCTCAGGAGATATTCCAGATTGTTGGAATCATTGGCAGAGTTTGGACCTTTTAAATTTGGGAAGCAACAATTTGACTGGCAAAATCTCACCTTCTTTATGGCATCTAAATCTTACAATGCTAAACCTTCGGAACAACAGAATGTTTGGAGAATTGCCATCCACATTGCAAAATTCTCTATATTTGGTTATGTTGGATCTTAGTGAAAATCATTTTAGTGGAAGTATACCAGCATGGATTGGTGATAAGCTCTCAAACCTTGCGATTCTAAGCCTTCGATCAAATAACTTTGATGGTCATATTCCTCACAAAATTTGTGATCTTCAATTTCTTCAAAACTTGGACCTTGCCCACAATAACATTTCAGGAGTTATTCCAAAATGTTTTAATAATTTAAGTGCAATGGCCACAACAAACAAAACCAATAATTTTGTTTTTGCGACGTATGTAGTTGCTGACTTTTTTTTTTTTGAATGCATTATTGGTGTTGAAAGGACGAGAGGATGAATATGGTAGCACACTAGGACTTGTTACCAGCATGGACCTTTCAGCTAACAGTCTCACAGGAGAGATCCCCAAAGAAATTGGTAGTCTCGTTGGACTATTGTCTTTAAATTTTTCAGGGAATCTCCTAACAGGAAATATACCAGAAAACATTGGCAACATGGAGTTAATGGAATCTCTTGATTTGTCCATGAATCGACTAAATGGTGAAATCCCTCCTAGTTTCTCCAATTTGAATTTCTTGAATCACTTCAATGTGTCCTACAACAACTTGACAGGACAAATCCCAACAAGCACTCAGCTGCAAAGCTTTGACAACTTGTCTTACATGGGCAATCATCTTTGCGGACCTCCTATCACTAAGAACTGCACCTCAAAAGGTATTCCAACTGACATTGCAAATAATGGAAGTAGCAGTGAAGGAAGTAAAGTGAATTCGTTGTATGTCAGCATAGCTCTTGGCTTTGTAATGGGATTTTGGGGTGTAGTGGCTCCCTTGTTTTTCATCAGGTCTTGGAGGATTGCATACTATCGAAAGCTGGACCATATCTGTGGTAAACTGTATGTGTTTTGGGCTACTATGGGTATGTAGTTTGATAGGAAAAAAGCATGTATAATTGATGCATCTGATCTAGGTTTGCTGCTGCATGATTGTTTGATGCTAAAAAATTAGTTTTTGTGTCTTTCCACTCGCTTGGTGTGCTAATAATGCAGCCCACTCGCTGGCATGAACAGCTTTATTATATGCAAACCACGTGGAATGGGATGTTTTAATAAAAATAACAAAGAGTAATAAAAATTATATGCAATTTTATCTAATTGTTTTAACATTGCATATTTATTTAATTATTCCTTTTTTTAACATTTATATATACTCCTTATCATTATGAACATGGATTTATATTATTAAAATTATCAAGATCTTTTTTTTTCATGTACTCTTCAAAATATAAATCATCTCATTTCCGCTTACGAATAGAGTTATAAAGTATGCAACATACTAATACAATCTAACCTTTTTTTTTAATGTTATATTGAGGTGATGTTAATATGAGAAAATGTCCACTTAACTATATTTTAAAGATTTGAATGTCTTAAATTAAATAACTCGTGAGCTATCATTAGTGCTTATGTCTGGTTCTATTCTATCAAATAGTATCATACCTAACAATATGATAAAAGAAAATCTTTTATATTTGCATAATTAACATCCACTATATTAGATTTTATGTTAAGTTAATAAAAAATGTTTTATAAATAGGAAATTTTGCAACTTTCGTAACAAAAACTTAATTGCGAAAACTGAACATGAAACAATTTGTCGTCAGTGACTGTCAAGAGTAAATAAATAGGAAATTTGGGAAACTGATAAAAAGAAATTGAAAATTAGAGTGTGGGTCAATAACGTGGTCTTTCATCTATTACTAGAATTAACCTCTGCTTTCGCAGGGGATTTACTATTATTTTTTAACTTGTAAAAATTATATGTTTTAAGAAAACATAAACATGAGTTACATCATAAAGTTAAACTAAACATGGAATGGATTAAGATATAACATACACAATTTAAAATAATTAAAACAAATAAAATGAACATAGTACATCATATTATGGCTGGTATATGTGAAATTAACCACTACATATCGATACGATTAATATCAATTGAAATTTGCATTGGAACGAGACCTAAAATTTATTATTCTAGTTTACTTTTGAAAGAGAGCATTTCGATTGATACAAATTGTACAACGACTATTGTGAGACTCAAATTTTGCCCGGCCTTCTAAACCAAATAATAAAACCCATTACATCAAACCCAATTAAACTCAGCCAAAATTACAATCCAGTAGACCCAAACAAAAAAAAACCTAACCCAAAACCGGCCCAAAACTTAAAGCCAACTTAGAAACAAAACCCTAGAGGCTCCCATGTGCGCCCTCATCCTCGGGCGCATCACCCGCCCCTAATCCCAAGGTCCATCTACGACCTTACACCAAAGAGGAAAATTTCTTCTTCGTTGACTCCTCACGCAACCTGCAAACATGGCAAAGAGAGCAGCAAACAAGAAGCAAGTAGAGAAACACGCAAAGCAGAAGCAAAACAAAGCAGAAACAAGTCATGAACAGTAACAAAATTGAACCAAGTGTAATATTAGGCTATAAAAGCCTCGAAAAATTAGTGTATGAGGGGGGTTTTTTATTTTGAATACCAAAACATTGTATTACATGAACGTACTTTAAGAGAAATCAAAAGCAGAAAACAAGTTTCAAAAGGTGTTAGTTTTGATCCTTCCATGTTTTTTTTACTTTCGTGCTTCTTTTTATTTTTTATTTTTATTTTTTTATTTTTACAAATCTATTTAAATAAAAAAGAGGACAAAAATAAGAGAAAAGGAAGGCTTACTTGGACTCGCCCAGAAGTCTCGTCGTCAAAGATCCTCTCTCCGTCATCGGGGCCGGATTTAATAGGGTGCCAGAGTCTTTGTCTTTTGGCTTTTGGTTTGAGAAGGCTCGGCCTTCTGATTTGTAAAGAAAACGAGGGTTAAAAAACCCATTTAGCGAGACGTCGGCCACCGGCCACGGTGGAGTACGAAGGACCACCGGCGAAGCTAAGGATCAGCCATGGAGGAAGAAAGTGTAACGCCCCCACGCCCGAGACCGTCGCCGGAGTCGAGTATGAGGTGTTACTAAGCTTAATTTAACATTTTTAGAACTTTGGATTATTTGTTTCTACATTCACAGCTTTTAAACTACTTGCGTCACAGTCACAATAAAAATCATATCTCGAGTTACAAAACTCGAAATCAAGATCCGTAAATTTTCTTTGAATCTAGACTCATATACCTATCTACTAATTTTTTTCTAGAATTTTTGATTGAGCCAATTAGTACAGTTTATTAGTTAAAGTTACCCCTGTTTCAGGACTTGACTGGTTTGACCTCTTTTTACTTCAAATCACATTTCTCTCTGTACAAAATTCATATGACTATGACGTTTGTTTCTACTAAAACTAGACTCAATAAGGATTCTGAGGATATAAAATAAACCACCTAATTATATCTTTAAAATTTATAGTGAATTTCTAAAGTTGGAACAGGGGATTTAGAAACTGTTACAACCCTGTTTCACTAAAATTCAAATATCTTTTAACATATAATTCCTTTACCTGTTTCATTTGTTTCATGTGAAACTAGACATAATAAGCTTCAATTTGATATATATTCCATCACCAGATTCAATTTCTATGATTTTTAGTAAATTTTCAAACTCGGGTCAGTGTTGCTGCAGTATTCTGTTTATGGCAAATTTCATCCCTTTTATGAGTTTTTATGCACTAAGTATCTTAATAATTTTCCTTAACATCAAACATAATCTAAACTAACCATTTTCATAATTTATCATTGTCAAACATTTTCTCAACCATTCCATCACCATATCATAAGATCATTTGCACAAAATAGGTATATTGCTATACATGCCATACTTAAATTTACAAACCATTTACCAAAAGTCTTCCGGATAGTGTGACTGAGCCTTCGACCTATCCCGACTCCTGAGCTGGCTTGTCCAAAACTACAATGAGTAAGAAGGAAGGAGTAAGCATAAATGCTTAGTAAGTTCATATGCAAATAATAAGTAACATAACAAACAGTCATACCAATCAACATTAGCATGCATCACTAAAACACATATCACATTTCTAATCATTTTTCATCATCTTATTACCTTATCGTGATTGTATCAATACTCAACCCGAGGGTTAAATACATACCTGTCCAAAATATCCATTTCACATCACTTACCAATACGTCTCTTTACATCTCGAATGTTCCTCCATTTGAGTAAAACTTTACCCGTTGAACACATCGGAATATAATTCGGATACATGGATAACTTGCACATAAGTGCCATATATGCAATCAAGCAATCATGTAACCCGCCCATAAGCGAACTCGGACTCAACTCAACGAGCTCGGGCGTTCGCATCCATAAGTGAACTCGGACTCAACTCAACGAGCTCGGATGCCTAGTTACATCTCTCGAACTCGGACTCAACTCAACGAGTTCGAACATTCGCATCCATAAGCGAACTCGGACTCAACTCAACGAGTTCGGATGCTCAACCATCCTAGTGACATGTCACTTGTATCCTAATCTATTCCTAAGGTTCAAACGGGCTTTTTCCCTCGATCTGACATTTGCCGTCTTCCACGGAATATCGAAACCGATACTCGGTAGCAATTCATATTTATCAAGTAGTAAACATAATTGGCATATTACTCAACGTTAACCATAAAGCATATTATTTCACGATTAAAAATCAGCATATCATATAATTAACATCAATAACTTAAAACAACAATTATGCTACATTATTTACACATGAACTTACCTTGGTACCAAAATACAAAGATTTTGCAATTTAGTCCACAATCTTTTCTTTTCCTCGATTGAGGTCGATTCCACGTCTTTCTTGATCTAAAATAACACATTTAGCTTATTTAATACTCACATTATCAAATTAATCCTTAACCCAAATTTTGGAAAAATTACAATTTTACCCCTAAACTTTTACATATTTACATTTTTGCCCCTAGGCTCGGGATTAAACTTTATTCCTTATTCTTATGTTTTACAACATGCTGATCACTTTTCTCTTCTATGGAAACATCAAATTCTCACTCTAACAAGCACTTATGACTATTAGGTATTTTCTGGATTAAGTCCTTTTACTCGTTTTACCTAAAACCGAGTAGCACAAGTTGTCTAACATAATTTAAAACCTCATATTCTATCATAAAACACCAAAATACACAAATTTCACCTATGGGTATTTTTCCAAATATGAACCCTAACTTAAATTATTGCTAGCATAAGCTTTATCGAGCTCACAGGGACTCAAAAGCGTAAAGAACATTAAAAGCGGGGCTTGGAATCACTTACTATGGAGCTTGAAAGCTTGAAACAAACCCTAGCTATGGAGAACCCTTGAAATTTCGTCCTAATGAAGAAGATGGACAAAAATTGGCTTTTAATTTTGTTTTTAATTCATTTTAATAACTAAATGACCAAAATGCCCTTACTACTAAACTTTCCAAAAATTCCTTCCATGTCCTAATTTTGTCCATGAACTTAAAATTGGTCAAATTGCTATTTAAGACCTCCTAATTAATATTTCAAAGCAATTTCATACTAAAAACTTCTAGAATGCAAGTTTTGCAACTTATTCGATTTAGTCCCTAACTTCAAATTAAGTATTTTATGCATAAAATTTCTTCACGAAATTTTCACACAATCATGTAATCATATCATAAACCTCAAAATAATTATAAAATAATTATTTCTATCTCGGATTTGTGGTCACGAAACCACTATTCCGATTAGGCCCTAATTCGGGATATTACAGAAAGGGTGAGAGTATTTTGAGGGTTTTGAAAATAAAAAAGGGGGAGAAAACAGAATGAAAAAAAAGAAGGTGAAATTTGCTATTTATGTGTGAAACAGCGTCGTTTAGGGCCTGTTTCAGTGGCCCCAAAACGGCATCGTATAAGGCCCAGACTCGCGCGACCCGACTACTCTAGGGGGATCCGCGCCTTTTTAACCTATGGTCTATTTGCACATTGAGTCCCCCTCCTATGTAGCGCGTCTTAATAGGGTCCCTTTTTTATTTTTGATTTCGGCCACAGAATTTGCTGCACTTTTCAAATCAGTCCTGGCGCGATGATCCTCTGGGGAAGGGACGCGTGTCCAAGGATGGGGTTTTTTGACTGTTTGGTCCTCCGCTTTGCGCTTATTTTCATTTTACCCCTATGTTTTTATTTTTTTATAGTTTTCACTTCTAATTTAATTTTTGTTCCAATTTAATCCCTAATCAGCTTGATCTTAATCTTTTTTTTTTCTTTCTTTCCTTTATTTATTCATTTTTATATGCATTATTTATTTTAAACGGTTTGATATTTCGTTTGTTACATTCTTATATATCATTAAACTATTCTATTGTTTATTTTTAATGGTTTATTCGTTATTTATTTTAAGTTTTTACATATTATATATATATATATATATATATATATATATATTTAAAACTATTATTCATTTTAAATTTTACATATATTATTTATTTCAAACATTATACTTTATTTATTTTGAAATTATTTATATGTCTTCTTATTTTAAACTTTTATATATATTATTTATTTGGATTATTTATATATATATTTTCAATTTAAACGGTTTTTATACATTATTTATTTCAAATTTCTCTTTGACATGTTATTTACTTTAAACCCTTTTATATATTATTTATTTTAAACTATTTTATTTATTTAGTTTTTTATATACTACCATGAAACTGTTTTATGTTGTTTATTTTTAAATTATTTTAAATATCAATTATCCTAAATGGCTTCATATATTATTTATTTACTTTTTTTTAACCACTATATACATTATTTTATTTTAAGATGTTTCACATACATTATTTACTTTAGATTTTTATATCTCGTTTCTTGTATATTCTATTTATGTTAAATAGATCTAAGTTATTTATTTTAAACTGTTTTGTATTTTGTCAATTTTTATATATATTTGTGCATTTTGAACCCTTTTCGTATTATTTATTTTAAAATTTGTTTTTCTCTCACATATTATTTATTTTAACTCTATATATATTATCTACTTCGAATTGTTGTATGTATTACTTTGTTTCGTTCCTTTGATTGTTAATGTCGATTTTAAAATAGTGTATTATGTGAATATTTTCATTACTTGTCCTATAAATCATTTGTTATTATATTCATGTTGCTGACATTCATTAGCATAACATATTATTCACATAGTATTGTTACATGTTATATATTACATTTATATTTTATTTCGTTCAAATCACATCGTGAATTATGTTTCAACATACTCATACATAATTAGCGGCTTTATTATACTCCAAATCAAATATGTATTGTTTAAATATCGTATTTGTTATTATTCAAAAACCTTTTTTTTTTAAATAAGGCAATATTTCATTTTTTTTTGGAAATTCGAGAAATCGTGCCCTAACTTACTGTGTTTCGATTTTCTCGTTTAGCCTAAATAACCGAATATCCTTTCAAAATTAAAATGCATGAGTTTTGAAAATCAAAAGACAAGCTTATTCTCGATAATTTAAAATGTCTTGTCCTAACGTGCTGGATGTGACATTTTATTACCTCGGGACAAGAAAGTCTTTAGCATCCGCTTTGATTTATCCAAGCATTTTTGTTTAATTAAAATTAATAAAAAAAGAGGGATCAAATTTTAAATTCTTTTCGAGTTTCCAAATTTTGACATTAAGACATTAATTAATCAATTAGGTACCAATCTTGGGGGTTACGAGAGTGCTAATCCTTCGTCGTACATAACCGACTCCTAAACCTGTTTTCTCAAATTTCGTAGACCGAAATTGTTGTTTTAGTAAAGCCAAAACATTTTATTAAAACAATAAAATTACGAGGTGATCAGATCACACCTAAACAAAAAAGATTGGTGGCGACTCTATTTTGCAGACAAGCTAAGGCTTTATGCTTCTTGGTGCTCTCCTTAGCATGCTGTCTCATTTGAGCAACTATGGGATTGACCCTCAATAGAGGTGGTTCAACATCATTCTCAACTACACTCCACAAGTCTTGAGCTTGAAGATACTTCATCTTGACTACCCAAATGTGGTAGTTCTCACCAGCAAACACTAGAGGTGGAGGTGGAGTAAAACTCATCCTGTTGCAACAAGTTCAACAGCTTCGAACTCTTCTTTCTTAAGCTTATATTTTCTTGAAAAAGCAACCAATAAAACAGAGGCCCTCAAAGACTTAGGCTCTGATTACCATTTTTTGGAACAATGGCAGTAGCAATGCAATCAAAACAAGCTTAAGAAACTAAAACAAAAGGCAAAAGAAACTAAGAGAACTTGAGCTCAAAGAAATGACTGAAAATTCATCATCTTTCATTGCATAAGAATAGTAACTTATATGAATTACAAAGTCAATGGACATTTACCTAATGACTTAACTACTCCCACTAATACTTAACAAAAACAAATTTAAACCACACACAAAAGTAAGTTGATATGATCAGCCATTACATCCATTACATCAAAAAATCTTACTAACTTGATTACAAGTTACAAACCAACTAAACAAGTTACATTTGAACAAAAGAAACAAAATGCTAAGGCTACTTTTGATTCGGCTCCATTTATGGTCTGCTTGGTGAGCTGCTGGTCACATGTTGCATTGCAACCCAATGCTCAACACCTTTGCTCATCCCTTTCATTGGTGAATCTCACAAATCCAAACCTATTACCGTTCTACACCTTTTGGTCGGGATAAAAGCAACAACATCACCATGGTATCCAAATAATGCCCACAAGCCTTTCCAATGCATAGAAGTCGGAATGTTGTAAACGTAAACTGTTACCACGATACCAGTCTCCCCTGCCCCCGTCATCTTTTTGGTTTTGAATTCTTTACTTTCTAATACTTTTCAAATCCACAAATCATTTGCCTTGGAAGTTTATCAACCAATGCTTTTTTACTGCAATAAATTTATAACACTACAAGCTAAAGATCAGAATGGATTAAGATATAACATACACTATTGAAAATAATTAAAACAAATAAAATGAACATGGTACATCATATTAAAACTGGTATAAGTGAAATTAACCACTACATATCGATATGATTAATATTAGAACGAAGGACACCAAAATCGGCAGGACTTGGTTCCCCTCAAATGTTGACTCCAAGGCAGCTAAAAGGCAGAGAGCACCAAAAAACTACCAATTCGAATCCTTTGAAGGGGTTGTTGGAGATCAGAACAAAAGACACTCCCACCATTCACCAAATAGATTCAAGGTTAAGATCAACATATGAAGCTCGAAGCCAAAACAAGGATCTGAGCTTTACAAGAAAGATGGTATCATTAACCTCCCAGCTCTTGTCTTCAAAACAAAAAACATTACATGCAAGCTAAATTCACAGTGAGGCCGCCACGCAACACATAAGCCACAAAGATTTAACAACACCTGGAAACTAAGAATCTCAACAAAACTAAAGAAAAGTGTTAAGTGAGGAGGAAAGCAAATCGACAAATGCCACTAGTTGAAGAAACAAATCCAAAACTCCTGTGCAAATCGCTAATTGTTTGGAAACTAATTCGATAAGAGTAGTTTTTTTCAGATCGTTTAATAGGAAAGATGATTTTTTGGTTCATTCAAGAGGAAACAAATACTAATACCATAAAAAAAATTCTAAACGAGTAACAAAAATTGAAATTAGATTGTTATAGGTAATATGTTAGTCCAAGAAAATGTTTTTAGCATTGTATATTTGTTTGAGTTATTCTTTTTTCTAACATTTATATATACTCCTTATCATCACCTGAACATGAATTTATATTATTAAAATTATCAAGATCTTCTTTTTCCATGTACTCTTCAAAACATGAATCATCTCATTTCCGCTTACGAATAAAGTTATAAAATATGAAACATGTTAATACGATCTAACCTTTTTTATGTTATATTGAGGTGATGTTAATATGAGAAAATGTCCACTTAACTATATTTTAAATCTTTGAATGTCTCAAATTAAATAACTCGTGAGCTACCATTGGTGCTTATGTCTGGTTCTATTCTCTCAAATAGTATCATACCCGACGATATGATAAAAGAAAATCTTTTGTATTTGCATAATTAACATCTACTATATTAGATTTTATGTTAAGTTAATAAAAAAAGGTTTTAAAACTAGGAAATTTTGCAACTTTCATAACAAAAACTTTATTGAGAAAACTGAACATGAAATAATTTGTCGTCAGTGACTGTCAAGAGTAAATAAATAGGAAATTTGGGAAACTGATAAAAAGAAATTAAAAATTACAGTGAATGATGTCATAGAGAAGGAAATCATAATTAATTGAAAATTTGGGTCAATAACGTGGTCTTTCATCTATTACTAGAATTAACCTCTGCTTTCGCAAGGGATTTACTATTATTTTTTAACGTGTAAAAATTATATGTTTTAAGGAAACATAAACATGAGTTACATGATAAAGTCAAACTAAACATCGGAATGGATTAAGATATAACATACACTATAGCGACGTAAAAATTTTTGGGTTTCGGTCGCTAATTGTGGCGATTTATTAAAAACTTAGAAATTGAAATTTGATTCTAAAATAAATCGGGAGTCGCCACCGATCTTTTTAGGGTGTGATCAGACACCCATCAGATTCTTTTATTTTTAAAACAAAAAAAGAGAAGGCTAAGTTTAGGTCCACGTCAAAATCCAGAGACCAAGTAGGGCTCGAGAGTCAGTTACGCGCGAGGAAGGTATTAGCACCCTCGCGACGCCCAAAATTGGTATGTTTTAAACATGTGTTGTCTTGATTTCCAAAAATATGAGTTCAATTTAAATTCCAATCGTGATCCGATTTAAAAGACGAAAACTTTCAATTTTTGGTTTTTGAGAAGGATATACGAGCCGACAAATTCCATCCAACATAGCGATAAAATTTACGACTTAATGTTAAATCGATATGTTGCCTCGATTATTAATTAAAACATCAAAAAATTCATGAAGTAAGATTTTAGAATAAACCAAAGATGCAAATAAGGACATTATTAATGAAAAAATGTTAATGTAGAATACTAGAGCATTAGCAAAACAATAATATTGATATTTAAACGAGAAATAAAGACAAAACATGAACAAATACAAGATACATTTAGTAATAATAATATAAGACAATATGTACATAAGATAATACGGACATATGTATGTGGAATAATATAAAGAATATAATTAATAATATTGAAAGTATCTATATACATACTACATGACAATGAGCATATACCATATATATTAGAAATGCTAATAACAAAAATATTAATAACAGTACACAAATATGTACATGGGACAATATAAAATATATACATAGAACTAAAGAAGTAATATATAACTAGTAATATCAAAGTATATACATAGTATATATGAAAACATAATATAGTATTAGAAATACATATACATATACATATACATATACATAATATAAAATATATATATATATATATATATATATATAGCACATGTTAAAAGAATATACACATAAGTATACATATACATACACTAAAACATATATGTAATGATATTATTTAAAGAAGTACATATCAGAAATGTCTATACGTAATATGGGATTTAAAAAAAATACATATACACATAAATAATAATAATAATAATAAGTAATGAATAAATATAATGAAAATAAAAAATATAAAAATAAAAAGGAGAAAATATAATATATAAACAAAAACTAGGTATAATAATGATATAAAGAAAATAAAATAATAATATGTTAAAAATAAATAATAAATATAATAATGTAAAATATAAGAAAACATGTCCATACTTATAATATAAAATATATATTAATAATAATAATAAGGATAATATAGGTATATATACACGAAATAGTAAAAAGAATATCTATAACTAATAATATTAATATATACACATGATAATATAAAGTATTAGAAAACATATGTACATAATATATATATACATAATACATACTTATTAGAGATAATAACAATACTACAAGACTATTATTAAATATACTATATGAATAAATACACGTATATACATTAAATATGTTTACATATATAATAAAATTATACAATGATATTAATCATAATAATGATCAATTAATAAAAATAACTAAAAAGGGATTAAATTGAACTAAAAACAAAATATTTGGGGCGAAATTGAAATAAAAAATAAAAGGAAAGGACCATCCTGAACATGCGTGGAAACATTGGGGGCTAAAACAGCAATTTCCCTTACCTTTTAGAATGCTACGCAACATGGAGGATCAATTTAAAAACAAACGTAACTTTCGGGGCCAATTTGGAAAAAGACTAAAACCTGATTGAAATCTACAGAAAAAGCGGAAGGGCTTGGAGCACAATTAGCCCTTCCACTTGAAAAACACGGATCCCGAGCCCCAATGGGTGGGTGTCGGGCTACCCCAAAGCAGCGCGCCGTTTTGGCGCGCGTTTAGCCTTTCAAAGCGACGCCGTTTCCTTTGTTTATAAAATCAACATTTTTTTTTTGTTTTCACTAGTTACACTGTTTTTAAAAAAAAAGGGAAGGAGAAAGCTCCTTCTTCTCTCTGGGCAAACCCAGAACTCGACCAGAAGGGCCACCACGCCGTCATAGCTCTGCCGTGCTGGCCACCGTACGCAGTGGCCGGAAATCGCCTCAGGTAATTTTTGTTTTCGTTTTTTCTTCTTTTTTTGTATTTATTAATCTATTTACCTGTGATGAGAATAGTTTAGAAAATAGAAAAAAACGAAAAGAAAATTGAAATCACCTTATGCTTTCGTATTTTCCGTTCTTTGATCTTTGGTGTTGGGTTTGGTTTTGTGATATTCTTTTTACTTGGATATTGATTGGATCATTGTTATTGCTCAAGAATAGAATGTTTTTTATTTTTTTGAACTTCCGAATCCCCCTACCTTTTGTTTTCCTGGCCTTTTATAGCCTTTACATGTCTTAATCCTATCGTTTGCGTGGTTGCTTGGTTTTGCAGATTAGTCGTGGCAGAGGGCAGGTGACCGGTGCTGGTGGCGGTTGGTGGCTTTGGTAGAGGCAAGTAGGGAGGGTGGTTGCGGCGCCACTTTAGGGGCTAGGGTTAGGGTTAGATATTTTTCTATTTCTGAAATGGGTCTTGGATGTTGGGCTATGTTTGGGTTAGTTTTGGGTATTGGGCTGTTTAGGTTAGTGGGTCTGGTGGGTTAAATTTTAGGGTAGGGGTTTAATGGGTCAATCGGGCTTGGGTCTGGTTGCAAATGGGTTTGGGTAGGTTAATTGGGTTTTAGGGGGTTATTAAATGGGTCAAAAATGTATTTAGGGTTTGGGTTAGTATTAGGTTTATTTTTGTAAAAGGCCCAGGCTAATTTGGGCTTCTACAGCTGCCCCTCTTTGCTCATTGCTATGCAACAGGAATAGAGCAAAGACTTTCAAGGAAGACCAAATTTGCCCAGTCTTGTCGAGTCTTGACTTGCTTTGGTGCTCTTCTTGCTCAGGTAGTCTCTTTCCAGTCCACCGCATCTTGTAGCTTTGGTTCAATCCACTACAAATTCGGAGATATGCCTTGTAACTTCAATCTATTCCAATATGACTTCAAGGATATGAGATTTGTATCTTCGATTTGCTTCATTGTAACTTCAGAAAAGTAAGGTCTACAGCTTCAATCTGCTCTTCTATTGCTTCAGTCAGATAAGGTTTGTGGTCTTCTCTTCTGTAACTTTAGAAAGGCAAGATATAATATCCTCGATCAGCTCCACTGCAACTTCAGGGAGACAAAATCTGGTGTCTTCAATCAACTCCAATCTTTATTCTTTACTCAACATGTGATTTTGAGCTCAACTCATTTCTCGCAATATGAATTGACTCTTTAAACAGACATTAAAAATAGAAATTGAAAATAGCTTAGCATGTGAGCCAAGGCTCAACTCACCTCTCGCAATATGAGTTGGTCTTTTTGAAACTTAATTTGAAAAGTAGATTTTGAAAATACCTCATCATGTGACCCGAGGCTCAACTCACCTCTCGCAATATGAGTTGATTTTTGAAAAATAGAATTTGAAACTACCTCAGCGTCCCCGAGGCTTAACTCACCTCTCGCAATATGAGTTGATTTGTGAAAATTTTGAAAATAACTCAGCGTGCCCCGAGGCTCAACTCACCTCTCACAAAATGAGTTGATTTTTGAAAAATAGAATTTGAAAATAACTCAGCGTGCGCCGAGGCTTAACTCACCTCTCGCAATATGAGTTGATTTTTGAAAAGCATAAATTGAGAAGAAAAAAAAAAGAAATTGAAAATACCTCAACGTGTGACCCAAGGCTCAACTCACTTCTCGCCGTATGAGTTAATTTTTTATTTTGGAAAAATAGAAACTAAAAATACCTCAGCGTATGACCCGAGGCTCAACTCACCTCTCGCAATATGAGTTGATTTTTGACAAACATTGAAAAAAAACAGAAATTGAAAATACCTCAACGTGTCCTGAGGCTCAACTCACCTCTCGCAATATGAGTTGATTTTTTCGAAAAGCAGGAATTGAAAAACAGAAATACCTCGGCGTGCGACCTGAGGCTCAACTCGCCTCTCGCAATACGAGTTGACTTTTTTTAAAAAAAAATAGGAATTGAAAATACCTCAGCGTACGACCTGAGGCTCAACTTACCTCTCGCAATATGAGTTGATTTTTGACAAACATAAATTGAAATTACCTCAGCGTATCCTGAGGCTCAACTCACCTCTCGCAACATGAGTTGATTTTTTTGAAAGACAGAAATTGAAAATTACCTCAGCATGTCTTGAGGCTCAACTCACCTCTCGTGATATGAGTTGATTTTTTTGAAAACAAAAATAAAAACATCAAAATACCAAAAGATGTCATCTGGTAGAACGCATGTGTCTTTTCTTTTGATTCAATACAACTATCATCACGTCCTTTTGCTCTACTGGATTACCTGTATATGCCATGCATGATGTTATCATGATATACACATGTTTGTCTTAAATGCCTTTATGCCTACATGATTATGTGGTGCTCCTTAAGTATATTTGTCGTATGTCCTTTTCGTCATGATTGTTGAGGATCTGCGTTTATTGCTTTGATTCTTGACTTTCTCTTCAGGCCTCGTACCCGTATTCAAGCTTCAGGAGTAATCGACGTTTCTCAGATATCACTCTTTTGCCCCTAGTTGAACTTTGTCTTTGCTTTGAGGCTCTTGTACTTATCAAATTCTTATCCGGATAATACTCAACATTTGTTTTGTTTAGAGTATGTCATTTCACTATTTATCATGTAAATAAACACATAATGAGATGCAAGAAAAAAGGTGAGGTAGGGACAAAAAGGATACCTCACATTTATTTATTTCAAATGCAGCAAACAAATAAAGTTAACCAATGATAGTAAAAATGTCAAAAAGAAAGAAGGGATCGTATTCAATGGATACAAATGCTCTAGATATTCAACACATGAACTCTTCCACGTTCCTCAATCAAGAATCTTTTCGAGCATGGCTTCTTGCGTAGAAGATTTTGAGCTTTCAGAAATGCTTCAAATACTGTAGTCTCACTGTTTGACCCATCGTTCGACCGCCAGGTTCATTTCATTAGAGCGCCCTCTCAGGTTTTCATCCTAATCTTTTGTGCTTAATCAAGATGCCCATTTCGGGTTTTCGCCTTGATCCCTTTTTTTTTAGATGCCCTTTTCGGGTTTTCATCTCGATTTTGTTTTTTTAAGCATAATATTTCTTCACAGCATCTGAGTTCATTGGATTTGGTAACTCCTTCCCATCTATCTCGGTAAGGATCAAAGCTCCACCTGAGAATGCCTTCTTTACAACGTATGGTCCTTCCCAATTTGGTGCCCATTTTTCTCACAGATCTTTTTGTATTGGGAGAATTTTCCTTAGCACGAGTTCTCCTTTATGGAATTCTCTTGGTCGTACCTTCTTGTCATAGGCTACGATCATTCTCTTCTGGTACATCTGTCCATGACAAATTACTCTTAGACATTTTTCTTTGATGAGGTTCAACTGATCATATCGAGCTCGAACCCATTCTGCTTCTTCTAACTTTGATTCCATCAAGACTCACAGAGAGGGGATCTCAACCTCGATAGGTAGTACAGCTTTCATTCTATAGACCAGAGAGAAAGGAGTTGCTCCCGTAGATGTCCGCACAGATGTGCGATATGCATACAAAGCAAATGGGAGCTTCTCGTGCCAATCTTTATATATCTCAGTCATTTTCCCAATGATCCTCTTAATATTTTTATTGGCTGCCTCAACAGCCCCGTTCATCTTTGGGCGATAGGGCGAGGAGTTATGATGCTTTATTAGAAATTGCTCACACACTTCTTTCATCATCTTGTTGTTCAGATTCATGGCGTTATCCGAAATGATTCTTTTAGGCAAACCATATCGACAAATGATTTCCCTTTTCAAAAACCTGCAAACCGCAGTCTTTGTCACATTGGCAAACGAAGTGGCTTTTATCCATTTTGTGAAGTAATCGATAACCACAAAAATGAATCGATGTCCATTTAAAGCTTTTGGAGAAATTGGCCCTATAACATCCATGCCCCACATAGAAAAAGGCCACGGAGAAGTCATGACATGAAGAGGAGAAGGGGCTACATAAATTTTATCGCCATAGATTTTACATTTGTGGCATTTTCTTGCAAAATTGATGCAGTCACTTTCCATCGTCAGCCAATAATAACCGAGTCTCATGATCTTTCTGGCCATATTGAAACCATTGGCATCTGTTCTGCAGATTCCCTCGTGGACCTCTTCAAGTATTTTCCTAGCTTTAACATCATCCACGCATCTCAAGAGCATCTGATCCTTTCCTCTTTTGTACAGGATATCCCCATCATGAACAAATCCCGCTGCCATTCTTCTGATTGTTCTTTTGTCATTCTCATTCGTTTGTTCGGGATAGCTTTGATTCTTATATATTCTAAGATATCATGGAACCACGGCTGCCCGTCTGCCTCTTTCTCAATACTACAATAGTATGCAGGTACCTCATATATGCTCATTTTGAGGGGCATTATTTATGCTTCTCTATTTGCTTTAAACATTGAAGCCAAAGTGGCCAGGGCATCAGCCAATTGGTTTTCTTCTCGTGGGAAGTAATGAAAAGTTATTTCTTTGAATTCCTTGATCAATTCAGCCACTAAATCACTATACTTAATCAATTTTGGGTCCCTTACTTCCCAATCTCTACGAATCTGGTAAACCACTAGGGCTGAGTCCCTGTATACCTCTAAGATTTCGATGTTTTATTCAATAGCTACACGAAGCCCCATGATACAGGCCTCATATTCTGCGATATTATTGGTACAGAAGAAGTTCAGTCTTGCAGTGAACGGATAATGATTCCTGTCTGGTGATACCAGAATTGCTCCAATTTCATGCCCTAAAGCATTTGACGCACCATCAAAGCACATTTTCCATGACTTCTCTTTTGATGGCTCGGATTCCATTTCTATGATGTACATTAAGTCTTCGTCTGGAAAATCGAATCTTCAAGGCTCATATTCTTCTGTCGTTCGAGTCGCTAGGAAATCGGCTATTGCGCTCCCTTTTATCGACTTCTGACTTACATAGGCAATGTCATATTCCAAAAGGAGGATCTGCCATCGTGCCATTCTACCTGATAGTGTCGGTGATTCCATCATGTATTTTATTGGGTCTAGCTTTGAAATCAACCATGTCGTATGGTACAACATATATTGTCTGAGTCTCCGAGCTACCCAAACTAGAGCGTAACAAAATTTTTTGATGGACAAATACTTTGCCTCATATTCAGTAAACTTTTTTGCTGAGGTAGTAGATCGCCTTTTCTTTCTTTCCTGACTCGTCCTGTTGCCCCAGCACACAACCCATTGAATATTCGAACACAGTCAAATACAATATCAATGGTCTTCTTGGGATTGGCGGTACTAGCACTGGAGGACTAGACAAATATTGTTTTATCTTATCAAAGGCCACCTGGCATTCCTCATTCCATTCTCCCGGGTTATGTTTTCGAAGAAGCCGAAAGATTGGGTCGCATTGGTTGGTAAGTTGAGCGATAAATCAGGCGATGTAATTTAATCTCCCTAAAAATCCTCTAACTTCCTTTTGCGTGTGTGGGGATGGTAATTCTTGGATGGCTTTTATTTTATCTGGATCAACCTTGATACATCTTTCACTGACAATAAAGCCTAACAACTTCCCTGAGGTAGCCCCAAACGTATATTTGGCCGGATTAAGTTTTAGCTGAAACTTTCTCAGCCTTTCGAACAACTTCTTGAGATTCACTACATGCTCTTCTTCCCCTCGGGATTTAGCAATCATATCGTCGACGTAGGCCTCTATTTCTTTATGCATCATGTCATGGAATAACGTCACCATAGCCCTCAGATATGTTGCTCCAGCATTCTTTAACCTAAATGGCATCACCTTGTAGTAGAATGTTCCCCACATTGTTATGAAGGTTGTTTTCTCCATATCCTCAGGGGCCATCTTGATCTGATTATACCCCGAGAATCCGTCCATGAAAGAAAACAATGAATCTTTTGCTGTGTTGTCCACCAACGTATCAATATGTGGCAAGGGAAAATTATCTTTTGGGCTTGCTCGGCTCAGGTCACGGTAATCCACGCACATTCGTACTTTGCCATCTTTCTTTGGTACTGGGACTATATTAGCCACCCATTCTGTATATTTGGAGGCTTGCAGGAAGCCAGCATCAAATTGCTTCTTGACTTCCTCTTTTATTTTCAACAGCATTTCGGGTCTCATCCATCTTAACTTTTGCTGGATGGGTTTGCATTCTGGCTTTAATGGGAGCTTATGGACCACTAAATTTTCATCTAACCCTGGCATGTCCTGATATGACCATGCGAATATATCTCTATACTCGCGAAGCAAAGCGATCAAATAATGCCTGGTGCTCTCTGAAATAGAAGTCCCAATCTTCACTTCTTGCTTCCTTTATTCAGTGCCCAAATTTATTGTTTCCACAGATTCTTCATGAGGTAAAATCTGTTTATCCTCTTATTCCACCATTCTTAACAAGTTAGGAGACGAGACGTAATCTTCAGCATTTTCTTCGGCTTCGAATTCTCTTAAACAAACAGCCTTCTTAAAATCAATTTCAAGACTCGAAACAGGTTTGTTCATATCATCGATATCTGAGCACCTGAAAGTTAGATGGAAAAGGAAACTATAGAGAGGCATCCGGTATTGGAATCAACAAACGAAATGTTATGTCATGGCATAAGGCAAATGTAAGGATAGGCTATGAAATGAGAAAATGGTTATGAAATTAGTGATAATGCGAAAAATCGTGACAAAATGCATCTTCATTGATATTCATTTGAATGATAAAGAGCGAATGTTAGCTCTTACAAAAGAATTCTATTATATCCAAGGACACAATAGAGGGTTAATGTTTGAGCATTACTCTGAAGACTTATAAACTACAAGAAGGTCCTCGGTAGTCCAATTGTTCAACATGAAACCTGAGGGACAAGGGAGTATCCTTGAGACGTCTTTACTCGCATCAGCCCCTTTGTCAATAACATTTATACTGACATTTTGAAGACCCTTTTCAATTAACCACAGTGTGTTTCGTGGACCATCTTGTCTAGGGTACATCATTCCCGCAGATGTAAATGTTTTTGACAAAGGAGGGTACTCTATGGGTTCCCACTCTGGTTCTCGGCCCAAAGTTCTCGCAATCCTTCTCTCTTGATCTTTCTTCCAATGTTTTCTTCTTTGACGTGCATCTGGCTGGAAACCTAAACCGTATTTGGCCTTGTGGTGCACTGATTTTAGAGCCTTGACTATTCTTTGTAGATACCTTCCCAAACCCTTTCTTACTCGGGCTTCTTTTCCGACAGTCATCTTAACGCCTAATCTGGTATTCCTTGACAGTTTTGGCACTGGAATTCTATTTCCTTCAGTGACAAAGGTGGCATTAACAAACTCAAAGGATCGGAAGGAACATTCAATTGCATCTTTGCTCACTTCCAAATACGGTGCATCGACAGAGATAGATGCGACAATGTCTTCTTCGCCCTCGACTGAACCAAACAGCCGTCCATGATAAATTTCACCTTTTGATGGAGGAATGATGGGACTGCTCCAGCAGAATGGATCCAGGGTCTTCCCAAAAGGCAATTATACGAGGGTGTAATGTCCATGACTTAGAACTCGACATCATAAATATACGAGCCCACTTCCAGAGGGATCTCAATCTTTCCCATGACTTCACGCCTTATCCCGTCGAATGCCCCTACCGTGGAATGACAGGGCCTTAAATAGAACAGATCCATCGGAATTCTGGAAAGCGTGGCCAACAGTATGATGTTAAGCGTTGACCCATTATCAATGAGCACGTTCGGTATTATGTAGCCCTTGCAGCAAGTCGTAATATGCAGCGCTTTCACCGAGCCTCTGTCGTTTGGCGGTATCTCATCATCACTAAAAGAAATGAAATTGTCTGCATTCAGATTGTTTACCACCTATCAAGCTTCTCAACAGATATGTTGTTGGCTACATAAGCTTGATTTAACACCTTCAATAAAGCATTCCGGTGTGGCTCTGAATTTAACAGTAGAGATAAAATTGAGATTCGTGCTGGCTGCTTACTCAATTGTTCCACCACACTATACTCACTGTGCTTGATAAATTTCAATAATTCCTGAGCTTCTTCCTCATTCACAGGCTTTTTAGTTTCTTGCACGAGTGGAGTCTCCTGCTCGACTTCGGCTTCATACATCACTGCTTTTCTTTTTTGTTTCGAGTCACTATTCTTTTTTTTCGGCTCAATCTCTTTGGAATAACAACGCCCACTGCGGGTAAAATGGCCTACCTCCCTAACGTCTCCAGTTGTGGCTTCAGGTTTTTCACCTTCAGGTGTGATGATGCTGACATCGTACTTCCATGGTACTATTTTATTATCCTTATAGGGGAAGGGAGATGGTACTTCGATTATCACCTTTGGTTTCACCGGCTCCTTCTTCGCGTCATAATAAATTATTAACGGTCGGTCGGCGCTATATAGGAAACCTGATGATTGATTGTCAGAGGCACATATTTCTCCACTATCGACCTCTTTGGCTTTATAAAAAATCCCAATCTCCTTATTATCCATCATATTGTGTAGTAAACTTCTGAACTCCTCGCAGGACTGAATGTCGTGCCCCCCAATACCATGGAGCTCGCAAAAACTGTGACCTTTTGCATCTTTTCCTTCGAATACTCCGTTAAGACGACAGAACAACCCTTTTTCAACTAGTACCTCTCAGATTCTCTGCAGAGGTGTTCTTATTTCAGAAATCCATCTTCTACTTTGTCGTTTGTCCTCTTCTCCTACTGCGCTCACATTCCCTTCGTTGTGGTTTGGGAATAGATTCCCGGCTATACCTCCAGTACCATCAAATCGCAAAATGCCCGCATCGATGAGCCCTTGAACTCTTCTTTTGAAGGCAAGACAGTTCTCTGTAGAATGCCCCTGGTTCCCGGCATGGTATGCACAACTAGTGTTTGGATCGTACCATTTCGGGTATGGAGGTTTAAGGGGTGCCATGTAATGGGGAGATATTAATTGCTTCTCTAAAATTTTCGGGTATAGTTCCCCATATGACACAGGAATAGGAGTAAATTGTGGTTTCTCGGGGTTGGGCCTTGTTGGTCTTGTTTCGTTCTTGGGTTGGCTTTGAACAGGTATGGTATTTTGTGGGAATGTGGTAACGGGTCTTGGATTGTTCGTGGCATATACGGGGTAGGAAAGAGGTGGCGTTTGGTAGTAAGGGGTTTGAGGAGGATAATAAAAATTTAGAGGTGGATAATTTCGAGGTCGGGGTTGATTTGGGTATAGATTAGGGGTATAACGGCTTCCCATTCCCACCATGTGGGCTTCTGGCTCTTTCTTTTTCATAGGCGCTACCCTTTTTGAACCTTCTGAACCTTCCATTCTACCGCTCTTGACGGCATTCTCTATAAGTTCACCGGATATTACAATATCCGCAAAATCCTTCGTGGCACTTCCCACTAGTTTGTCATAAAACGGTGCTTTTAAGGTGTTGATAAAGAGAACGGTTATCTCTGTTTTTGTTAGTGGGGGTTCCACTTGGGCCGAGACGTCTTTCCATCTTGACGCGTTCTATACGAGTGACGTGATTCCAGTCTTGAAGTGTCGCAACCGTAAATTATACGGTTTTAGCCTTGGTGGATGATTATGGTGACATGTATATGCAATGAATAAATGAATGAATGAATGACAAATGAATGATAAATGAATGTTAATCGTGAATAAATATGCAAAAATTTTGGTGTTGATTTCAAGATAGCCCCATACTTAGGCATTTCATTTATCAAAAGAGTCTATTACAAAAAGTTTCGTCATTTTTCTTGATTCAATAGTTACACAAACTTCCTAGCCACATCACCTTGTTTCTTCACTCACTCTAAGAACTCTAACATGTTTGATCTTTGACTCGGAGGGAATTGGCAACTGAGAGCCTCAGCTTCTTCCGACAATTGTACCACATGCATGGCTACCCCACGAATTTCATTGATCAGATAGCTAAGTTGCATTTCTTTTTCTTGGAGACCCTCTTCGTAAGCACGAACGTCTCTGTCATACTAATTATTCTTTTCTTCCAAAGCCTTTAAGAGAGTATCTAGCTGTTGTTGACGGTCTTGCAACATACCTTCTAAATCTCGTATCCTCTCTTTTAGTTATTGATGTTTAGATCGATTAGTCATTACCTCGGCAGACATAGCTTCATATTCAGCATTCTTCTTCCTTAACTCCATCATTGCCCGCGCGGCCTTTTCTTCTTCTTTCTTTACCTTTCCTTTCCAGAATTCCATCCCTCCTTTGATGTTGCTTAATTCTTCTTTCTATTCTGCTGATGACTTGCCCAACCCACTATTCTTGATGGTGCCTCTTAACTTCTTATTTTCTAGATGAAGATCCCTTAAGTCATTTCTCACGACTTCAACTTCTTTTTGCACTTTCCCGGTTCTAGCTCTTTCAATCTGAACGTCGATCTTCAATTGGTAGTTTTCCTCTTGAAGAGCACTAAGGTCCCGAGACATCTTGGCCTTTTCTCGTTCAAATTCTTGTCTTGCCATTTCTAACTCAGATGGCATTTCCTCTGAGAAAGGATTCTGGACGGTGTAGTTTATCGACGAGATTTACTGACTATTCACCCGTTGCTTCCTCCATATGTCGTAATCCGGGGTGAGGGTATTAGCATATAGGGCCAATTCCATCAGATGAATCTTCTTGCAAGACTTTACAGTGTCTCGGACCCTTCTCATATAACCTTCACCCTCGAAAGCAAACTCGGACTGCGCTAATCCTCCAGTGACAGGTATGAATTATCGTGAAGAAAATTGCCTTTGGACCATTAACGGAGCATAACCAACTCCTCCCCATAATCCAAGCAGCGGCACCTAATCTTGATTTCCCACCTTGTATAACAAAATCAAAGGGCGTATCCACGGTGCTCTCCAGGTTATATCTTCAGCACAAAGATTCTGAAAAACTAAAACCCACTACTGTTCGGTGACTTCCTTTGGCCACTCTTTCTCGAGATAAGCTTCTAACGGGGAGAACGTTTTAGAAAACATATGGAACGGTGTACGCTCTACTTTCTAAAAGTGGCTTAAAATCCAAACATTGAGTAACTGCGCACATCCGATGAAACGACCTTCCCCTTTTCTCCTACAGATACTTAGCGATCTGAAGGTTTCGGCCAGAATAGTTGGGACAGGGTCGATTCCTTATTTTAACTTTTCAAAGAAATCTACTACTGTGACTTCTATGTGTCCAAGCACTTTTGAGAAAACGATCAAACCGTAAATGGCTAAAGCGAACAGGTTTACCGTCTTCAACACGTCGGGGTGATTCAGAACCAAGTCTCATAGGGAAAACCATGGAATACAGCTGGTTTCATTCTTCTTCTTGATCTATTTTTCGGCCCATGTGTCGGTCATGTCTGTCAATCTCATTAGCTTTTTCTTAAGAGTCATCGGCTTGGGCTCCTTCACATATATCTTGTAGAATTGCACATTATCAATACGAAGCAAAGCAGCATATTCTTCTATAGTCGGGGTCATGTCTTCTTGATTGAAGGTGAAACACTGGTAAGCTGGATCCCAGAATCTGACCATGTCTTGAATCAATTGTTCGTCAACATTGATGGCAATCAGGTTGGCTATATCCCCGCATCTTTTAGTGAAGATTCCCTTAGTGTCCGAGTCCCACTGATTCCAGATTCGAACCAAGTCTTCCAGATTATTCTGACGAACATTCACGGCTACATGCTCAGGCAGATTGGCAATACATCCCTCCACTAGACTATCCCCTTTTTCTTTCTGGATTTTCAAAGACCAATCCCGGACCACGGCATTTTTCTAGGTTGTTTGTATAATCAACTATTCCATCAAAAACCCATTTTTTGGCAACCGATCTTTAGTCAACACCTTTCTAATATGATGCCTATAATGCATGATGAAAAATAAAGCAAAGACGAACAATCATGGTTAGTAGTCAAATTTAGGTAAAAAAAATCATGAAAATTTGTCAAATTACGCTATCCGATCTAGTTTATTAAACCAACCCAATCCCCTTGCATACAAAGTAAAAGTACAAAAGGTAAGAGACGTTTCTCCCATGTTCTTATTTTGGTGACTACTGAACGAGCGGAGGTCCGGCATGGCTTTAGTTAGGGGGCTCGTATGGTTCACTATATGCGGTTTTGGTTCTAGGTGGGTACTCGAACTGCTCGTACTATCGTCTACTAAGACTAGCACAAAGCCTCGGTCGTAGCCCATCACAGGCTCACGAGATCAATTTGAGGGGTTATATTTACTTATGCCTATGCGGAGAGACAAGTTACTCACGAAAGCATAAGTCATATGTAACCTGAAAGTATTCACTAGCCTATACGGAGGGACTAGTTAACTCACGAAGGCGTAGCGTTTACTTTCACTTAAACGGACGGAGCCTGGGTATAGAGCTCATGTTATGCAAAGATGCACGTGCACGGTGTGTGGGGAGAAACTCACAAACCTTTACGTTTTATTTAAAAGAACTACAAAACCAAAACTATAAAACTTAAAGCTGAAACACAAAAAGGACAAATCGAGTTAGAAAAACATTTACAACATAATGCGAATGCATGACTTGTGAAAACAAAAATTTGTGGATCACGACTAAATGTTAATTTGAACAAGAGACCTTGAAAATTTTGACAACGCGAGTTTAATTCCAGACACGACTCTCAAAAATGATCCCCAATGGAGTCGCCAGCTGTAGCGACGTAAAAATTTTTGGGTTTCGGTCGCTAATTGTGGCGATTTATTAAAAACTTGAAAATTGAAATTTGGTTCTAAAATAAATCGGGAGTCGCCACTGATCTTTTTAGGGTGTGATCGGACACCCATCAGATTCCTTTATTTTTAAAACAAAAAAAGAAAAGGCTAAGTTTAGGTCCACGTGAAAATCCAGAGACCAAGTAGGGCTCGGGAGTTAGTTACGCGCGAGGAAGGTATTAGCACCCTCGCGACGCCCAAAATTGGTATGTTTTAAACACGTGTTGTCTTGATTTCCAAAAATATGAGTTCAATTTAAATTCCAATCGTGATCCGATTTAAAAGACGAAAACTTTCAATTTTTGGTTTTTGAGAAGGATATATTGTTTTAACACGAGCCGACAAATTCCATCCAATATAGCGATGAAATTTACGACTTAATGTTAAATCGATATGTTGCCTCGATTATTAATTAAAACATCAAAAAATTCATGAAGTAAGAATTTAGGATAAACCAAAGATGCAAATAAGGACATTATTAATGAAAAAATATTAATGTAGAATACTAGAGCATTAGCAAAACAATAATAATGATATTTAAACGAGAAATAAAGACAAAACATGAACAAATACAAGATACATTTAGTAATAATAATATAAGACAATATGTACATAAGATAATACGAAAATATGTATGTGGAATAATATAAAGAATATAATTAATAATATTGAAAGTATCTATATACATAATACATGACAATGAGCATATACCATATATATTAGAAATGCTAATAACAAAAATATTAATAATAGTACACAAATATGTACATGGGACAATATAAAATATATACATAGAACTAAAGAAGTAATATATAACTAGTAATATCAAAGTATATACATAGTATATATGAAAACATAATATAGTATTAGAAATACATATACATATACATAATATAAATATATATATATATATAGCACATGTTAAAAGAATATACACATAAGTATACATATACATATACTAAAACATATATGTAATAATATTATTTAAAGAAGTACATATCATAAATGTCTATACGTAATATGGGATTTAAAAAAAATACATATACACATAAATGATAATAATAAGTAATGAATAAATATAATGAAAATATAAAATATAAAAATAAAAAGGAGAAAATATAATATATAAACAAAAACTAGGTATAATA
Organism: Gossypium anomalum; assembly: GCA_025698475.1. Taxonomy (NCBI): domain Eukaryota; kingdom Viridiplantae; phylum Streptophyta; class Magnoliopsida; order Malvales; family Malvaceae; genus Gossypium; species Gossypium anomalum. The sequence goes on along the minus strand of CM046966.1, from coordinate 95,957,180 downwards.
ATGATATAAAGAAAATAAAATAATAATATGTTAAAAATAAATAATAAATATAATAATGTAAAATATAAGAAAACATGTCCATACTTATAATATAAAATATATATTAATAATAATAATAATAAGGATAATATAGGTATATATACACGAAATAGTAAAAAGAATATATATAACTAATAATATTAAAATATACACATGATAATATAAAGTATTAGAAAACATATGTACATAATATATATATACATAACACATACTTATTAGAGATAATAACAATACTACAAGACTATTATTAAATATACTATATGAATAAATACACGTATATACATTAAATATGTTTACATATATAATAAAATTATACAATGATATTAATCATAATAATGATCAATTAATAAAAATAACTAAAAAGGGATTAAATTGAACTAAAAACAAAATATTTGGGGCAAAATTGAAATAAAAAATAAAAGGAAAGGACCATCCTGAACACGCGTGGAAACAGTGGGGGCTAAAACAACATTTCCCTTACCTTTTAGAATGCTGCGCAGCATGGAGGATCAATTTAAAAACAAACGTAACTTTCAGGGCCAATTTGCAAAAAGACTAAAACCTGATTGCAATCTACAGAAAAAGCAGAAGGGCTTGGAGCGCAATTAGCCCTTCCGCTTGAAAACACACGGATCTGAGCCCCAATGGGTCGGGTAATCGGGCTACCCCCAAAACGACGCCCTTTTGGGCGCGTTTGGGGGCCTTTCAAAACGACACTGTTTCCTTTGTTTATAAAATCAACATTTTTTTTTGTTTTCATTAGTTACACTGTTTTTAAAAAAAAAGGGAAGGAGAAAGCTCCTTCTTCTCTCTGGGCAAACCCAGAACTCGGCCAGAAGGGCCACCACTCCATCATAGCTCTGCCGTCGTGCTTATTTGTGCTTGCTGTGACCTGGAAATCGCCTCGAGTTATTTTTGTTTTCGTTTTTTCTTCTTTTTTTGTATTTATTAATCTATTTACCTGTGATGAGAATAGTTTAGAAAATAGAAAAAAACGAAAAGAAAATTGAAATCACCTTATGCTTTCGTATTTTCCGTTCTTCGATCTTTGGTGTTGGGTTTGGTTTTGTGATATTCTTTTTACTTGGATATTGACTGGATCGTTGTTATTGCTCAAGAATAGAATGTTTTTATTTTTTGAACTTAGAATCCCCTACCTTTTGTTTTCCTGGCCTTTTATAGCCTTTACATGTATTAATCCTATCGTTTGCGTGGTTGCTTGGTTTTCCAGATCAGTCGTGGCAGAGGGCAGGTGACCGGTGCTGGTGGCGATTGGTGGCCTTGGCAGAGGCAAGTGGGGAGGGTGGTTGCGGCGCCACTTTAGGGGCTAAGGTTAGGGTTAGATATTTTTCTATTTCTGAAATGGGTCTTGGGTGTTGGGCTATGTTTGGGTTAGTTTTGGGTATTGGGCTGTTTAGGTTAGTGGTTCTAGTGGGTTAAATTTTAGGGTAGGGGTTTAATGGGTCAATCGGGCTTGGGTCTGGTTGTAAATGGGTTTGGGTAGGTTAATTGGGTTTTAGGGGGTTATTAAATGGGTCAAAAATGTATTTGGGGTTTGGGTTAGTATTAGGTTTATTTTTGTAAAAGGCCCATGCTAATTTGGGCTTCTACATACACAATTGAAACTAATTAAAACAAATAAAATGAACATGGTACATCATATTATGACTGGTATAAGTGAAATTAACCACTACATATCGATATGATTAATATCAATTGAAATTTGCATTCGAACGAGACCTAAAATTTATTATTCTAGTTTACCATTGAAAGGGAGCATTTTGATTGATACAAATTGTACAACTACCGTGAGTTTTTAAAAGTAATAATTTAAGTTCATAAAAATATTTTACTCAAATAAATCGATATGATTAATATCAATTAAAAGATTAACGGCCAAATTTATTTCAAAAAAATAAGGGTCAAATTTACAACAAATGTAAATGTTAAGGGCTTAACTTGACATTATGCCATACATGGGCGTAGCCAAGGGGCTGGCAGGGGCCCACCCCTATAATGAAATTTTTTTCATTTAGACTCTTTTATAATTTATAAAATTTTAAACTAGTAATGGTAAAATTACACTTTGGCCCCTCTAAAATGATAAAAAATTAATTTAATTTTTTAAAAATTATAAAGATATAGGCTATTAAAATTGTGAATTTATCGTAAAAACATACAATTTAATTCTAGCTCCCAAAAAAATTTCTGACTTTGACCTTGATGTCATAAATATTTTTATACACAAGATAAAAATTTTCAGTACAAACTTGAAATTTGAAGTATCCAAAAGGAGGAAAACCCAAATCTAAACATTTTGGACCAAAAGAAAAAATTTTAATAGAGGAAATAAATAGGAAACTTTCTGTGTAATAAAAAAATTGAAAATTCCAATGAATGATCTCATAGAAAAGGAAATCATAATTTATGATCGTGCAATAACGTCGTCTTTCATCTATTATTACTATAATAGTTGGTCAAAAACTATAGTTAGTATAAAATTTTCTATATATTAGCTTTTGATAATTTTACTTTAAAATCTAAAAGTTAAAACGGGGGAAGTTAGAAAATTTTTTGGAGTTGGAAATTAAATTTTAATTTTTATAATTTTTAAAGGATTAAATCATATTTTTAAGAAGAGTCAAAGTGTAATTTTCAGCAATTAAATATTAACTTTTCCATTTAGGTAAAAAAAAAACACTTTTTCATCATAATTTTGACTTTAAAAATTAAGCACTGTTTCTTGCTTTTGCGGTGAAGAGTGCTTTTAGAGCCCAGAACTAACCTTAGTTACTCGGTTACTGTAAAAATAGTGTTATATACGAAAATAATTTGATATTTATATCCGAAAATTTTAATTAATTAATTAATTAATTAAATTTGACTGAATCTATGGACGATGCAGGCCTTTTTTTCCCAAAAGAAGATGATGCGAACCTCTTATTCTAAATCAATAAATTTGCCTGCATTTCCACATTGATTTTACTCAATTTAGAAATAAGATTGCGTAAGTTGACTTGTTATTGTTTTAGTCTAATATCATAATATTTACTTAAATGATTAAAACACGAGTTAACTAAATCGAGCTATCACGATCTCAAAAATATAAAATCTACAAAAAACGGGATTTCAAACAGCTTACCATGCAAGGATGAAAAGATTGGAGCTCAAGCTTTCTTCCTTATCCAACATTCGGCCAAAGAAAAGATGAATGGAAATGGATAATGGGTTTCTTTTCTTTTAATTTAATTTGATATACTTATTTTTATGTTTTTAATTAATTAAATTTTAATAAAATTAACATATAAAAGCCCCACCAAACCGTCCACCACTTCCAAATGGGCTAATTTCCGTTTTAAACATGGATTTAATTACTAAATAATCCCTTTAACAATTAAAACTCGGTAACAATTAATTTTTATCATTTTTATAATTTAGTCTTTATACCTTAATTAACTATTCGTTCGACAAAATTAAAGGACCAAGCTTTAATTAACATTTATATAATCTTGTAAATATTAAATAATAATATTCATAGACTCAATTTATGGAAATAGGGTCCCGAAATTGGGTCCCGAAATTGCATTTTCCAACATCACTGGCATTAGGATCATTATACTTGTACCTTAATTACTTATCAATTAAACAAAATTACAAGACCAAACTTTAATATATTTCTATACTAGCATCGTAAATTTTTTTTTGAATGGATAGCATCATAAATATTAAATATTAATGTTTACGAACACGGTTTACGGAAATTTGTTAACAATGTGTATATATACATGTATTTGTGCACTATTCAAAGCAAGCAAGTTTAATAGAATCTGAATGAAGATTACCTTCTAATTCTCTGTAGTTGTTCATTAGAGAAATTCTCTAGTTTACTAGGTTCTTATCATGGTATCAGTCGCAAGGTGATCCTCGGCCATGGCTACCACACATTCTGCCGATTCTGACTCCATTAAGCCTACTCGCTCCGTGTTTCTTAGTGACCGTGTGGTCACGTCCTTCCCTCGGCATGAGGTTGTGAAGCTTGATGCTGATTTGTTCATTCAGTGGCAGCAACAAATTCGTCTGATTCTTCGTGGTTACGGCTTGCTCAGATTTCTTGACGAAACATTGACGACTCCATCGCGGTTTGTTCAGTCCCTTGATGGTGCGCTTGTCACAAATCCATCTGCATCAATCTTTGATCAACAAGATAACCTCCTTACCTAGTGGTTGTTATCCACGATCAGCTCCTCCTTCTTGACTTCATTCACCGATGTTCGGACTGCCGGTGATGTCTGGATCATGGCGAATAACTTGTTCGCCGCCGATACTACTGCCAAGCAATCGCAGTTGCGTCATGAACTGCATTCTCTCCGGAAAGGTAATCTCTCTATTAGGTTGTATGTTGACAAAATCAAAACCTTGTGTGCTCTCTTTGCAGCGTCTAGATCTCCAATTTTAGAGGCCGAACTAACGGCGATCCTTCTCGCTAGACTTTCGTCTGAGTTTGAAGCCATCGTCTCTCGTGCATCGCTCTCCCCGGTGTCGTTACCTTTTCAAAGACTTGTTGATGCTCTGATTGAATGTGAAGCTCGACAGATTCAATCTGTTCAGGATGTTTTAGTGGCTGCGAACATTGTGGAAGGGACTCAGTTGCAGTCGTCGGACGGGGCCTTTCTTGGTGGTTGCCCCCTGGTCGTGGTCTTGGCCGAAGCTTTCGTCCTCGAATCTAATGTCAGATTTGTAGTCGGTTTGGTCATCTCGCGCAGCAGTGTTACTACCGATATCATCGTGATGGGTAATCGTCGTTGGAAGCACAAGCACTAGAGGGGTGTCATTGTGGTTTTGAGTTTGGTGAGAACAGGGGAGAGTTGGAACGTGAGAACAGAACCCTGAATTAAAACTCGGTAACAATTAATTTTTATCATTTTTATAATTTAGTCTTTATACCTTAATTAACTATTCGTTCGACAAAATTAAAGGACCAAGCTTTAATTAACATTTATATAATCTTGTAAATATTAAATAATAATATTCATAGACTCAATTTATGGAAATAGGGTCCCGAAATTGGGTCCCGAAATTGCATTTTCCAACATCACTGGCATTAGGATCATTATACTTGTACCTTAATTACTTATCAATTAAACAAAATTACAAGACCAAACTTTAATATATTTCTATACTAGCATCGTAAATTTTTTTTTTTAATGGATAGCATCATAAATATTAAATATTAAATATTAATATTTACGAACACGGTTTACAGAAATGGCATTTCAAAACCGTAATCTCTGATACCATTGGAAAGTGGGTCATTACATCATTACTCTTTGTTATAGAATAAGGTTTACGGTTTACGCATGTGATTAATGTGTGAATTAGGTGGTTAGGCAGTTAGTGAGATGGTAATTTGTTAACAGTAGTAAAGGGTCTTTCAAGTGTATATATACATGTATTTGGGCACTATTCAAAGCAAGCAAGTTTAATAGAATCTAAATGAAGATTACCTTCTAATTCTCTGTAGTTGTTCGTTAGAGAAATTCTCTAGTTTACTAGGTCCTTATCATGGTATCAGTCGCAAGGTGATCCTCGGCCATGGCTACCACACGTTCTGCCGATTCTGACTTCGTTGAGCCTACTGGCTCCGTGTTTCTTGGTGACCGTGTGGTCACGTCCTTCCCTCGGCATGGGGTTGTGAAGCTTGATGCTGATTTGTTCATTCAGTGGCAGCAACAAATTCGTCTGATTCTTCATGGTTACGGCTTGCTCAAATTTCTTGACGAAACATTGACGGCTCCATCGCGGTTTGTTCAGTCCCCTGATGGTGCGCTTGTCACAAATCCATCTGCGTCAATCTTTAAGCTACTACCATCCCGAATTTGAGCTATAGTTTTACCCACGAGATAATCCCTATGTCTATGGACACCTCTTCCAACGTCTGTGACGTTGTTCTGATTATCTTGAAAGAAAGATTAACAAACAAGTAGGTATTCCTGCTTAACATGCTGCCTTAAAATGATATCTAGCACCTTTCGTGTTTCTTGAGAGCTTTCAGATTCCTATTCACACAAAGCATTTTGAAATGCTTATATGGGTATCTTCTCAGCATAGTTAATCTCTACATTAAAGGTCTTTAAATGATATGGACTTCTTTAATCTCATTCTTTTGCATCCCTTTTGACAGACCATCAGGGCTTGCATTTCCATTTGTCTTTGTTAAGTGCAACATAGAAAACTCATGCTTGTTATTTGGTCCTATAATAAATAAGCCTTTTACCATCATAGGCACAATTCTTTCTATCCAACTCATCTTTTTCGGTCCATGCACTCTGTCAATCACTTTTCTTCCATCACTCTTACCATCGACCATCTTCATATAAAAGAGAAATGTTGTAATGGTGGAAATGTCCATCAGTACTCTTCTTGTTCACCTTGAAATGATTGGTGAGTACATTACCTTCTGCCCTTTAGTTCTTGCAACACGCCTTGCCATAGGGTGTCGAACAATCTTCCTCGTATCCAATTTTACTTTGATTGGAAACAACATTAAGACGCACCAGTGGCGGAAGAGGCCGGAATTCTAAGACTACCCCTTTCCCCTCCTGCACTTTCTATTTTAGCTCACTCCCTCTCCCCATGACGTTCATCAACTTCCTCACAAAAGTTGGAATATAGTCAGCCCTTGAGTAAACTTTATCAACTTGAACCATAGGACAATGCCACAAAATTGAATATTCCTCCACCACGGGTACCATATCGGCTTTTCCAAACGTAAAGAAACTGTATACAAGATTCCAATACTGAATGATGGCCCAAAACAAGTTCTCATCTATTCCCAAGTCAAGCAAGTACTGCAAGTCCCCATGGTTGTTGTAGAACAACTGCTTGGCTTCGCTACACCATTGATCCCATATTTCCTTTAACTCATGCTGATTATCCTGTGTGATACGAATGTAATCTGACAGCTCTGACACACATCCCATGGCTAGCCTATTTTCTTTTACTAACTAAGTTTGCTCTGACCATATATGGACGTTAGCGTTGTCTTCCACTTTATCAAGAAGTCCGTTCTCCATAATAAAACTCTCTAACTTAGAAACTGACCGAAAATCGATACCTTTTAAATGCGAAATGATATGCAACAAAAGAAAGGAGATAGTTAGTGTCACATGATAACTGTACAGGCCCGTTTGACCCCCTAGCCCAAAACCCCAACTAAATATCCAAACCCAACAAAACTTAAAGCCCAAGATTAACAGCCCAAATACAAAAAAAATCAAAAAAGAAACCTAAGAAAAACCCTAGCCCCAAGCTGCTGCTGCCTCTGCCATCAGTCCCATCCCACCGCCCCAAGACCGACGCCTGCAGCACCTCCACTGGAACCTGCAAACATTAATAGGAATAGATAGAAAGCAAAGCAAGTTGTAAGGGAGATGGCTATAAAAAGCCACCCCCAAAACCACATTAGGCACTAGAGAAAAATAAAAAAACAACATTTTGATTTCAAAACACGAAAAATCAGTGAGCAAAAAGCGCGAAAATAGCCAATCAAAAAAACACTAAATCGGAAGACCAATACCAAGAAACAGATACCCAAAGAACCCAAGGTGATTTTATTTAATTATTATCGTTGATCTCTTTTTTAAATCTATTTACCTATATATACATATATTATAAATATACTTTAAAATAATAATAATAAATCAAATTTTTACCTTTTTTGATTCCGCCACCACCATGTGGTGTCTACGGTGGCAGTGTGCTGGCAGCGCCTACGGTGGGCGATGGCGGACGAGGCAGAACCCTTGTCACTTGCAGAGAGAAATCCCTTCTTTTTTTTCTTTTTTCCTTTAAACTCAGAAGAATGAAATTTCAGCAAAAAATTTGGCCTTTATAGTTTCTCTGGTACGACGTCGTTTGGGGCAAACATTCCATCCCCAAAACGGCGTCGTTTCATGCTGCACAGAGGACCCGACCCGCCTATGCCCAGGATCCGCGTGTTTTAGACTGAGGAGGTTATTTGCGCCCTCAGTCCTTCCGCTTTTGAGGCTTAGTTCAATTGGGTCTCGTCCTATCCTTTTTTTTTAATTTTTACCCCTATGATTTCCTTCCTATTTCATTTTAGTCCCGTCCTGAACGTTGCGTTTTGAGAGGGGGAGGGAATAATTTCCCTTTTGATCCCTGCCCTTTTGCACGCGATTCATTTCAGCCCTTCAGTCTGCACTTATCTATTTCTACTTTTAAAATCTATACCCAAACCTTCTTTTTTTATGATTTAGTCCTTTTTTATCTTAATTGAATTAATTAATCTAAGATATTAGCATTATTATTATATTTATCATTAGCATTATTTTCATTATTATCATATTTTATTAATTATAGGCGTTACATTATCAATCTTATTCTTCTTCTTATTATTATTACTATTACATTCATTAACATATTATTATTATTTTTGCTATACTATTATCATTCTTTTTTACCTACTAATATTATTGATATTAATATATATTAATGTATTGTTATTATTACTATTATTTTCTTATTACCATTATTATTATTCTTCTTTACGTATATATTAGTATTTGTATTATTATTATTATTATTCATTTTTATTATTATCATTATATTTATACTTATATTTATTTTATTCTAATACCATTTTTTTTACTATTTCCATTATCATTATTATTATATATACATATATATATATCCTTTTACTACTGTTTTTTTTATATACATATATTTTAAATATTATTACTATTATTATTATGACTTAACAAATAGTTATCACCTTTATTTTAGTATTATCCCTATTATTATCATCTTATTCTTAAACTAATTAATTTCATATAGATATTATATTATATACCTTCCTTTTTATATTTATTTACTTGTTACTTCATTACTAATTATTTTAACTTGTTATTATCATTATTTATTGTTATTGTAAATATATTGTTTTTCTTCTTATTTAACCTATTATTATTATTGTTTTTTTCACTTTATTATTATTACTATTATCATTATTCATTACTTTATTATTATTATTACTACTATTAAATTAGTATTATTATATTCTACTACTATTATTATTATTTATATTACTATTATTTTTATCGTTTTCGTCATCATTGTCACTTTTTATTTTGCCATGTTTTATTTATTTATTTACTTACGTATTCGATCATTTTATTTACCTCATGCTTTTGTTTTATATTTTTATATTACTAGCCTTGCTTTCATCCTTTTATAATTTCTCATATCGTTGTTATTGACACTGTCGCACTTATTATTATGTTCTTATGCATGTTAATACCATATTTTGCATTTATGTTTTACTAAATCACGTTTTTACCTAATATATTAAAAACGATTCTTCCATAAAAGTAATATCTCGTATTAGGTAACTCGAGAAAATCGTGTCCTAACTTACTGGGTTTCGATTTTTCTCATTTAACCTAAATAACGGAATATTCTTTTAAATTACAATACGAGTCTTAAAAATGTTTATTTTCAGAGATACGAGGTGTGATGCCCTAACTTACCGGGTATGACATTTTGTTACCTCAAAATAAGATTTTTCGCAAATAGAGGCAATATTCGGTGTTCAGAAATTTGAGGAAACGTGCCCTAACTTACTGGGTTTCGATTCTCCTCGTTCATCCTAACTAACCGAATATCCTTTTGAAAGAGGTCAAAATACATTAATTTTAAGTGAAGGCAAGCTCATCCTCAAAGTTCGAGGTGTCGTGTCCTGGGCATGATGTTTTATTACTTCGAGATGAGGAAGTCTTTAACATCCATTTTAACTTATTCAATCATTTTTTAAAATAGTATTAACGCAAAAAGAGATCGTATTTTAAATTCTTTCAAGTTTTCAAATTTTCGACATTGAGACATTAATTAATCAACTAGGTACCAATTTTGGGCGTATCGGGGGTGCTAACCCTTCCTTGTGCGTAACCGACTCCCGAACTCATTTTTTGATTTTCGCAGACCAAAAATTATCGTTTTAGTAAATCTTAAACTTTATTAAAATGATTAATCAAAGGTGATCCGATCACACCTCATCAAAAAAAGATTGGTGGCGACTCCAGTTTTTTCGTTTTCATTTTCAAAATCCAAGTCGACTACCGTTTTACAAAAAAATAGTTACGATAGCTTGGCGACTCCACTGGGGACTAATTTCGAGAGTCGAGCCATAAGTTGATTCACTTGTCTTTTTGTCGAAAATTGAAAATTTGGTTTTGATAAACGACCCTTTTATTACATTTTCTCCTGTTATTTTTGTGGCTTATGATATAATACTTGCTGCGTTGGTTCGAGTTTTTAAATAGTTTTGCATATCGCATTGCATGACCGTTGAGGTCACACCCTTTTAAGTGGAAGCGAGAAACTACTCCTTCGTGAGGTCTTCACCTCCGTATAGGATAGTGGATCGCTTTCGGGATACATCCGTACCTGCGTCTTCGTGAGGTTTTCATCTCTGTATAGCCGTAGGGAAATGTATTCCCCTGAATCGAACTCGGTCCGTATGAGCCTATAATGGGGGAGGATTGAGGAATCTGCTAGTTTAGGTACCTTTACTTCAGAACCGAACCACATGTAATGAGCACTGAGAGCCTGCCCTAGGTAGAACCACACCGAACCCTAGTGTTTACCTGATTAGGTGTTTTGATTATTTCTTGATTGCTTTGATCTCTATTCTTAGTTTAATACTAACTCGCTTGTGTTTTATTGTTGTTGCATGACATCTCATCATAAAAGGGGTGTTGATTCACGATTTGGTTACTAAATAGAAGAGTTTAGCATGGAAAAAGGGTTTCTTGATAGAGTGGAAGATAATGCAGTCGTCTGAGTATGGTCTGAGAAGGCACAGCAAGAAAAGGGGATAGTTTGGCCGAGGAATACGAGTCAGAGTTATGGGATTTCACTCGCATCAGTGCGACTCAGAACGACCTGAGAGAACTAAGAGAAATATGGAATAGTTGGAATGACGAGATCAAGCATCTCTTTTACTGCAACTATGGCGACCTACCTTGTCTGCTCGACATAAAGGTGGATAAATACTTATTCCAGGCCCTCGCACAGTTTTGGAACCCCGCTTACAGTTGCTTCACCTTCGGAGGAGTCGATTTAGTACCCACCATGGAAGAATACATGGCTTTACTTAATTGCCCAAGTATTCAGGCCGATAGGGCCTATTCAAGACCTGTTAACGTCCCTCCATTTTTGAAGAAATTGATACGTATCACGGGAATGAGTGAACAATGGGTTGCAGCCCGTATCAAACAGAAAGGAGATAGCAAGTGTATTCCTTGGGGGAATTTGAGAGACTTGATATTGGCACATCCGGATTTGAAGAAAAGGGTTGATGTTTTCGCTTTAAGCATCTATGGTTTGGTTGTCTTTCCAAAGGCATTAGGATATGTAGATAAAGCTGTCTCAGACTTATTCGACCGACTTGATAAAGGTACTACGCCAGTCCCGGCAATCCTAGCAGAAACTTTCAAATCCTTGAATGCATGTCGGAGAGCAGGCGAAGGAAGATTTATTGGTTGTGTATAGCTTCTCTTAGCTTGGTTCCATAGTCATTTTTGGAAAGTAGAAAAGGTTTCCTATCGGGTTTTCTCTAAAGACTATTCTCCATTAAGAGAATTAGTGGCCACATCGAGACGAGACGACATCTCAGAAGAGAAATGGATAACTATCCTCCAAAGTTTGCAGGCTAAAAATGTTGAATGGAGAGCTCCGTGGTTAATCCCTAGAGAGATCTTATATAAGTGTGGTAATTTTGACTGGGTCCCTCTAGCTGGAATATAGGGGGCTTCTGGATACACTCCGTTACTTGTGTTAAGGCAGTATCGGTCGAGGCAGTTCATATCGGTAACATGAGGTTTAGCTCAGTGTGAATTCTCCTATAAAGATGACGGTTATAAGAAAAAGGTTCGTGACATATCAGATGTGTGGAACCAAACCCGAAGAATGAAGGGATTCACCGCAGGCCCGATGACAACCCCCGAGTATGAATGGTGGTGGGGTAAGAGAGTCAATGATAACATTCCTAAGCCGAATCAAGGGAACACTCAGCCAATAGAAGAGCATTTGCGAGTAGCCCCATCTGAGCTAGAGATCATAAAGCAAGACTTCGAGAGAAAGAGCTCAGAATTTGGAAAGATGATAGAGCAATTGGAGGAAGAAAAAATGCGGCTAGGATTGGACGTCGACATCCATAAGCTAGAGGCCGAAAAGCTAAGGAAAGAGAAGAACAAAGCTGAGGAGGACTTGGATAGTCTGAAGATCGATTATAAGAAGCTACGTATGTCAATAAGAACTGCCGGTTTGGGCAAAACATCAGAGCAGTAGGTCAAGAGATTGGAAAAGAAAAGACTAGAGCTGATCAGTGGGAGAAGAAGTTTCATGATGTCCGAATACGAGAAGATGTGCTAAAGAAAAACTTGTTAGAAAGCCAAAACAAAAAGGAGAAGTTACGAGTTCGGGTGGCTGAATTAGAAAGATCACTACATCAACATCGTAGCCGCAATTTCGTAATAGAGTTGAAAGCCAGTCTAAGTAGGATCGAAGAGTTGAAAGAGGAAATAGGGAAACTCGAGACCGCACTACAAGATAGTAAAATTCGAGTGGAACTCCTTGAGGCAAATAATGAACAGTATAGAGAACAACTCTTCCAATCTCAAGATCAGATCAGAAATAGAGATTATGTCATGGGCGAAGCTGTGGCTCAGGTTTAGGAGGTAGCCGATCACTTACAAACCCTGGCCGTTCAGGCTGATGTATTGAGCTTAAAGTACGAGTCAGAATCAGATCGAGGCCAAAACTTAGCTTGGCTTCTTAGAAAAGTTAAGGCTTTGGGCATTAGGGCAAAGTCGTATGTGTAATCACCCGTTCTATGTAAAGAAATTTTTCTTCTAGTGAAGTTCTTCTAACGAAATTGAATTAGAATCAACGCCTCTTTTTGCATTCATTCATTTGCATTACATTTCATCATATGCATTAAAATTTACGAAAGAACCCTGATTAAGAAAAATTATTTTGATTAATCCGAAACCAACGAAAATCAACCAACCGAATCTGACTACTATATACATTTGTAAAACCAAAGAAATGGATCAAAGACTAGAAAGATTAGAACAACTACAAAGGGATATGCAAGAGCAATTACAAGCACGGATGCAAGAGCAGTTAGTGAAAATCTAACAAGATATGAGGGAACAAATGCAAGAATCCCGAGAATAATATGTTAGGGCAGTTACTTACGATTCTTTGGCTAAAAGAACGCGGAAAAGGGAAGAACACTATAGGGAGCGACAATGAAGACCCTATCTATCCTCCAAGGCTTTACCCGATAAACACTCAATCACAACCGAGAGATGCACTCACGAACGGCGCTTTGTCATTATTAGACCCAGCAATACAATAAAGGCGGTGCCTCGCTGCACCGATGAATGCTCCTATAGGTTGGGCCCACTCCCGGAGATAATCCAGCTAATCCATTTGTCCCAGACCTTGATGATGTGGCAGAAACAGAAAAGGAAAAGGTTGACTTGGCAAAGCAACTTGATGACCGATGCAAATGGCTTGAAGAGAAATTCAAAGCAATGGAGATCACGATTACCGTGGAGGGATTGACACTAAGGGCTTGAGCTTGGTCCCAGACCTGGTGCTCCCACAAAAATTTAAAACCCTAGAGTTTAAAAAGTATAATGGGACAAGCTACCATGAAGCTCATATTACGATGTTCTGTCGAAGGATGACAGGGTATGTCAATAACGACCAGCTGTTGATCCACTATTTCCAAGACAGTCTGATCGGATCCGCGGCCAAGTGGTATAACCAGCTCAGCCGTGCCCAAATTGGTTCGTGGAAAGACTTGGCTCAAGCTTTTATGAAACAATACGGCCACGTGACAGACATAGCGCCCGACAGAATTACATTACAAAATATGGAAAAGAAGCCAAGTGAGAGCTTCAGGCAGTATGCCCAGCGATGGAGGGAGATAGCAATGCAAGTTCAACCACGTCTCTCGGAGAAGGAAACAACGATGCTTTTTATCAATACCCTGAAGACCCCATTCATTAACCATATGTTGGGAAGCGCTACTAAGAGCTTCTCAGACATAGTCATGTCTGGGGAGATGATAGAAAACACGGTGAGATGTGGAAAATTTGAAGCGGGAGAAAGTGCCAAGAGATCGGCTCCTAGAAGGAAAGAAAACGAAGTGAACAATGCGAACATATACAATAAAAGTTATTCCAAGCCAATCACAGTGAGCCAACCAAGGGCAGTGGCTACTAGCCATCAGGGCTCTACAAGGCAAGATTCTGACTCGAGGCCTAACACAGAAAGAGTTCAATTCACGACAATCCCAATGACGTATAGAGAGCTTTACCAAAACCTGTTCGATGCGCATGTGGTGTCCCCATTTTACCTGAAACCCATGCAACCTCCATTTCCTAAGTGGTATGACGCAAATGCTCAATGCGAATACCATGCAGGAATCTCAGGACACACGATTGAGAACTGTACGGCCTTCAAGAAATTAGTCGAAAGATTCATAAAGATGGGCATTATGAAGTTCGATGATCCCACAGGACCTAATGTGGCTGGAAATCCGTTACCCAGTCATTCAGATGAAGGGGTAAATGCGATAGTTGAAGGTGGAGGGATGAGAACTAAGACGGACGTATCGGAGGTAAAGACCCCTTTGAGATGGGTTTGGAAGAAAATGGTAGAAGGAGGTTTATTTACACAAGATTTAGAGGAGAAGCCTGAAGGAGGGAAGTACTACTGTGAATTTCATGACGAGAAAGGGCATGAGATCCAAAAGTGTAATGAATTCAGGGCATTGGTACAGAGATTGATAGAAAATAAAGAGATCGAATTCTTTGAGTACACCGAGGACCCGAAAGGAGAAGATGTATGCGCATCAGAGCAAGGGCCAACCAACAATGTTCAAAGGGTCAATCACCCAGTCGTAATCATATCGCGACCAAGGACCAGTGAAATGGGAGTACCAATTGGCCAAGGGTCATAATCCAGAAACCTGTTGCTTTCCCTTACAAAGATAGCAAGAGTGTGCCTTGGAACTATGACTGTAATGTGACAATCCCGGGAAAGGAGAACCCGATTGACACTACGGAGGAAGGACAAGATGAAGGGTTCTATACACGAAGTGGAAGGCGTTATACCCCGAACACAAAAGTAGAACCAACCAAAGGAAAATCCGTGATTGTTGAACAAAGAAATGAAAAGACGATCAAACCTGAGTCACCTATCAATGAGCCTGTAACGGAGAAAGAGGCTACAGAGTTCTTAAAATTCCTGAAGCATAGTGAGTACAGCATTGTGGAGCAGTTGCACAAACAACCAGCTCGCATATCGGTACTAGCCTTGCTTTTGAGCTCAGAGACACACCGCAGTGCATTGATAAAGGTGTTAAATGAAACATACGTGGCGGATGATATTTCTGTTAAAAAGCTCGATCGCCTGGTCAATAATATCAGTGCTAATAACTTCATTTTCTTTAATGACGACGAGATACCACCAGGGGGCATGGGATCTACAAAGGCCCTGCACATCACCACTCGCTGCAAAGGATATACGTTGCCAGGAGTGCTGATTGATAATGGATCAGCGCTGAACGTCCTGCCCTTGTCCACGCTAAATAGATTGCCAGTGGATAGCTCTCACATGAAGACATATCAAAACATCGTAAGAGCATTCGATGGTACTGAAAGGAAGGTGATGGGAAGAATCGAGATACCTCTCTTGGTTGGCCCAAACACATATGAAGTGGACTTCTTAGTAATGGACATCAAGCCCTCATACAATTGCCTGTTAGGGAGGCCGTGGATTCACTCGGTAAGGGCAGTACCGTCGTCCCTACACCAAAAAGTGAAGTTGGTAACTGAGGGTAGGTTGGTAACGATAAACGCTGAAGAAGACATCATTGTATCCGTTACCAGTGACACACCGTACGTAGGTACAGATGATGAGGCAATAGAGTGTTCCTTTCGATCACTAGAATTTGTCAATGCTACATTCATCGTCGAAGGAAACAAGATCCCAATGCCTAGAATATCCAAGACCACGAGGATGGGCCTACGATTAACTGTTGGCAAAGGAGCCCTGCCAGGGAGAGGACTGGGAAGATGCCTCCAAGGAAGGATTGAGGTACCAGTGTTGAAGGAAAAAAGAGATCGCTTTGGCTTAGGATTTAAGCCAGATGCGAAGCAAAAGAAGAAAGAGCTGGAGAAAAGGCAAAAGATAAGGAGAGCGCTGCGCGGTGAGGAGGTCAAGTGGGAACCAATGACCTTTCCTCACTTATCCAAAACATTCGTGTCAGGAGGGACTATTTACTCAAAAAGAAAATCGACAAAGAAAGAGCCCGTCGAGGAAATATTGAACAGTTTGAGCATCAATGCTATATCCGACAGAAAAACTGAAGAGAATTTAGCCAGAATTTGCCCTTACATCCCGGGAAGCATTTTGAACAATTGGATCGTGGAGGAGATCCCTGTAACTTTTAGGATTAACCCAGAGTATTGTTCACAACAAGCTTATTGCCCTAAGCCTAGGGGCAATAAGAATCCTTTTATGAAATAGGCATATGTCCAAATATCGTTATTTCAATAAAAAATACATTTTTGCGTATCATTTTGAGTAAATATTTTTTATTCTTTCCAATTCATCCATAATCATGCTACACAATTAAAATATTCTTAGATTCTTTTGTTCTTTGGATTTCTTTCTTCATTCATAATAGGTCTCCAGATATCAATGATATGAGCAATATTGCCACTGATTCAGAGACTCCTTTCGAGCAAGATTTGTGTATGGAGGATACTGAGGATTTTGAAGATGACCAAAATTGTAACCTATCTCCTGATTTGTTAAGAATGGTGGAACAAGAAGAGAAACAAATTTTACCTCACAAAGAGTCAGTGGAAATTGTTAGCTTAGGAGAAGGAAAAGAGGTGAAAATTGGAGATAACATCACTACAGAAATAAAGCGAGACCTCGTCGAGTTACTCCGGAAATTCAAGGATGTCTTCGCATGGTCATATCAAGACATGCCTGGGTTGAACACTGATATCGTGGTACATCGACTCCCCATAAAGGTAGAATGCAGGCCAATTCAATAGAAACTTCGAAGGATGAGACCCGATGTGTTGTTGAAGATTAAAGAAGAGGTCAAGAAGCAATTCGACGCCAGTTTCTTACAAGTGGTCAAGTACTCAGAATGGGTGGCCAATATAGTCCCAGTTCCTAAGAAAGATGGAAAGGTACGAATGTGCGTGGATTACCGAGATCTGAACAAAGCCAGCCCAAAAGACAACTTCCCGTTGCCTCACATTGATACACTAGTAGATAACATGGCAGGTTACTCACTTTTCTCATTTATGGACGGCTTCTCAGGGTACAACCAGATAAAGATGCATCCAGAAGACATGGAAAAGACCACATTCGTAACCATGTGGGGAACATTTTGTTATAAAGTGATGCCATTCGGGCTAAAAAATGCGGGAGCAACATATCAGAGGGCCATGGTAACTTTATTCCACGATATGATGTACAAAGAGATCGAAGTTTACGTCGATGACATGATTGCAAAATCCAGAACAGAGAATGAGCATGTGCAAGTCCTGAGGAAATTATTCTTAAGGTTAAGAAAGTTCCAACTAAAGC
This sequence comes from Gossypium anomalum, assembly GCA_025698475.1. NCBI lineage: Eukaryota > Viridiplantae > Streptophyta > Magnoliopsida > Malvales > Malvaceae > Gossypium > Gossypium anomalum. The sequence continues at coordinate 95,939,432 of CM046966.1, read as the reverse complement.
TCAATCCCGCAAAATGCACTTTCGGATCCCGGTCAGGAAAATTGTTGGGATTCATGGTGAGTGAAAAAGGAATTGAGATTGACCCAGACAAAGTTAGGGCTATACAAGAATTGCCTCCACCACGCACTCAAAAAAAAGTTCGAGGTTTCCTAGGAAGACTGAATTACATTGCTCGGTTCATTTCACAACTGACAGAAAAATGTGATCCGATATTTCGTCTTCTCAGAAAGCATAACCCGGGTGTTTGGGATGAGGAGTGCCAGAAAACCTTTGACAAGGTCAAGCATTACCTATCCAATGCCCGAAGATCGATGCCACCTTGCCCGAGATAAACCATCGTCTTTGTACTTGGCAGTGTTTGAAAATTCCATGGGATGTGTGCTAGGCCAACACGACGAGTCGGGAAGAAAAGAAAAAGCGATATACTATCTCAGTAAAAAATTTACCGAATGTGAGACAAGGTATTCGCCGATCGAAAAGTTGTGTTGTGCTTTGATTTGGACAACTCGAAGATTGAGACAATACATGTTGTACCACACAACTTGGCTCATCTCAAAACTAGACCCTTTGAAATACATGATGGAATCAAATGCTTTGAACGGAAGAATGGCTCGTTGGCAAATTTTACTTTTTGAGTTTGATATAGTCTACGTAAACCAAAAGGCTGTAAAGGGGAGTGCAATAGAAGATTTTCTAGCCAGTAGAGCTCTAGAAGATTATGAGCCATTGAGCTTTGATTTCCCGAATGAGGATCAAATGTATGTTGCAACCACGGAAGAAGAGCCTCAAGAAGGCCACTCTTGGAAGCTGAATTTTGACGGAGCATCAAATGCTGTAGGCAATGGAATCGGGGCAGTCTTGGTATCCCCAAACGGAGATCATTATCCTTTCACTAGTAAATTGGATTTTGACTGTACAAATAACATGGCGGAATACGAGGCATGCGTCATGGGCATCCATGCAGCCATAGAACGCAAAATAAAAGTGCTGGAGGTATACGGAGATTCTGCATTAGTGATCTACCAGCTTAAAGGTGAATGGGAGACAAGAGATCCGAAGTTGATCAATTATCGAATCTTTGGTTCTTGAGCTAATCGAGGAGTTTGACGCGATGTCACTTTCGCTATCTCCCACGAGATGAAAATCGGATGGTCGACGCCTTGGCAACCTTAGCTTCTATGATCAAAGTGAACAAGCAAGAGGATATGAAGCCTATCCAAATGAGTATTTACGAGGCCCCGGCTCATTGCTGCAACATCAAAGAAGAAGAAGAGAAAGATGATCGTCCTTAGTATCAGGATATTTTACAATATGTGAAGAGTCATGAATACCCAGACCAGGCGTCTGAGAATGATAAAAGGACACTGAGAAGGCTGGCTAGTGACTACGTCTTGGATGGAGAGATCTTATACAAGAGAAGGAAGGATCAGGTACTCTTAAGATGTGTAGACATTTATCGAGGCTAAGCAAATCCTAGAAGAGGTTCATGAGGGCGTCTGCGGGACACATGCCAATGGTTTCACCATGGCCAGACAGATCATGAGATTCGGATATTATTGGTCCACTATGGAAGGGGATTGCATCAACTATGCCAAGAAGTGCTATAAATGTCAAATTTATGGAGATAAAATTCATGTCCCTCTTTCACCCCTTCATGCCATGACTTCTCCATGGCCTTTCTCCATGTGGGGCATGGATGTCATAGGGCCAATCTCACCAAAGGCATCTAATGGACATCGATTCATCTTTGTGGTCATAGATTACTTCACCAAATGGGTAGAGGCCACATCTTACGCCAACATCACAAAGTCGGCAGTCAGTAAGTTCTTAAAGAAAGAAATCATATGTCGATATGGGATGCCTGAGTGAATCATATCGGACAATGCACTAAACTTGAACAATAGCATGTTAGCGGAGGTCTGTAGCCAGTTCAAGATTAAACATCATAACTCGTCACCGTATCGCCCAAAGATGAATGGTGCAGTAGAAGCGGCCAATAAAAACATAAAGAAAATCGTGGGGAAGATGACTGAAACTTACAGAGATTGGCACGAGAAATTACCATTTGCCCTGTATGCCTACCGGACGTCAGTCAGAACATCTACCGGGGCAACACCATTTTCTTTAGTTTATGGAATGGAGGCAGTTCTACCTATTGAGGTCGAGATTCCCTCTCTACGCGTTCTTTCAGAACTAAAATTAGATGAAGCAGAATGGATCCAGTCTCGATACGACCAGTTGAACTTTATTGAGGAGAAGAGGCTAAAGGCTATCCGTCATGGTCAAATGTATCAAAAGAGAATGATGCGGGCTTATAATAAGAAGGTTCGCCCCAGGGAATTCCATGAAGGAGACCTTGTTTTGAAAAAGATCCTTCCCATACAAAAAGATTTCAGAGGAAAATGGAGGCCTAATTGGGAAGGACCTTATGTGGTAAAGAAGGCTTTCTCTGGAGGAGCTCTAATTTTGATCGAGATGGATGGTAAAAGTCTGCCTAATCCTGTGAATTCAAATTCGGTCAAGAGGTACTTCACCTAAAAAAATAAAAATAAAAAAATGGAGAGGCCAAGGCGAAAACCCACAAAAGGGCGCTTTGAGACCAAAAGGGTTTTGAGTTGAAAACCCAGGAATGGGCAATTCAAATTCTGATCGAAGTTGGGGCATACGGTGATCCTGTTTTCTCTGAATTGATAAGAAGGAGAAATGCTACATCTTGGGGCATCAACAAAATACTCTTGGTCTTCTAAACGCATACCAAGTTCAAAGGGTCTCTGAGAAATTCGTGCAACGAAGCTCATACTGTTAATATTTGGAGCACTTTCCTATTTAAGTCACTTTGCATTTTTGGCAGAATGTGCTATCTTGATTAATTCGTTAGTTTTCATTTTGTATCTTAGCAAATTTGCTATCTTGATTACTCTATTCACTTTGAGGTTCGCTCTCAAAATAAAATTCCATCTTGTCTACCGCAATAATCTGTTTCAAGAAAATAACTGAGATCAAACCTAATTGAAACGGCAATTAAAACCCTAGGGACTCATCGGGAAATTTTCCCTTGTCCCTAAACGGCAATGTTTTAATCCAGGACTTAAAACAGTTACTATAAGGACTAAATTAAAACTGGAACAAAATATCAGGGCTAAATCATAAATAAAACAAAACAAAATTGTAATCGTAAGAAAAGTGGAGGGACTAATTGGGTAATTAACCCAATACTCAAAAACACGCGGATCCTCTCGGGTAATCGGGTCAACACGCGGATCCTGGGGCCTCAAAACGTCGTCATTTTAAGCTTATCAGACTAAGCTAAAACGGTGTCATTTTTTAAGGGCTATATAAACCAAAACTAAAGCTCAGAATTCATTTTACACTGATCTCTAAAAAAAAAAAAAGTTTGAAAATCCTCTGAAGAGGTCTAGGGGTCGGCTTCGGGGCTCTGTCAAGCTACCGTACCCCGACATTCACGAGCCCACACGCCACCTCGAACACCACCACGCACAGTGATTGGATGGTTTAAAAACCCTCCTCATTTCACAGGTAAATCCCTTTTTCTTTTTAACGTTACCCTTTTAAAAAAAAAACGATTTGTATATTCGTAAAAGAGAAAAGAAAACCAAAAATATGAAAAATAGTCACCTCTTAAAATAAACTCTATTTTTTGTTTCTTCTGTGAGTAATATATGTATTTTTATTCTGTTCAAAAAAAACAATCCCCCTTGTTACAGTAAAATCCTTTGGCTTTTATAGCCTTTGTTTACAAGTTTGAATATTTTCTGCTTGATTTCTTGCCTTCGTTTGCTTAGCTTCCTTTTCTGCTACCTTTTTCTTTCCTTGTGTCTGTTGGATTCCTTTTTGTTTTGCAGGTAACAAAAATCTGGCTAAGATTGCGTTGTGGATACGAATCTTGCCTTGATGACCACAAAATGGTTTCTACTGCGAAGATCCCGGCACCGATGGAGGTGCAAAGATCCGTGATGAAGCCTGAAATTACGGTAGTGACACTCGGAGTGCCCCAAAGCCTCCGGTCAACGCTTTGATGGCCCTAGTGCAAGGTGACCGTCGATCTGACCGGCATTGATGAGGGCCAGCTGGGGTGACGTGAGGGGACAGGGCTATTGATGGCCCTTGCTTCGGGAGTTGGAACGGCTCTGACGTGGCGAAGATTCTGGAACAACTCTTACAGCGCTGAGGTTCCAAGGAAACCCTAGGGTTTCCTGCTGATGCCTTAAGTCATTGGGCCTTTTGGGCCCAAGTGATTTGGGTCTATTTAGGTGTTTGGGTGTAACGGGTCTATTGGGTAGTGGTAGTTTACTGGGCTGTAACCGGGCATAAAGTCTTAGGCTAATTTGGGTCACATGAGTCACGGGCTTTGGGTTTATCAGGCTTTGAGGCCTGTTTATTTGTAAATGGACTTTAATGGACTTTTTAAATAAATAAATATTTATTTATTTAATTATTTTATTTTGTTTTCAGCCCAGTCAAATTTGGGCTACTACAAAAGCATATACATAATATAGTGTTAAAAATACATGCCTAATATAGTTATTAAAAATATATATATATATAATAGAACATATACTAACAATAATAATAATAATAATAATAATAATAATAATAATAATAATAACAAAAAGATGTATGTACACCAAATAACACATAATAATATTAAAATAAAATAATAAGTGATAATAGTGAAAATAATAGGTGTAATAATAAATATAATGATGTATGAAAAAAATACTATATATAAAAGTATATATATACTCATATAATAAAATGTATGTACTAGTATTAATAATAAATATAATAGAGATAAAATAGATATAATAATATATATACATAATATAGTATCAAAGATATATATATATAACATAGTGTTTAAGAATATGTACATAAGATGATCAAAATACGTACATGGGATAGTATAAGAAATATATATATGAAAACATTAAAAATTTGTACATAATATATATATAAAATATATACAATATATACTTATATTAGAAATGATAATAGTATGTAAAAAAACTATTCACATGCTATATAAGTACGTATATATATATATATATATATATATAAATAATAATGGTGTTAGGAATATATAATATAGTATTAGAAATATACGTACAATAGTATAAAAGATATATAACTAACAATATTAAAGTATATACATAACAATATATAAAAATATGATATTAAAAACATATATACATAATAATATGAAAAAATATATGTATATATATATATAATATAGTATTAGAATATTTACATAATATATACATAATATAAATACTAATAATGTTAAAAAAACAACTTATTAATAATATTACATAAATATATTATAATATTAAAAATATGTACGTAATATATATATATTAGAAATAATAATAGTAGCTATAATAATATATTGATAATAAATAATAAAAGGAATAAAAATAACAGTAATAACAAGAATGATAATCATGAGAATAATATAAATAATATTTAAAATAAAAAAATAGCAAAGATAATATGAAAATAAATTTAAATCTGAAAAAAGGACTAAATTTGAAACAAAAATGAAGTTTTGGGGCAATTTTGAAATAAGAAAAAGAAGAAAGGGTTTATTTGAACGCGTGTGAAATGGTGGAGGGCCTAAAGTGCAATAACCCCCCTTTTTAAAACGCCAGCATCAGCTAGGATTAAATTGAAAGGTGCGATATATTTTGGGGCCGAATTAAAAGTGAAAAAAAATTAATTGCAGAAGCATGAAAAAGCGGAGGGGATAAATGCGCAAATAGCCCCTCCAATGAAAACACGCGGATCCTGAAGTTGGAGCGGGTCAGGTCACGAGTTCCCTCCCCAAAACGATGTCGTTTTGCATCTGGGGAGGGTACCCAAAACGCTGCCGTTTTGGTCAGCTTATAAAGCCCAAAATTTTTGACAAAAATTCATTTCTGCTATCCTTCTAAAAAAAAAAACTTAGCTACTCTCTCAATCCCTCTCTCTCTCTCGCCCTCTGATCGGACTCAAAGTCCAGCGAGCAAGCAGCCATATGTCGTTGTCGTCGCCGTCGCCAACCATCGCGCGCGGTGGCCGGAACTCCAAATGGTAAATTTTTTTATATTTTATATTTTATTATTTTTTATGTATTTATAATATACATATGCATATAAATAGATAAAATAATAAAATAATAAAATAAGAGAACACAAAATCACCTTGAGTATTTGCTTTCGCCTTTTCGATTTCTGATATTGGGTTCTTTGATTTGATGCTATTCTTGTATTTTTATGTTGATAGAATTGCTATTTTTGCTCAAAAGTCGAATGTTTTTTTTTTTTTTTTTTTTTTGCTTGAACTGCCGAAGAGAAACAAAACTTTAGATTTGGCTTTCTTTTATAGCCATTTACAATGCCCTAAACCTTATTGTTTACGTGTTTACTTCATTTTGCAGGTTGGTTGATGGCCGGTGGAGGTGACTATGGGGCAGGTAGTGCCAGGGGATGGTGTTGGTCAGATGGCAGAGGTAAGTGGCCGGTCAAAAGTCAGAACAAATGGAAGCCGAAAATGGGGCTAGGGTTTCGGTTGTAAATGGGCTAGTTTAGGCATCGGATTTGTTTGTAAATAGGCCCTAGGTTTAGGTGGGTTGTTGGGTCTTGGGTAGTTTAGGTTGCTGTGTAAAATGGGCTATAGGCTTCTGTTGGGGTTTAGTGGGCTAAGTGGGTAGGGCAAATTTGGGTTTTAACATTGCCGAAATGGAGTGGCCTTTTATTTATTACTTATCGTATATTTAATTTTCTATTTTATATTTATATATAGTATTATCAGCCAAAACAAAATAAAATAAGCATTTTTTTTTTGTTTTACACCCCGTAACTCTTCCTCAGCTAGGCTTGGGCAGAATAGCAGAGCAAGTACAAGTATTAGTAGCATAGAAAAAAAATGTGCTCCTTATCATTAAATTAATGTGTTTCTCGCGGTAATTGCGGTCTCTCGGGAGAATCGATGACTGTATCTTTGAGGCATTTGCTAGTACTAGTACATTTGAGAACTCTTAATTGGTTGGTTTTAAAAAACCCCAAGAATATGGAACAAAGGATTACCCCGGACACCTACAACGAGGTATTGATGGTGATTCTCAAATATCGCAGAACATAATATGATATGATGAGATAGAATACAATAGAAACAAAGACACAGGGAATAGGCTCAACAATCCATTAGTGAAAAAAATTATTTTAAGAGAAGTGATTAGTTTGAAAAATTATTTTAACAACAATGGTTAAATTAAGAAAAAAATTAAAGTAAAAATATATTTTTTTAACTTCAAATGTCACACATTTAAAATATAGACTGTACTCTTAAAAATAAAAGTACAACACTAAACCCCAAATGTATAAAGTGTATAACAACTTAGAATATATTTTAACTTTCAAAAATTTACATTAGGCTTCTCTTTAAAAAAAAAGTTTTAGAGTTAAATAAAGCATAATAGAAGTTAAATTGATTTATTTTCGACAAATGTTTAAAGACCAGAAAAATCATTATGCAAATTTGAAGTAGCATGAGTTTTCAAAATTTTGCATAGTAATAGCCAAATAGAAAAATTCCATGTTTTCTTTTCTTTCTTTTTTATCCTTTCGCTTTTAGGGTATTGTAAAAAACTTCCTTGATAGCATCCATTTTGTTTGACTGAACTTTATTGCATTTCTTTAATTTAATAATCCAAATTCATATTACATTTTGTGGAAATTTCCCTTCATACCAAATTTCCTATGCATTTTGTTGGAAGAAACTTCCTTGCGCTTCATGTATTTTTGTGTTTTAGCTAAGCTTAGTCTATGTATTTGGAGTTGTGAGCCATGGCAATTGCAACCATGACTACTCCTCTTCCTATTTCCTTATTCCCTTTTCTTCTTCTCATTCCCGCTTTTTGTTTTACCATTTGTCATGCCAATTCCAACGTGCTTTGCATTCAAAGTGAGAGAGAAGCTCTTTTGAAATTCAAGAATCATATTATTGATCCTTCAAACAGGCTATCGTCATGGGTTGAAGGTGGGTATTGCTGTGAATGGATTGGTGTCTTCTGCCATAACTCAACAGGCCACGTCAACCAACTGTACTTGGCTCCTCTTTCAGAGCCTGATGACTTTGCACCATATGCTGAATGGGAAGCTTACTACAATTCCCTGCTAGTAGGCAAAATAAATCCTTCACCGCTGGAGTTGAAGCATCTCAGTTCCCTAGACTTGAGCAATAACAATTTTAGCAGCATACAGATCCCGAAGTTTTTCAGTTTGCTGGAGAGTTTAACATATCTTAACCTCTCTCGAGCACGATTCCAGGGAGCAATTCCTCATAACCTGGGGAATCTTTCAAGGTTGCAGTTCTTGATCTTGGAGGTAATGATCTCAAATCAGAAAGTCTTCAATGGGTTTCTGGACTTTCTTCCTTGCAGTACCTTGATTTGAGTTCTGCGAATCTTTCTAAAGCAAATGACTGGGTACAGGTAACATTCAAACTTCCTTCTTTGTTAGAGTTGCACTTGAAATCTTGTTGTGTAGAAGATGATCCAACTTCGATCAGTGTTAATTCTTCAAAATCATTGCTTGCTCTTGATCTTTTCTGGAATCGCTTAACTTCAGTACCTAAGTCGATATTTTGTCTTCATGGTCTTGTGTCCATTGATCTTAGTGTTAATTCTTTGTGAGGCCCAATTCCAGATGGATTTGTCATATAATAAAATTGAAGATGGAATATCAGAAATCCTACAGAGTCTGTCTAGATGTTGTTTGGATTGCTTAGAGTCATTGAATATGTCCAATAACCAATTTTCTGGCCATTTAACTGATCAACTTGGACAATTTAAAAATCTATCTTACTTGTCCCTTGCTCAAAACAAAATTTTTGGTCCCATTCCATCATCCATAGGGGAGTTATCATCTTGGAATTAGTTCTTTGATGTTTCAGAAAATCAATTAAATGTTACTTTTCCTCTATGTTTTGGACAACTGGAAAGTTCGGAAACTCTGGATTTTAGGTATAATCTATTGGAAGGAGCTGTATTAGAAACCCATTTTCCTAATCTCACGAGACTGACAACTCGGAAGGCATCACACAATAGGCTTACATTTGAACCAAACTCAAGCTAGATTCCCCCATTTCAATGTCGAATTATTGAATTGGGTCATTGTCATCTTGGCCCAGTGTTTCCCCCATGGTTAAAGTTCCAAAAGAAGTTGCATCATTTAGATATCTCCTATGCAGGGATTTCAGATGTCATACCCTTTTGATTTTTGAACCTTCCTACTCAATTTAAATAATTAAATCTTTCCTATAATCAACGTACTAGAGGGATTTCATTTTTAAATGTAACAAATTTTATTGACTTGAGTTCAAACCGCTTTACAGGTCCATTGCCAAGAGTTGACTCAAGTTTAAGATATTTAGTTTTTGTCAAATAATTCTCTTTCAGGATCCCTTTCTGAATTAATTTGTAATCCATCATTAAAGGGGATGGTAGCTCTTTACATTTATACAAACCTACTCATCGGAGAAATTCCAGATTGTTGGAATCGGTGGAAAATTTTAGCTTATTTAAATTTAGGAAACGACAATTTGACAGGGAAAATCCCACCTACTTTAGGTTATTGAAATCCTTGTTGTTGGGAAGAAACCGAACCAAAGCGAAGCACAACCGGTGTTCTTTCTCTCCCTATAACTCCTGTCAAAAAATTATGGCAAGCACAATAGCAGAAAATATGTTCTCTAGCAACCTTAATCAACCACAAATCAACTAATGCAACCACAACAAAAATAAATAACTAGAGACACTGGTATTTTTACATGGAAAACCCCTCTAAATAAAGGGTAAAAACCACGGGACTTTAGAGTCCGAATAAAAGCTCCACTATCATCAAATGTTCAACTACAAGATCACAATATCAAGGCTACAACAAGCATTCAACTCCAACAAAGGCTAACAATATGTAATCTTTAGCAAAAGAGAGAAAAATGGGAGAACATCACCAAAAATGCAGCTGCTGAAAAACAAGTATTTCCGAAGCTACAAGACTCGGATGAAAAATCCGACTGCACAAAGTCAAGAACACCTTATCGCCTAGCTGCTGTCCAAAAATCAGCTCAATCGAACCATGGATGGACCTCCGATCAAGAGTTGATCACTACTGCACCAAACTTGAAAAAACTGATTTTTTCTCTCCTCTCTTCTTCGGATGAGCTTCAATCTTTCTATATTTTTAAAATTGATTTTTGGCTCTCAATTAATAGCTGCCCACATCCACATGTAAAAGCCAAAAAGAATGGCTTTTTGACAAATCCAAAAAGGCAATAAATATGTGGCAGAAACTTTTTCTTTTTTTTTTTAACCAAACAAAAAACAAAAAATAAACAAACAACCCTTTTAAGTTTGGGTTGACCGGGGTATGGGTTCCCCACATAGTGGGACCCACACCCAACAAATCTCCCCCTCCAACTATGTGGGGAATGCCTCCATGCCGGAGGTCAAACAACATGCTTCAAACTTTCCTCTTGGTAAGGCCTTCGTTAACATATCAGCACTATTATCATTAGTGTGTATCTTCTCAAGCTCTAACAGCTTACCTTCAAGAACATCTCATATCCAATGGTACCTCACGTCAATATGCTTAGATCTAGCATGAAAAGTTGAGTTCTTACCAAGATGAATAGCACTCTGGCTATCATAATACAAGACATACTTCTCCTGAGTAAAACCAAGCTCATGCACAAACTTCTTCATCCAAAGCATCTCATTGCATGCTTCGGTTGCTGCAAAACTCTGATTCGGTGGTGGACAATGCAACACACTTTTGCAGTCTCGATTGCCATGCCACAGCTCCCCCTGCATAAATGATTAAGTAACCTAAAGTAGATCTCCTCGAGTCAATGTCTCCGGCCATGTCTAAATCTGTATACCCGACAAGAACAAGTTTCTCATTGCCGAAACAAAGTTTCATGTTGGAAGTGCCACGAAGATATCTCAAAATCCACTTCACTGCATTCCAATGCTCTCTGCCTGGATTAGAAAAAAACCGACTAACTGTACCAACGGCATAAGCCAAGTCTGGTCTCGTGCAAACCATTGCATACATCAAACTACCCACGGCTGAAGAGTAAGGAATTTTCTGCATCTCTTCCTTCTCCTTTTCTTTGGAAGGACTATGCTTAACACTCAACCTAAAGTGCATAGCAAAGGGAGTATTCACCGCTTTAGCTTTGTCCATACTAAACCTTTAAAGTACTTTCTCAATGTACCTCTCTTGTGATAACCATAATTTCTTGGCCTTTCTATCACGTGTCAATATTATGCCAGGAATTTGCTTTGCTGGCCCTAAATCCTTCATTGCAAAGGATTTACTCAACTTTTGCTTCAACTTCTCAGTTCTAGAAGCATTCTGACCAACAATAAGCATATCATCAATATAGAGCAAAAGAATAATAAAATCATCACCAGAGAATCTCTTAACAAACACACAGTGATCAGAAGTAGTCTTCTTGTAGCCTTGCTCCCCCATAACAGACTCAAACTTCTTGTACCATTGCCTTGGAGCTTGCTTCAAACCATACAAGCTCTTCTTCAATCTGCACACATAGTGCCTTTCTCTTGTGCAACAAAACCCTCTAGTTGCTCCATGTAAAGTTCTTCTTCCAAGTCATCATGAAGAAAAGCAGTTTTCACATCTATTTGTTCAACCTCTAAGTCATAACAAGCTGCCAAACTCAGTGTAGTTCTGATAGAGGACATCTTCACAACCGGAGAAAATATTTCTTCAAAATTAACCCTCTTTTTTTTAGTATAACCCTTAACGACCAATCTAGCCTTGTATCATGAAGATGAAGACTTCTCTTCTTGGTTCAACCTATAAACCCACCGATTCTTCAAAGCTCTTTTGCCATCAGGCAGTTTCACCAACTCAAAGGTATGGTTTTCATGCAAGGATTAAAGTTCATCTTTCATCGCTTTAACCCACTGATCTTTGCATTCACTCTCCATAGCCTCTTCATAACATTCAGGTTCTCCCCTGTCAGTCAAAAGAACATGTTCATCAGAAGAATACCTGACAGAAGATCATCGATCTCTGGAAGACCTTAGAAATGGAACTGCTGGTGGAGCTATAGGTGCTTGTTGTTGATCATTCACAACATCATCCATGGGAGCATCAAAGTCACCTATATCCTGATGGTCATCACTAACATCACCATGCACATCATCCTGGATAAGATCTGGTGAAGAGTCGAGGGGAACCGGATTCACATCGATCAAGTCACCACTATCTTGTGAATCCACTTTCTCTGTCTTATCAATGTCATCAATGGTCTGATCCTCAATGAAGACAACATCTCTGCTTCTCACGAGTTTCTTTTGAACTGGATCATAAAGTCTATAACCAAACTCCCCATCTAGACCATAACCAATAAAGATGCATTGTCGAGTCTTGGCATCCAACTTGGATCTTTCATCCTTTGAAACATGAACAAATGCTTTACAACTGAACACACGTAGGTGATCATATGACACGTCTTTACCAAACCAAACTCTATCTGGCACATCACCTCGCAAAGGAACACTAGGAGACAGATTTATCACATGTGTCACTGTATTCAAAGCTTCAACCCAAAACGATCATGGCAACTTTGCATCTGACAACAAACATCTGACTCTCTCAATCAATGTTCGGTTCATTCTTTCAGCTAACCTATTTAACTGTGGAGTCTTTGGTGGTGTTCTCTGATGTCTGATTCCCTGTCGTAGACAATACTCATGAAACGACCCTGTGTACTTGCCACCATTATCAGTACAAATGAACTTCAACTTCTTCCCTGTTTCCCTTTCAACTGATGCTTAAAACTGTTTAAACAGCTCAAAGACTTGATTTTTAGACTTCAAAGTGTAAACCCACAACTTTCTTGAACAGTCATCAATGAAGGTCAAAAAATAAAATGCACCACCATGTGATCTTACTTTTATCGGACCACAAACATTTGAATGGACCAACTCTAGCAACTCTGATTTTCTGTGAGGAGGAAGGCTTCTAAATGAAACTCTTCTCTGTTTTCCTGCTAGACAATGAGCACAATTCTTTAGTGTAGCATTCTTCAAACCCGAAAGTTGATTCTTCTTCGCTAAACAGTTAAGCCCCTTCTCACTCATGTGACTGAGTCGTTTATGCCACAATTCAGTTGAGTTGTCATTCACTGTCACATTCATCATCTCTCGAGAAGTCAAAGCTTGCATCAAGTATAAATTTGAGCTCTTCTTTCCTCGAGCCACAACCAAGGAGCCTTTAGTCACTTCCTTTCGCCTCCTCATGAAGGTGTTCTGAGAATCCTCATCATCAAGCTTTCCTGCAGAAATCAAATTCAAATGGTTATTCGATGCATGTCTGACATCCTTGAGAGTTAAATTTGTTCCATTGTTACTCACCAAGCTAACATCTCCTATACCAATAACCGAAACTAAATCGTCATTACCCATTTTCAATACCTCAAAATCACTAGGAGTATAAGATGTGAAAAAATCCTTCATTGACGTGACATGAAGTGATGCACCAGTATCAATCACCCAACTAGTCTCGTCTCATGCTAGGTTGACCAAATTCTCATCACAAATAACCAATAGATCTTCACGAGTAACAGTAGCAACACGCTCGGATTTTTCATCATCATTCCGATCGTGTTTATCACCACCACCTTTGTTCTCTTTCTTCCACTTGAAGCAATATTTCTTAATATGACATTTCTTACCACAATGATGGCACTCAAGATTCTTGTATCTTGATCTTGACTTGCTTTGGCTTTTATCTCTACCCTTTCCATCTTTGTCTCTGTTCCTCCCCCTATTCTCGATAACCAACACCTCAGACTGTGATGTAGAACCCTGAGATATTCTTCTAACCTCTTCATTCAACACACCACTCTTGTAGGGCAGAATTAATAAGCAAGACCCGAAAGGTCTCCCAAGAGTCTGGTAAAGTAGCAAGCAACCAAAGACCTAAAATCTCGTCATCAAATTTGACACCCATACCAAGCAACTGATTCATCACACTCTGAAATTCACTAACATGGTCAGCTATAGACGTTCCTTCTTTGTATTTCAATGCCATCATTTTCTTCAACAAAAACAACTTATTATTGCTTGACCTCGAAGCATACAAGCTTTTAAGCCTCTCCCACAATGTTCGAGCATGTGTCTCTTGATCAATGTGGTTGTAAAAATTTTCTTCAACAAATTGCCGAATAAAGCCACACACTTGTTGATGCTTGAATTCCCATTCTTCATCACTTTTCGAATCGGGTTTTTGAGTAGTAAAGACCGAAAGATGCAAAGCCTTCACAAACAATAAGTCCTTCATTTTATTCCGTCAAAGTTGATAATTTGTGCCATTCAACATAATCATCTTGCTTGTATTGATTTCCATAATTATCTAACATAACTAAACAACCGAACCAAAGCGAAGCACAACCTGTGTTCTTTCTCTCTCTATAACTCCTGTCAAAAAATTATGGCAAGCACAATAGCACAAAATATGTTCTCTAGCAACCTTAATCAACCACAAATCAACTAATGCAACCATAACAAAAATAAATAACTAGAGACACCGATATTTTTACGTTGAAAACCCCTCTAAATCAAGGGTAAAAACCACGAGACTTTAGAGTCCGAACAAAAGCTCCACTATCATCAAATGTTCAACTACAAGATCACAATATCAAGCCTACAACAAGCATTCAACTCCAACAAAGGCTAACAATATGTACTCTTTAGCAAAAGAGAGAAAAATGGGAGAACATCACAAAAAATACAGCTACTGAAAAATAGGTATTTCTGACGCTACAAGACTCAGATGAAAAATCCTACCGTACAAAATCAAGAACACCTTATAGCCTAGCTGCTGTCCAAAAATTAGCTCAATCGAACCACGGATGGACATCCGATCAACAGTTGATCACTGCTGCACCAAACTTGAAAAAACTAATTTTTTCTCTTCTCTCTTCTTCGGATGAGCTTCAATCTCTCTATATTTTTAAAATTGATTTTTGGCTCTCAATTAATAGCTGCCCACATCCACACGTAAAAGCCAAAAAGAATGGCTTTTTGACAAATCCAAAAAGGCAATAAATATGTGGCAGAAACTTTCTTTTTCTTTTGTAACCAAACAAAAAACAAAAAATAAACAAATAACCCTTTTAAGTTTGGGTTGACCGGTGTATGGGTTCCTCACATAGTGGGACCCATACCCAACACTTGTATGTTAAACCTTCGAAACAATAGCATGTTTGGAGAATTGCCCTCCACATTGCGAAATTCTTGGAATTTAAATATGCTTGATCTTAGTGAAAATCATTTCAATGGAACTGTACCGGCATGGATTGGTTATAAGCTCTCGAACCTTGTGGTTCTAAGCCTTCGATCAAGTAACTTTGATGGTCATATTCGTCACAAAATTTGTGAACTTCAATTTCTTTAGAACTTGGACCTTGCCCACGATACATTTCAGGAGTTATCCCATAATGTTTTAATAATTTAAGTACAATGGCCACAAAAAATAGAAATTTTTTTGAACTTTCTTTGCCCTATTTCAGTGGTGACTCATTTTTTTGAAAGCATTATTGGTGTTGAAAGGACGAGAGGATAACTATGGTAGAACACTAGGACTTTTTACCAGCTTGGACCTTTCAGTCAACAATCTCACAAGAGAAATCCCCAAAGAAATTGGTACTCTCGTTAGACTATGTCTTTAAATTTTTCAAAGAATCTCCTAACAGGAAATATTCTAGACAACATTAGCAACATAGAGTTAATGGAATCTCTTGATTTGTCCATGAATCGACTAAATGGTGAAATCCCTCCTAGTTTTTTCAATTTGAATTTCTTGAATCATTTCAACGTGTCCTATAACAACTTGACAGGACAAATCCTAGCAAGCACTCAGCTTCAAAGCTTTGACAACTTGTCTTACGTGGGCAATCATCTTTGCAGACCTCCTCTCACTACAAATTGCACCTCAAAAGGTGTTCCAACTGATGTTGCAAATAATGGAAGTAATAGTGAATGAAGTAAAGTGAATTGGATTTATGTAAGCATAGTTCGTCGCTTTGTAATGGGATTTTGGGGTGTAGTAGCTCCCTTGTTTCTCATTAGGTCTTGGAGGACTGCATTCTATTGAAAGTTGGACCAGATCTATGGTAAATTGTATGTATTTTGGGCTACTATGGATATGTAGTTTGATAGGAAAAAAGATGTATAATTGATGCACCTAAGCTAGATTGTTGGGTGCTGAAAGATTAGTTTTAGCATTTGTCCTTTTTTAGGACTCATGAGTGTACCAACAAGGTGGCTCACTCGCTTGCGTAAGCGGCTTTGTTACATGCAAACCATAAGGAATGGGATGTTTTTCCCCTTTCGTCTTTCTTTGAAGAATGTTGAAATTATGTCTTATATTGATACAAATGAGGATTGCAGACGATAGCTTCAGGTGTATGGGGTGAGCCTGTTGGCTTGGGTTTAGTAGTCTGTCTCTTCTTTATGTTCGCTATTATTTTGTGGCTTTCTCATTAATAAAATTTTTTCTCTCAAAAAAATTAGTTAATTTAGACACACATTAAAGTATAAGTGTAAACCACACCCAAAGCACTCTAATTTTTTTTATTAATTTACTCACTCTAATTAATATTATTGTTCGAACTAGTCGTTGTCTTTAAAAATGTCATTAATCCACTAACGGATTGCTATTGTAACAAATTAGCCAATTGAATGATGACACGTGACACTTTCTTTTGACTTTTGGCAAAAGCTTAGAGACCTCTCTATAATTAATCCAAAACATCTTTTCCCTTTCTGTTCTCTTTGTAACTCAAAATGTAGAAACCAAAACATGCATCTCAGAGCTACATGTCCTTCACCATTTTCTCAACAATGGATCTATGACAACTATCAATGATAACCCACCATACATCCACAAATAGTTAAAAGAAAAATGAACATATATAAATACGAATGGATAAATAGCATAGATAGGGCAAGGGCAAAAGCTTCAACCTTTATTATTCGTTATATGCAGGCAATCTAAACCTCTAATAGATTTCAATAATAACCTCATCTTTGTAATATTTAAAGAGTTTGAGGGCGGACCTACAAGATTTTACAACATTTGTTGATTTATTGATTTATTTATTTACAAGCTAAACTATACCACAGGTTATACTGTCACTTTTAATATCTAACTATCATTTTTTTAATTTGGTCACTTAACTAATCAAGATATATTTTTAGTCCATTTCCGTTAAGTGTCATTAACTCTTTGAAGGAAGGGTGATGTAGCAATTAAAAAATTGATAATAACTAATTTAGATCTCAACTTTTACATATTATATTGATTTAGTTAAATTTTTTAAAAAATTAACCCTCAAAATTTACAAATGGTCTCAATTTGATCCTCATATTTTTTTAATAATTTCGATTTTTAAGTTTAAAAATAATTGTTAGAATTTTTTAAATTTTAAAAATTAATTAATTGTTACAAATGGTTTGTTTGTGTTTGTGGTTGATTATATAGGATTCGGATCTTAGATCTATTAAATGCCACTTTTTAAAAAAGATTACTTGAATCAATTGATCTAAACTTCAAATTTAGTTTTAGTACTCATACAAGAATAAAGGGCATCTCAAGCTTGTCTAATTTATTGAAAGTGTGCTTTGATGTATGATTGCGTTTAATTGTATGTCAATAATGCGGATGTTGTTTTGTCTCTTCGGGTTGAGTACGCCATGTAGCGACGTAAAAATTTCGCTTTGGTCGCTAGTTGAGGCGATTATTTGAATATTTGAAAATGGAATTTCGGTTTTAAAAAGAAAAGGAGTCGCCACCGATCTTTTTTCTAGGTGTGATCGGACACCTAATAAATCCTCTTTTTTAAAAAAAGAAAATTTATTTTTGAACAAAAATGAAGGCCGAATTTGGGTCTACGCGAAGATCCAGAGAAAAATAGGGTTCGGGAGTCGGTTATGCACAAGATATTAGCACCCTCACGACGCCCAAAATTGGTATCATGTTAAACACGTGTTGTCTTAATTCTCAAAAATACAAGTTTAATTTAATATTTAATCTCGATCCGATTGGAATACGAGAATTTGAAATTTTTAGTTTTTTAGAAGGACATCTCGTTTTTAACATGAGCCAATGATATCCACCCAGCATAGCGATGATATCAGCGACTTAGTGTTGAAATCGGTACGTTGCCTTATTTATTGAAATTAATTAAAAACATAAAAAATAATATCATTTGTAATAGGAATTTGTAAATAATACAAACGATAATACAATTAATGAAAAACTATTAAAATACAATATTAGAATAAAAATAACAATAATATTCACAATAAAGAAAATAATAATAATAAAATGTTCTAATAATATAATAAAAGAAATAATATATTTGTAATAATAATAAAAAATACTAATATGAACATGTATATATATATATATGTTAATAATGATGATAATGATAATAATACTAGCAATAATAATGAAATACAAAAAGCAAATATAATATAATAATAATATTAAAATAAAGTAATTAAAAATAATACTATATATAAATATATATATACATATATAATAAAAACATACACTAATAATAATAATAATAATAATAATAGTAGTAGTAGTAATATGTATTAAATGGTAAAAGAATAATAGTAACAATAATTTAAAAAAATGATAATAGTAATAAAATAAGATTATAATAATAATATTAATAAAAATAAACGAAAAAGATAGTAATAATAGTAATAGTAAAAGGAATAATAATAGTAACAATAAGAGCGTTAATAATAGTAATGATATAAATAATAATATATATGTATGAAAAATAATAATAATAATAATAATAGAAGTAGTAATAATAATGGTATTAGAATAAAATAAATATAAATACAAGTATAATAATAATAGTAATAATATAATGAAACAACAAAAATAATGAAAAGGACGAAATTGAATCTAAAAACAAAGTTTTGGGGCAGATCTAAAATAAACAAAGAGTAAAAGGGTTGATTTGAACGTTCGAATAATAAAGAGGGACTAAAGGAGAAGATATCCCTGCCCTCCTAAACGCAGCGTTTTATGCAGGATCAAAATGAAGTAAAAACAAAATTACAGGGCCAAATTAAAAATAACGGAAGATTTAATTATAAAATTCAAAAAAACGGAAGGGCTAAATGCATAAATAGACCATTAAGCAAAAAACGCGGATCCTGAGGCTGGTCGGGTCGGATCAGGTCGGACCAAGGGGTAAAACGACGTTGTTTTGGTATTAAGAAGGCCGACCAAAATGACGTCGTTTTGGTCGGCTATTTAAGTTACATTTTTTTAAAAAAAATTCATTTCCCGTTCGTTTTAAAAAAAAAAACCTTTTCTTTCTTCCTTTTTTTTCCTCTGTAGAGGTCCCTGCTCCGGTGAGAAATACGGCCGGTTGCTGCCGCCGGTCAACACACACGGTGGCCGAAAAATCAAAAAGGTATTTTTTTTTTAATTTAATATATGTGTGTGTGTGTGTGTGTGTAAAAAAAGAATAAAAAAAAGAAAAGATTCGAAAAGAAAAGAAAAAAAGAAGAAGGAAGAAACGAAAATCACCTCTTTTCCATTTTGATTTTGTTTTTTGTTTTTTGCTCTCTTTTTTATGTTCAATCTCGATTATTATGTGTTTGAAAAATATGTTGTTTTCATTGATAAAGAAAAAAAAACCCCTGTACATTCGATTTTGTGATGGCTTTTATAGCCTTTTTACATCATTTTTATTATTTATTTGTCTTTTCTTCTTAAAGTGGTGGAGCAAGTGGAGGAAGCAGTGGGTGACAAAGGCGGTCTTGGTCGGAAGGCTAAAGGCGACTAGCATTAGGGTTTCTAGGGTTGGTTTTATTTTTTTGTTTGTTATGGGTTTGAAATTTTGCATTGTTTTGGGCTAGGGTTTTAAGTTTTAGTTGTGTCTAAAATTTAGGCTGATTTGGTCATTTGTTGGGTCAAAATTGGGCCTCAACACGCTTGATTTAGTCCTTGTATTGGTGTAGCTTACGCCATTCGAGAGAGCGTTGTCATGGCTAAAAGCTCGCTCTTCGACAATGTGGTCATTGGGTCTAATTGTTTGGCTGTTATGACTGCTTGGACTCCACCAATAATTGATGCATCTGAGATAGGTGTATTGTTACATGATTGTTTAGTGCTAAAAGATTAGTTACATTTAAGCATTTGTCCTTTTTTTGGACTAGTCAATGTGCCAACAAGACAACCCACTTACTTGTGTGAGCAGCTTTCTTATATGCAAACCACATGGAATGTGATGTTTTTTCCCTTGCATCTTTTTCAAAGAATGTTGCAATTATAAATGAGGATTACGGACGGTAGGTTTGGGTTTATGGGGTGAGCCTATTGGCTCAAGTTTAGTAATTTGTCTCCTCCTTGTGTTTGCTTGTGTTTTGTGACTTTCTCATTAATGAATTTCTTTTCTCTTAAAAAAAAAAAATAGTAATTTTAGACATGCATAAAAGTATAAGGGTAAACTATACTGAAGGTCACTCTAAAATAGAGTTTGTCCACTCTAATTTTTTTTTCAATTTAATCACTTTAATTAAAATAATTACTCGAATTAGTCATTGTGTTAAAAATTTCATTAATCCACTAACAGATTATTGATGTCGCATATTAACCAATTAAATAATGACACATAGCATTTTTTTTTTTTTACTTTTGACAAAAACTTAAGGACTTCTGTATAATTAATCCAACACACTTTTTTTCCCTTTCTCTTCTCTCTCTAACTCAAAAAGGAGAAACCAGAACAGGCATCTCAAAGCTACATGCCTTTCACCATTTTCTCAACAATGGAGCTATGGCAACTATCAACGGTAACGAACCATACATCCACAAATAACTAAAGAGGAATGAACATATATGAATAAGAATGGATGTATGGCATGGATAAGGCAAGCTTCAACCTTTATAATTCGTTATATGCAGGCAATTCGAATTTTGGGGAGCTAAGCCAAAATTCTAAACGTCTAATAGATTTGAATAATAACCTCATGTTGAGATATTTTGCTATATTTAAAGAGTTTGGCTGCACACCTACAAGATTTTTATTTACTTATTTATAGGATAAACTATACCACGGGCTATATGTATCTTGTCCTTTTTCTCTTTTCATCATTTAACTAACAATTTGAGAAAAATAAATTATTTTAACAAGAGTGACTAGTTTGAATAATTATTTTTACGAGAATAATTAAATTGAGAAAAAAATTAGAGTAACCAAAATAAGAATAATCGCACTTTAGTGGAACCTTTGTGTAATTTGCCCTGAAAATTATCTTAGTCCATAGACTTGGTTGTTAAGTTAAGCTGCTTCTAAACTTTATGTTTTGTTGATACAGGAATATAAAAGATAAATTGATTTATTTTCAATAAAAGTTGAAGTAGTCTTCGTTTTCAAAATTTATTTAGAATAAAATTTTTTTTTCTCTGCTGATACAAATGATTTTTTTTAAACATAATGGCCTTTTATAGCCTTCCAAAACGACGTCGTTTTGGGGGCTGCCCTTTAGCCCCAAAACGACGTCGTTTTGAGCCTTACCCGACCCATTCGACCTGAACCCGCCTCAGGATCCGCGTGTTTTTTAGGGAGGGGTTATTTGCGCGTCTAACCCCTCCGCTTTTAAAACATTTTGTAATCAAGTTACCCATTCGTTTTAATTCGGCCCTGAAATTAAATCGGTTTTGTAAATTGGTCCTTTTCAATGCGCAGCGTTTAGAACAGTGAGGAATATTGAGATTTTGGTCCCCACTGTGTTCTCGTGTGTGCAAATTGGTCCCTTTCTTTTGGTTTTCTTTTTAAATTAGCCTCGAAATTCTGTTTCTAATTCGATTTAATCCTTTTTCGTTTCTTTTTTTTTTACATATTATTAATATTATTACCATTATTTTAGTTCTATTATTTTCTTACTTATTATTAGTATTATTTTCATCATGATCATTTTTATTAATAAATGGATTATTTTAAAGGTATTATTATTATTAATGATTAGTATTTTTAATTTTATTATTAGTAATATTAATGTATGTATGCATATATATATACATTTATGTATATAGTACTGTTGTAATTACTCTATTTTAATATTAATGTTATACTATATTTGTTATTTTTTATACTTCCTTATTACTTCTAATATTATTATCAACACTATTGATTGTTAATTATTCCTAATATGTATATTATGCAAATGTTTTAAATATTATATTATATGTATTTTTTTATATATGTTATGTATATAAATTTTAAATATCATATTTTATACATATATTTTTATATACATTTTAATATTATTAGTTATTTTTATATACTATTATATGTATACTTCTAATATTATATTATATATTTCTAATCTTTTGTTATTTGTATATATGCATGTATGTATTTATGTAATATACTAATGGTTTTCTTTTTCATATTATTATTTCTAATGTATGTATATATTTATATATTTATATATTTATATATTATACATATATATTTTTAATGTTATTTGTTGTATACTTCTTTACTATTCATACATTTTTATGTATGTGTATATCTTTTTTATATTATTAGTTATGTATTTTTTACTATTTCATGTATATTATTATATATGTATATTGTATATGTTCATATTAAATATATTATGTATATATATATTTCTCACATACGTTATGTACATACTCTTAATATCATTTTTTTTATATATACGTATATTTATTGTTTTCTCGTATTTTATACTATTGTTACATTTAATCTTGCATGTATTATTATTGTTTTCTTATATTACTGTCATACTCGTTATTCGCTTCAATATATTTCTAGTTCCTTTATTTATTTTTATTTCACATCAATTTGCTTAGCATTATTTCGAAAATCTTATTCTTATTTTTTAAATAAGTGAGGCAATGTATCGATGTAACATTAGGCCGTAAGTTTCATCGCTATGTTGGATGGAATTTTTAGGCTCGTGTCAAATCGGTATATCCTTCTCAAGAAAAAATCAAAAAAATTGAAAGTTTTCGTTTTCTTTTAATCGGATCACAATTGAATTTTACGTTGAACCCGTATTTTTGAAAATCAAAACAATACGTGTTTATGAGATACCAATTTTGGGCATCGCGAGGGTGCTAATACCTTCCTCGCACGTAACTGACTCCCGAACCCTAATTTTTCTCTGGTTTTTAACGTAGACCCTAAACTCAGCCTTCTTTTGTTTTAAAAAGGAATCTAATAGGTGTCCGGTCACACCTAATAAAAAGATCGGTGGTGACTCCCTTCTTATTTCAAAATCAAACTTCAATTTTCAATCTCAATAAATCGCCATAATTTAGCAACCGAAACAAAAATTTTTACGTCGCTACAGGAATGAAAGGGGAGTAAAAGTTTTGGGGGGAAAGTGGGAAGGAGTAAAAGTTTTAAGGGAAAAGTAAAAAGATTTAGAAGTTTAGGGTAAAAATGTAAAATATTATAGTTTGATATTCGAATTATTCAAATTATTCTAGTTATTCGAATTCGAAAACTCAACTCGATTTGAACTCGAAATTCGAAAAAAAAATCGAGTTGACTCGAATAACTAGATTCGTTTAACTCAAAATTCAAATTTTTTTTCGATTTTTTCAAGTCGAATTGAATTTTGCTCATCCCTATTTGTCATATTCACTATTATTTTGTGACTTTCTCATTAATAAAATTTTTTTCTCTCAAAAAAATTAGTTAATTTAGACACACATTAAAGTATAAGTGTAAACCACACCCAAGGCCACTCTAATTTTTTTTATCAATTTACTCACTCTAATTAATATTATTGTTCGAACTAGTCATTGTCTTTAAAAATGTCATTAATCCACTAACGGATTGCTGTTGTAACAAATTAGCCAATTGAATGATGACACGTGGCACTTTCTTTTGACTTTTGACAAAAACTTAGAAACCTCTCTATAATTAATCCAAAACATTTTTTCCCTTTCTATTCTTTTTGTAACTCAAAATGTAGAAACCAAAACAGGCATCTCAAAGCTACATATCCTTCACCATTTTCTCAACAATGGATCTATGACAACTATCAATGATAACCCACCATACATCCACAAATAGTTAAAAGAAAAATGAACATCTATAAATAAGAATGGATGTATGGCATAGATAGGGCAAGGGCAAAAGCTTCAACCTTTATTACTCGTTATATGCAGGCAATTCGAATTTTTGGGAGCTAAGCCAAAATTCTAAACCTCTAATAGATTTCAATAATAACCTCATCTTTGTAGTATTTGAAGACTTTGACGGCAGACCTACAAGATTTTACAACATTTATTGATTTATTGATTTATTTATTTACAAGCTAAACTATACCACAGGTTATACTGTCCCTTTTTGTATTATCTAACTATCATTTTCTTTAATTTGGTCACCCAACTAATCAATATATTTTTTTAGTCCATTTCCGTCAATTGTCAGTAACTCTCTGGAGGAAGGGTGATGTAGCAATTAAAAAATTGATAATAACAAATTTAGCTCTCAACTTTTACATATTATTTGGATTTAGTTAAATTCTTTAAAAAATTAACCCTCAAAATTTACCAATTGTCTCAATTTGATCCTCATATTTTTTTAATAATTTCAATTTTTAATTTTAAAAATAATTGTTAGAATTTTTTAAATTTTAAAAATTAATTAATTGTTACAAATGGTTGTTTGTGTTTGTAGTTGATTATATAGGATTCAGACCTTAGATCTATTAAATGCCACTTTTTAAAAGAGATTACTTGAATCAATTGATCTAAACTTCAAGTTTAGTTTTAGTACTCATACAAGAATAAAGGGCATTTCAAGCTTGTGTAATTTATTGAAAGTGTGGTTTGATGTATGATTGCGTTTAATTGTATGTCAATAATGCGGATGTTGTTATGTCTCTCGGGGTTTGAGTATGCCAGATTTAGTCCTTGTATTGATGCAGCTTACGCCATTCGGGAGGCGTTGTCATGGCTAAAGGCTCTGCTCTTCGACAATGTAGTCATTGGGTCTAATTGTTTGGCTGTTATGACTGCTTGGACTCCGCCAATAATTGATGCATCTGAGATAGGTGTATTGTTACATGACTGTTTAGTGCTGAAAGATTAGTTTAAGCATCGGTCCTTTTTTTGGACTAGTCGGTGTAACAACAAGACAACCCACTTACTTGTGTAAGCAGCTTTGTTATAAGCAAACCACATGGAGTAGGATGTTTTTTTCCCTTGCATCTTTCTCAAAGAATGTTGCAATTATACCATATGTTGATATAAATGAGGATTACGGATGGTAGGTTCAGATTTATGGGGTGGGGTGAGCCTATTGGCTCAGGTTTAGTAACTTATCTTCTCCTTGTGTTTGCTTGTGTTTTGTGAGTTTCTCATTAATGAATTTCTTTTCTTTCAAAAAAATTAGTAATTTTAGACAGGCATAAAAGTATAAGGGTAAATTATACTCAAAGTCACCCTAAAATAGAGTTTATCCACTCTAATTTTTTTCAATTTAATCACTCTAATTAAAATAATTACTCGAACTAGTCATTATGTTAAAAATTTCATTAATCTACTAACGGATTATTGATGTGGCATATTAATCAATTAAATGATGACACGTAGCTTTTTTTTTTTTTACTTTTGACAAAAACTTAAGAACTTCTCTATAATTAATCCAACACACTTTTTTTCCCTTTCTCTTCTCTCTCTAACTCAAAAGGGAGAAACCAGAACAGGCATTTCAAAGCTACATGCCTTTCACCATTTTCTCAACAATGGATCTATGGCAACTATCAACGATAACCAACCATACATCCACAAATAACTAAAGAGGAATGAACATATATATATTGTACAAGCCCATTTTGACCCGGGCTGACCCATTACCCATTTTGAGGCCCAAAAAATAAAATAAACCCTAGCCCATCCCCCCAACATTTTCAGAAAACAAATTAACCCTAACCCCTATTGACAAGGCTGTGCCGAACCTAGCCCCGACATGCCCACCTGCTCCACCACCAACCCTGCAAAGAAAAGACGGGGATTAAATGCAGAAACAAGAAGAAAACAGGGGGGAATTCGGTTATATATTTTGAGGAGAGAAAATGTATAGAAAAAACAAAACACAAAAAAAAAGAGGAACAGATGCAATTTGAAGCGAAAAAAACATATAAACATTGTAATACAAAATAGGAGAATCGAATATCAAAAGGTGATTTTTTTTTCGAATGTTCTTGATTTACTTTCTCTGAATCTATCTCCTTTTTCATGATTTATACAAATAATAGCATAACAAAAATATAGAGAAGGAGAAAAGAAGCCATACCTCGCGATTAGGCCGTCGATCCCCTTTTGCTTCGCCGAAATCGAAGTCTGAAAAGGGGAGGATTTGAGGCCGACAAAGTAACACACCTTGATTTACGAGCGCCGAACGCCGTTCCTAATGGCCGGCCGTCGTTCTCGAAGGAGAACCATCTGAATCGGCCGAGAAAGAGGAAACGGAGAAGCTGGGGGCTGCCTTGCTCTGGTTTCGGCCAAATGAACAAATGAGGCTGCTGTTTTGATATTCTTAAGTGACCAAATAAGGAGTTTTAGGGTTTCTTAACCCAGACAACAAAACGGCACCGTTTAGGCTTATTCTAGTGGCCTCCAAACGGTGCCGTATAAGCCATACCGTGCGACCCGATCCAATACCCAGGGGATCCGCGTGTTTTGGCCTTTGAGGGCTAATTGCGCCCTAGGTCCCTCCCCTTTGTACGCGCGGCCAATCATGTCCCAGTTGTTCATTTATTTTTCTTTTAAAATTCACCCTGTAATTTGCACGTGTTCGCGCTTTAGTCCACATCTCTGCTCTGCATTGTAGAACTTGGTTTATTTCCAATTCTGGTCCTTATATGTTGACGCGTATCACATGTTGATCCTCTTTTGATTACTTTGTTTGTAAATTGGCTCATTTGTTTTAATTGTGTTCTAATTTGGTCCCTCCTTTTATATCCTTTTTAAATTAGATCTCAATTAGATCAATTAAATTCATTTTTTAGTTTTCTTCTTTATTTCAGTTTATTTATTAATATTAATTGTATTATTTGCATTGTTTTGATTGTTTATATACCGTAATCTAACTGTAAATTCACCTTGTATACATCATTCTATATTCTATGTATTATCATTTATTATTATTTGTATTATTGTTATCCTTTAGTTTATTATTATTGTTTACCATCATTTTCATTGTCAACATTACCAATATATTATTATTTTGTTAAGGTGCTCTTATTGTATTTTATTTCATTATCATTATTACATTATTATTATCATACCATTAAGTTAATTAATTCCATATTAATTCTGTCATTTATGTACGTATTTTTTTTTGTGTTGTTCCCTTATTCGTATTTTACTTGTGATATTATTATTAATCTTTGTGATTGTTTTTCGAGACATATTATGTATTTCACATCATTATCATTTTAACATATTTTTATTACTCTTATTACTTTCATTTCATTATTGATCCTATGTTATTTCATACATGTAGTTATTTTTGGCTTTGCAAACTTTAATGGATAATTTTGTTGATTAAAAGTGAATCGTGTACTTGAATCATCATTATTATTAGCGCATGGAAATATTGGTATAAATATATCGAGTCTATAAAGTTATGTATTTTATACTTATGGTTTTCTTGTACATGTATAAATATTTTTAAAATCTTATATAACCTATGACTAATTTAATTTTGTATGCATATTCCTTTTATCCTAAATTTATTTACATATACATATATATGCCCATGATTTGCAAATTCAATACATTCTTAAAATTATTATAGTTGTATTACCTTTGCATATTTTTTTTATTTATACATAAGTCATCAATTTTAAAATAATATTCTTCGACTTTTTTTTATAACATTCGATTTAAATATCCATTTTATGAAATATATTTTGATGATCACATACGTACTCCTATTTTAATTTTGTAAAAATTTTAGTATAACAATTCACCTAATTTATAATATGTGCTCATCCTTTAAAACTTATTTTATACATATGTACATTATCTCGTGTTTTTATTTTTCGGCTCACAAATATTGCTTTGTAACTTTTAAACTCCTTAAAATTAATTATTCTATTCTATTTCAATACAAAATAATTCCGAGCTGGTCTTGCAAATGTTCGTCTAGAAATTTCTTGAAGTGAAAGCGATGTTCGATTTTTAGCAATTCGAGGAATCATGCCCTACCGTGTTGGGTTGCAATTTCTCGTTTGCTCTAAATAATCGAATATCTCTTTAGAATTTCATTCCTGCTTTTAAAAACTTTTTAAAACAAAGGAAATATTCGATGTTTAGCAATTCGGGAATAGTACCCTATTGTGTTGGGTTGTAATCTCCCATTTGTCTCAAATAATTGAATATCCCTTTTCAATTTCACTCGTATTTTCTAAAACAAGGCAACGTTCGAATATTTGGAAATTCGAGGGATCGTACCCTACTGTGCTGGGTTTCGATTTTTTTTCATTGGACTAAATAGTCGAGCATCCTTCCATAATTTACGAATTATAAATTTTTGGAAGTCGAAATCTATCATGTTTTTGAGGATATAAAGGATCGCATCCTACCGTGCTGGATGCGGTGCTATATTCTTCCGAAACAAGAAAATTTTGATGACCAATTCGAATTATTCAAATGTAATAAAAAAGAACCACATTTCAAAAGCATTTTAAATCTTAGACACAAGGACAGTTATTTAATCGGTTTGGTACCAATTTTGGGCGCTACGAGGGTACTAACCCTTCCTCGAGCGTAACCGACTCCCGAACCCTTTCCCTCAATTTTTGTAGACCTAAAATTATTATTTTAATAAATAAAATGTTTTATTAAAATGATTTACTTCAAGGTGATCCGATTACACCTCCAAAAAAAAGGGTCGGTGGTGACTCCATTTTTGCTTTCCCAAAAGTCGATCCCCGTTTTCAAAAAAAATGGTTTCGACAGCTTGGCGACTCCACTGGGGACTTCGAGAGTCGAGCCATAAAATTGATTATTTGCTATCCTTTTGTCAATAAATTGAAAATTCGTTTTGAAAATCATGGTCTCCTCATTTGCATTTGATTGTATGATTGTTATGGTTTGGGTATTGTATAATAACATTGCATTGCATTGCATGACCGCTGTGGTCACACTTTCTAAGTGGGAGTAAGAAACTATGCTTTCATGAGGTTTTCACCTCCGCATGGGCTAGTGGATTGCTTCCGGAATACATCCGTACCTATGATTTCGTGAGATTTTCATCTCTGCATGGTCATAGGGAAATGTATTCCCCTGAACTGAACTCAATCCGTATGAGCCTATAATGGGTGAGGATCGAGGAATTCGCTGGTTCGGGTACCCTTACTCTAGAACTAAACCACATATAGAGAACCCTAAGAGTTTTCCTAGACGGAGCTAGGTTAAACTGTAGTGGTCGCCCATATATATATGCTTCGATTATCTTTATTTCGCTTGTGTTTTATCATTAACACTTGATACTGACTTGTCTTGTTTTGATCGTATTTTGCATGACATTGCATACTAGAGGAGGTGTTGATTCGTATTCGATTACTAAGTTAGAAAGTTTCACATGGAGAACGAATTTCTTAATAAAGTTGAGGATAATGCGGCCGTCTGTGCATGGTCAGAGAAGTTACAATCGAAAAAAGGAGATAGTTTGACAGAAGGATATACATCAGAGTTGCAAGAGTTCACTCGCATCAATACAGCACAGAATGAGTTACAAGAGTTGAGAGATATTTGGGGTCGTTGGGATAAAGAGACCAAACTGTTGTTCTACCAAAGCTATGGTGATATATCTTACTTGCTAGATATTAAGGTGGACAAACACATGTTCTGAGCTATGGTTCAATTTTAGAATTCTGCTTACAAGTGTTTCACTTTTGGGGAAGTGGATCTAGTGCCTACCATAGAGGAATATACTACACTGCTCAGGTGTCCAAAAGTGCAAGTTAGAAAAGCTTATGCCAAGGTTTTTAATAGCCAAACCTTCACGAAGAAATTGATGAATATTTCAGGGATGAGCGAGCCTTGGGTCACCGCTCGGATTCAACAAAAGAGAGATAACAAATGTATCCCTTGGGAAAATTTGAGAGATTTGGTTTTAAAGCATCCGGATGAACGAAAGAGGATCGATATCTTCGCTTTAAGCATATATGGATTGGTGATCTTTCCTAAAGCTCTAAGGTACGTGGATGAGGCAGTCACCGACTTATTCGATCATCTTAAGAAAGGAATCACACCTGTACCTTCGATATTGGCTGAGACGTTCAGATCTTTGAGCATGTGTCGGAAGACAGGTGATGGGCGATTTATTGAATGTGCACAGCTGTTGATAGTGTGGTTTCACGAACACTTTTGGAAGGTAGATAAGGTCTCCTATCGGGTCTTTTCTGAAACTTATTCCCTGCTAAGAGGAAGCAGCCATACAAAGGAGAGAGGATATTTCAGAAGAGAAGTGGATGGAGATTCTTCGAAACCTCAAAGAGGGAGATATAGAATGGAGAGCATTTTGGATGGTTCCTGATGAGATCCTGTATCGATGTTGGAATTTTTATTGGGTACCGTTGTTAGGAATTTGGGGGGCTACCGGGTATACTCCATTGCTTGCATTAAGGCAATATAAGTCGAGGCAGTTTATACCCACGACCTATGGACTGGCTTAGTGTGAATTCTCCTTTAAAGGTGCCCACTATAAGAAGAAAGTTCGGGACTTATCCGATGCTTGGAAGCAAACTCGTTGGATGAAGAGGTTGGCTGTTGGTTCTATAGTGACGCCTGAGTATGATGGATGGTTCAAGAAAAAGGTTAATGATAACGTTCCTAGGCCAAGCTTGGAGAACACGCAACCTATGGTAGAACAACTACGAGTCATTCCGTCAGAATTGGAAATTATCAAACAAGACTTCGAGAGGAAGAGTTCAGAGCTTAGGAAGAAGATTGAACAATTGGAAGAAGAGAAGATGCACCTAAGATTAGATGCTGATGTCTAGAGATCAGAGGCTGAAAAGTGGAAAAAATGGAAAACTAAGGCCGAAGAGGATCTAGACAGTTTAAGATTGATTATAAGAAGTTACGCCTGTCTATAAGGACTGCGGGGTTAGGTAAGACTTCTGAACAATAGCGCCACGAAATTCGAGAAGAAAAGACCAAGGTCGATCGATGGGAAAGGAAATTTCGAGAAGCTCAGGTACAAAATGAAGATCTAGAAAAGAGTCTATCGAAAAGCAAAAATGAACAGGATGAATTAAAGGCTAGAGTGGCAGAACTCGAGAAGTCTCTTCATCAATACCGAAGCCGTAATACTATGATAGAGTTAAGGGCTAGCTTGAGCAAAATAGAAGAAATGAAAGAAAGAACAGAAGAGTTAGAAGCAGCACTACAAAACTGTGAGATGCGGATTCAGTTCTTCGAGGCAGGTGAGGAGTGTTGGAAGGAGCAGCTTCATCATGAGCAAGACCAAGTCAGAAACAGGGACTATATTATGGGGGAAGCTATAACTCAGATTCGCGAGGTAGCCGATTACTTACAAGCCTTGGCGGTACAAGCGAATATACGAGCGTAAAATGAGTGAGTCGGATCGGGGGCGGGAGCTAGCCGTTGTTCATGAAAATTAAGGCTCTGAGCATTAGAGCGAAGTCTTATTTGTAACTCAGTTTTATGTAAAGATTTTTATTTTCTAGTGAAGTTTCTTAAAAGGAATTGAATCAAAATTGATGCCTCCTTTGCATTCATGCATTTACATTACATTACATCATATGCATTAAAGGCCATAAAAAGATTCTAATTAATTAAAAAAATATTTTGAATGTCTGAACCGCAAGCGAAAATCTCCCGAGTACTCATCCTTACGGCACGAGAACTAAAGCAATGGATAAAAAACTAAAAAGATTGGAGCAAATGCAGAAAGAGATGCAAGAGCAGATGCAAGCACAAGTACAAGAACAATTGGCTAAAATCCAGCAAGAAATGAGGATCAAATCTTTGGAATCGCAAAGAAACATGATGGAAGAGTCGACCGATTCATCGACGATCGGCCAGACAAAGGAAAAAGCCCTATGACTGACACTGGAAATAACAATGAAGATCCCCTTTACCCTCCTGGTTTTGCTCCTGCAAATGTTTAAACACAGCACGAGATACATACACAGAGGCCATCTGTTACTGAAAATCCTCCCTACCCTCCAGGCTTTACCCCGATGAATACTCAAACACAACCCGAGCTGCACACACAAAGGCCATCCATAACAATTAGGCCCCAGCAATTTCAGGCCGATACTTCGATGCCAATCAACTATCAAACAGGCTCAGGCTTTAATCCAGGGGATAACCCTGTTAATCCTATAATCCCTGATTTGGATAATATGGCAGAAAATAAGAGAGTCAGGACATCGCTTTCGAAAGAATTAGAAGAACGATGTAGGTGATTAGAGGAAAGGTTCAAAGCAATGGAAAGTGCCGACTATCACTGTGGGGTCGATGCTAAAGATTTGAGCTTGGTCCCAGACTTAGTCCTTCCCCCTAAGTTCAAAATGCCTGAATTTGAAAAATACAATGGAATGAGTTGCCCTGAGGCTCATATTACTATGTTTTGCAGACGAATGACTGGGTATGTCAACAACGATCAGTTATTGATTCATTGCTTCCAGGATAGTTTGGTTGAGGCAGCATCCAAATGGTACAACCAATTGAGCCGTACTAAGATTAACTCATGGAAAGACTTAGCTCAAGCCTTTATGAAGCAGTACAGCCATGTGATGGATATGGCCCCTGAAAGGATTACGTTGCAGAATATGGAGAAAAAGCAAAGTGAGAGCTTCAGACAGTACGCCCAAAGGTGGAGAGAAATGGCAACGCAAGTCCAACCACCTCTTCTGGAGAAAGAAACAACCATGCTCTTTATCAATACGCTGAAGGCTCCATTCATCAACCACATGTTAGGGAGCGCCACTAAGAGCTTCTCAGATATAGTGATGTCTGGAGAGATGATAGAGAATGCGATAATATGTGGAAAGATTGAAGCAGGGGAAAACGCTAAGAAATCAGCCCCGAGAAGGAAGGAAAATGAGGTGAACAACACGAGCTCGTATTCTAAGCCGGTTACTGTGAACCAACTAAGGGCAGCATCTACCAGCCATCAGGGCTCTACAAGATAAGATTCTAACCCAAGGCCTAACAAAGAAAGACTCCAGTTTACGCCTATCCCGATGTCCTATAAGGAATTGTATCAGAGCTTGTTTAATGCCCATGTGGTGTCACCTTTCTACTTGAAACCTTTGCAACCCTCATTCCCAAAATGGTATGACACAAACGCCCAATGTGAGTACCACGCAGGGGTAACGGGGAACTCGATCGAGAACTATACCGCGTTCAAAAAGCTAGTGGAAAAACTCATCGAAATGGGTGTTATAAAGTTTGATGACTCACCTGGCCCCAATGTAACAGAAAATCTGTTGCCCGATCATAAAGGGGTAAATGCGATAATCGAGTACGGGAATAAAAGAATCAAGGTCGACGTGGTGGAGGTGAAAACTCCATTGAGTTGGGTTTAGGAACAAATGGTCAGTGGAGGATTGGTTGTGCAACATTCAAAAGAAAAGCCTAGAGAAGCAAGAAGATACTGCGAGTTTCATAAGGATGAAAACCATGATATCCAAGAGTGCAGTGAATTCAGGTCTATGGTGCAAAATCTGATGGACAATAAGGAGATAGAATTTTACGAAGAAATCGAAAGGACAGAAGAAAGAGAGGTTTACGCCTCAGAAGAAGGAAAAGCAGAAGGGGTGCAGAGAGTGAATCATCCGGTGGTGATAATTTCGCGACCAAGAAACGATAAAGCGGGAGTATCGATTACGCCAAAGGTCATAATCCAGAGACCCGTTGCTTTCCCTTACAAAGATAGCAAGAGTGTACCTTGGAACTATAATTGTAATCTGACAATACAGGGAAAGGAGAACCCAGCTGGCACTTTAAAAGAAGGTCAAGATGAAGGCTTCTACACACGAAGTGGAAGGCGTTATACCCCGAACACAAAAGTAGAACCAGCTAAAGGAAAATACGTAGTTGCTGAACAAGAAAAAGAAAAGACATCCAGATCTGAATCACCTATCAATGAGCCCGTAACTGAAAAAGAGGCTAAAGAATTCTTGAAATTCCTGAAGCACAGCGAATATAGCATTGTAGAACAGCTATACAAGTAGCCGGCTCGTATCTCAGTGCTACCTTTACTTATGAGCTCAGAGACACATCGAAATGTATTATTAAAGGTGCTGAACGAGACCTACGTCGCGAATGACATCTCTGTCAATAAGCTGGATCGCCTTGTCAATAATATAAGCGCCGATAATTTCATATTTTTTAATGATAATGAAATACCGTCGGGAGGAATAGGGTCAACAAAAGTGCTACACATCACCACCCGTTGTAAGGGGTTCATATTACCGGGGGTATTGATTGATAATGGGTCAGCACTAAATGTCCTACCCCTATCCACACTGAATAGGTTGCCCGTGGATAATTCCTATATGAAAACGTGCCAAAATATAGTAAGGGCATTTGACGGCACTGAAAGGAAGGTAATGGGGAGGATTGAAATACCCCTCTTAATTGGCCCAAGCACATATGAGATAGATTTCTTAGTGATAGACATCAGGCCCTCTTACAATTGCTTGTTGGGAAGGCCATGGATTCACTCGGCAGGGGCAGTGCCATCATTATTACATCAAAAGCTCAAGTTTATAACGGAAGGCCGACTGGTGACCGTGAACGCAGAAGAGGATATCATTGCATCTGTTACCAGTAATGCGCCATATGTAGGAACAGATGAAGAGGCTATAGAATGTTCTTTTCAGTCATTAGAATTTGTAAATGCGACCTTTGTTGCTGAAGGAAACAAGGTCCTGACACCCAGAATCTCTAAGACTACAAGAATGGGTCTACAACTGACGGTTAAGAAAGGAGCTTTGCCAGGAAAAAGACTGGGAAGAAGCCTACAAGGAAGGGTCGACGCACCTATTCTCATGGACAAACAAGATCGCTTTAGCTTAGGATTCAAGCCAGATGCAAAACAGAAAAGAAAAGAGCAAGAAAAGAAGTAAGAATGGAGAAGAGCACGTTTAAGCGGGGAAGAAGTTAAGTGGGAGCCGATGACCTTTCCTCACATATCCAAAACATTTGTGTCAGAAGGAACCATTTACTCCGAAGGAAGGGCGACAAGGAAAGGATCTTCTGAAGAACTGATGGGAAACTTGAGCATTAACGCCACATACAAGGACGGAACTAGAGTAGAGAATTTGTTGGGCATTCGCCCTTTTGAGCTGGGAAGTGTTTTGAATAACTGGACTGCGGAGGAGATTCCTGTAGTCTTTAGAACTAATTCAGAGTAATGCCCAGAACACACCTATTACTCTAGGCCTAGGAGTAATAAGTGTCCCTTTTGTGAAATAGGCTTGTGTTCAAAAATCATTATTTTAATGAAATGCATCTTTTTGTCTTATCTCGTGCAAATGTTCTTTTATTCTTTCATTCATAACCATACTATCCATATCATTATTCTTAGATTCTTTTGTTCTTTGTATCTTCCTTCATACCTACAACAGGTCTCCGAATATCAACGATATGAGCAACGTTGCTACTAACTCAAAGTCTCCTTTTGAGCAAGATATGTGTCTAGAGGGATCGCAGGACTTTGAAGATGACAGAGACTGTAACTTATCCCCTGATTTTTTAAGAATGGTAGAACAAGAGGAGAAACAGATCCTACCTCACAAAGAGTCAATAGAAGTTGTGAACTTGGGAGATGAACTAGAAAAGAAAGAAGTAAAGATCGGAGCTTGCATAACCCTAGAGACAAAGCAGAACCTTATTAAGCTACTCCAAGAGTTTAAGGACGTCTTTGCATGGTCATACCAAGATATGCTGGGCTAAGTACTGACGTTGTGGTACACAGACTCCCCATTAAGGAAGAATGTAAGCCAGTTCAACAGAAGCTGCGACGGATGAGACCAGATGTTTTATTGAAAATAAAAGAAGAGGTCAAGAAACAATTCGACGCTGGTTTCTTACAAGTAGTTGAATACTCAGAATGGGTAGCCAACATCGTCCCTATCCCAAAAAAAGATAGAAAGGTACAGATGTGCGTAGACTACAGGGATCTGAACAAAGCCATCCCGAAGGATAATTTCCCATTGCCTCATATTGACACCTTAGTGGACAACACGGCAGGTTACTCACTCTTCTCCTTTATGGATGGTTTCTCGGGGTACAATCAGATCAAGATGCATCCTGAAGACATGAGTAAGACCACTTTTGTGACCCTGTGGGGGACCTATTGCTATAAGGTAATGCTATTCGGATTGAAAAATGCGGGAGCAACATATCAAAGAGCCATAATAACCCTGTTCCATGACATGATGCACAAAAAAATCGAAGTCTATGTTGACGACATGATCGCTAAATCCCGGACGGAAGAAGAGCATGTGCAAGTCTTGAAGAAATTATTTTTGAGATTAAGAAAATTCCAGTTGAAACTCAATCCAGCAAAATGCACCTTCGGGGCCAGGTCAGGAAAGCTGCTAGGTTTTGTAGTCAGCGAAAAAGGGATTGAGATTGACCCAGACAATGTCAAAGCCATACAGGAGCTACCTCCACCGTGTACTCAAAAAGAAGTTCAGGGATTCTTAGGAAGATTAAATTATATCGCTCGGTTCATCTCACAACTAACCGAGAAATGTGATCTCATATTTCACCTCCTTAAGAAGCACAACCCTGGTGTTTGGGACGAAGAATGTCAGAAAACCTTCGACAAGGTTAAGCAATATTTGTCTAATGCCTCAGTGCTGACACCACCTAGTCCAAATAAGCCACTGATACTGTATTTAACAGTATTTGAAAATTCTATGGGATGTGTGCTTGGCCAACACGATGAGTCAAGAAAGAAAGAAATAGCGATATATTACCTCAGTAAGAAGTTCACTGAGTGTAAGATGAGATACTCGCCAATTGAAAAATTATGTTGTGCCTTAATTTGGACAACCCGAAGGTTGAGACAATACCTTTTGTATCATACAACTTGGCTGATTTCTAAATTGGATCCTCTGAAGTACTTGATGGAGTCAACTGCTTTAAATAGAAGAATGGCCCGATGGCAAATTCTACTCTCCGAGTTTGATATCATCTATGTGAACCAGAAAGCAGTAAAAGGGAGCGCAATAGCAGATTTTCTAGCCAGTGGAGCTCTAGAAGACTACGAGCCCCTAAACTTTGATTTCCCAAATGAGGATCTGATGTATGTGGCAGCCACTGAAGAAAACCCTCGAGAAGGTCATCCTTGGAAGCTAAACTTCGACAGAGCATCAAACGCTGTGGGTAATGGAATTGGAGCAGTCTTGGTATCCCCAAACGGAGATCATTATCCTTTCACCAGTAAATTAGATTTTGACTGCATGAATAATATGGCAAAATACGAGGCATGCATCATGGGCATCCGTGCAGCCATAGAACGCAAGATTAAAACACTAGAAGTATATGGAGATTCTGCCCTAGTGATTTATCAACTCAAAGGCGAATGGGAGATGAGAGATCCCAAATTGATCAATTACAGAAATCTGGTCCTCGAATTGATTGAAGAATTTGACGACATCATGTTCTACTACCCCCCTCGAGAAGAAAATCAGATGGCTGACACCCTAGCAACTTTAGCTTCCATGATCAAGGTGAGCAAACAAGAGGATGTGAAACCGATCCAAATGAGTATTTATGAGGCTCCAGCTCATTGTTGCAACCTCGAAGAAGAGGCAGAAAATGATGGTCATCCTTGGTACCACGATATCCTGCGATATGTGAAGAATCGTGAGTACCCCGACCAAGCTACTGAGAATGACAAGAGAACATTGAGAAGATTGGCTAGCGTCTACGTCTTGGACGGAGAAATCCTGTACCAAAGAAGGAAAGACCACGTACTGTTGAGATGTGTAGATGCTATTGAGGCTAAAAAAATCTTGGAAGAAGTTCACGAAGGCATCTGTGGGACATACGCTAATGGTTTTACAATGGCCAGGCAAATTATGAGGTTTGGTTATTATTGGTCCACCATGGAAGGAGACTGTATTAACTACGCCAAAAGATGTCATAAGTGCCAAATCTATGGAGACAAGATTAACGTGCCTCCTTCACCTCTGCATGTTATGACTTCACCTTGGCCCTTTTCGATGTGGGGCATGGATGTGATTGGGCCAATATCGCCAAAAGCTTCAAATGGGCATCGATTCATCTTTGTGGTCATTGACTATTTCACCAAGTGAGTGGAAGCTGCTTCATATGCCAATGTAACTAAATCAGCAGTTAGCAAGTTCCTAAAAAAGGAAATCATTTGTCGATATGGAATGCCAGAAAGAATCATATCTGACAATGCATTGAATTTGAACAACAGTACAATAGCAGAGGTCTGCAGTCAGTTCAAGATCAGACACCACAACTCGTCGCCATATCGCCCGAAAATGAATGGTGCAGTCGAAGCAGCCAACAAGAACATCAAGAAGATTGTGGGAAAGATGACTGAAACTTATAAAGATTGGCATGAGAAGTTACCATTCGCCCTCTATGCTTATCGAACATCTGTCAGGACTTCTACCGGGGCAACGCCTTTCTCATTGGTCTATGGAATGGAGGCAGTTTTACCCATTGAGGTCGAGATTCCTTCCCTCAGAGTTTTGTCAGAAGTAAAGTTGGACGAAGCAGAATGGATCCAGTCCCGATACGATCAGTTGAATTTAATTGAAGAAAAGAGGTTGAAGGCTATACGTCATGGCCAAATGTACCAGAAACGGATGATACGAGCTTACAACAAAAAGGTTCGTCCCAGAGAATTCCACGAGGGAGACCTAGTATTGAAAAAGATCCTGCCCATACAAAAGGATTTCCGGGGGAAATGGATGCCGAATTGGGAAGGACCTTATGTGGTAAAGAAAGCCTTTTCTGGAGGAGCATTGATATTGGCCGAAATGGATGGCAAGACTTTACCTAATCCTATGAACTCAGATTCGGTTAAGAAATACTTTACCTAAAAAAAAAAAAAGGATAGGCCAAGGTGAAAACTCGCAAAGAGCATCTTGAGACCAAAGAGGTTTTGAATTCAAAACCCGCAAAAGGGCGATTCAAATATTGATTAAAGGTGGGGCATGTGATACCTAAATTAATAAGGTGGAGAAATGTTACACCTTAGGGCATCTACAAGAGTACTCTAGATCCCCTAAACACATATTGGGCAAAAAGGGAATCCTTAAGAAGTTCGTACAAAGAAGCTCACGCTGCGATATCTGGGGCATCTATTTCTTCATTTTGTATTCTTACAACGCTAGTTATCTGCAATTAATTTATTCCCTTCAAATTTATTTTCGACAAATTTCAGTTCTGTCATTATTGTGATCCTTTTCAAGCATTTTGCATCGAAATGATGATTATTGGATTAATGACACATTCACAAAAGAAGTTCTGTATATTACTCTGAAAGTTTCTAAATAGTACAGGAACCCGAAACGGGGCCATTACTTGGAACTTAAAGATTGAAAACACTTGAGAAGAAAGAGTTTAAATTGGGACTACCACTTTGGGTTCAAAGATTTGAGTTGAATAAGAAGACGGGGTACCGATTTAGTGAAAGAACCTTGACGAACAAAGAGCAATGACGGCTTAAACATTAAAAAGGGAATTCATGCTCATCACATGTTGCACTCATACATTTATAGACCATCCATAACACAAATAGTTAGGAACATTTGATTCATTTTGATCATAGCATCCAAACCATTTGACATAAGTATAGATGCATGTAACTGATCCTACAGGTCATATCCTTAAAATTAGTGAAGCCATTAGCCTTATCTCCCTGAAGTTGCAGTGGAGTAGGTTGAAGTGGCGAATCTTACCTCCCTGAAGTTGCAGTGGAGCAGATTGAAGCCACTAGTCTTATCTCCCTGAAGTTACAGTGGAGCAGACTGAAGATAGCGAATCTTATCTCCCTGAAGTTGCAGTGGAGGAGATTGAAGCCATTAGCTTTATCTCCCTGAAGTTGTAGTGGAGCAGGTTGACATTACGAGTCTTATTTCCCTGAAGTTGCAGTGGAGGAGATTGAAGCCATTAGCCTTATCTCCCTGAAGTTGCAGTGGAGCAGGTTGAAATTACAAGTCTTATCTCCCTGAAGTTGCAGTGGAACGGACTGAAGATGGCGTATCTTATCTCCCTGAAGTTACAGTGGAGCAGATCGAAATCATTAGCCTTATCTCCCTGAAGTTGCAGTGGAGCAGGTCAAAACTATTAGCCTTATCTCCCTGAAGTTGCAGTGGAGCAGGTCGAAACCATTAGCCTTATCTCCCTGAAGTTGCAGTGGAGTAGGTTGACATTACGAGTCTTATCTTCCCGGAGTTGCAGTGGAACGGACTAAAGATGGCGTATCTTATCTCCCTGAAGTTGCAATGGAACAAGATCGAAACCATTAGTCTTATTTCCCTGAAGTTGTAGTGGAGCAGTAGAATAGATCATAAGCCCTATCTTCTTGAGGTTACAGTGAAGAAAATCAAAACGACAAGACGCAGTGAACTAAAGCGAAGCTACAAGAAGAGGAAGAGCGCCAAAGAAGTCAAGACTCGACGTGGCCGGGCCAAACTCGTCTTTCTTAAAAGTCTTTGCTATGTCCTCGTTACACGACTACTAGCAAAGAGGGGCAGCTGTACAAGCCCATTTTGACCCGGGCTGACCCACTACCCATTTTGAGGCCCAAAAAATAAAATAAACCCTAGCCCATCCCCTCAACATTTTCAGAAAACAAATTAACCCTAACCCCTATTGACAAGGCTGCGCCGAACCTAGCCCCGACATCCCCACCTGCTCCACCACCAACCCTGCAAAGAAAAGACGGGGATTAAATGCAGAAACAAGAAGAAAACAGGGGGGAATTCGGTTATATATTTTGAGGAGAGAAAATGTATAGAAAAAACAAAACACAAAAAAAAAGAGGAATAGATGCAATTTAAAGCGAAAAAAAATATAAACATTGTAATACAAAATAGGAGAATCGAATATCAAAAGGTGATTTTTTTTTCGAATGTTCTTGATTTACTTTCTCTGAATCTATCTCCTTTTTCATGATTTATACACATAATAGCATAACAAAAATATAGAGAAGGAGAAAAGAAGCCATACCTCGCGATTAGGCCGTCGATCCCCTTTTGCTTTGCCGAAATCGAAGTCTGAAAAGGGGAGGATTTGAGGTCGACAAAGTAACACACCTTGATTTACGAGCGCCGAATGCCGTTCCTAATGGACGGCCGTCGTTCTCGAAGGAGAACCATCTGAATCGGCCGAGAAAGAGGAAACGGAGAAGTTTGCCTGCGCTTTCTGGTTTCGCCAAATGAACAAAGGAGAATTTCTTTGTTTTGATATTCTTAAGTGACCAAATAAGGAGTTTTAGGGCTTCTTAACCCAGACAACAAAACGGCACCGTTTAGGCCTGTTCTAGTGGCCTCTAAACGGTGCCGTATAAGCCATACCGTGCGACCCGATCCAATACCCAGGAGATCCGCGTGTTTTAGCCTTTAAGGGCTAATTGCGCCCTAGGTCCCTCCCTTTTGTACGCGCAGCCAATCATGTCCCAGTTGTTCATTTATTTTTCTTTTAAAATTCATCCTGTAATTTGCACGTGTTCGCGCTTTAGTCCACATCTCTGCTCTGTATTGTAGAACTTGGTTTATTTCCAGTTCTGGTCCTTATGTGTTGACGCGCATCACATGTTGATCCTCTTTTGATTACTTTGTTTGTAAATTGGCTCATTTGTTTTAATTGTGTTCTAATTTGGTCCCTCCTTTTATATCCTTTTTAAATTGGATCTCAATTAGATCAATTAAATTCATTTTTTAGTTTTCTTCTTTATTTCAGTTTATTTATTAATATTAATTGTATTATTTGTATCGTTTTGATTGTTTATATACCGTAATCTAACTGTAAATTCACCTTGTATACATCATTCTATATTCTATGTATTATCATTTATTATTATTTGTATTATTGTTATCCTTTAGTTTATTATTATTGTTTACCATCATTTTCATTGTCAACATTACCAATATATTATTATTTTGTTAAGGTGCTCTTACTGTATTTTATTTCATTATCATTATTACATTATTATTATCATACCATTAAGTTAATTAGTTCCATATTAATTCTGTCATTTATGTACGTATTTTTCTTTGTGTTGTTCCCTTATTCGTATTTTATTTGTGATATTATTATTAATCTTTGTGATTGTTTTTCGAGACATATCATGTATTTCACATCATTATCATTTTAACATATTTTTATTACTCTTATTACTTTCATTTCATTATTGATCCTATGTTATTTCATACATGTAGTTATTTTTGGCTTTGCGAACTTTAATGGATAATTTTGTTGATTAAAAGTGAATCGTGTACTTGAATCATCATTATTATTAGCGCATGGAAATATTGGTATAAATATATCGAGTCTATAAAGTTATGTATTTTATACTTATGGTTTTCTTGTACATGTATAAATATTTTTAAAATCTTATATAACCTATGACTAATTTAATTTTGTATGCATATTCCTTTTATCCTAAATTTATTTACATATACATATATATGCCCATGATTTGTAAATTCAATACATTCTTAAAAT
Source organism: Gossypium anomalum (assembly GCA_025698475.1). Lineage (NCBI taxonomy): Eukaryota > Viridiplantae > Streptophyta > Magnoliopsida > Malvales > Malvaceae > Gossypium > Gossypium anomalum. The sequence continues at coordinate 95,896,593 of CM046966.1, read as the reverse complement.
TATTATAGTTGTATTACCTTTGCATATTTTTTTTATATATACATAAGTCGTCAATTTTAAACTAATATTCTTCGACTTTTTTTTATAACATTCGATTTAAATATCCATTTTATGAAATATATTTTGATGATCACATACGTACTCCTATTTTAGTTTTGTAAAAATTTTAGTATAACAATTCACCTAATTTATAATATGTGCTCATCCTTTAAAACTTATCTTATGCATATGTACATTATCTCGTGTTTTTATTTTTCGGCTCACAAATATCGCTTTGTAACTTTTAAACTCCTTAAAATTAATTATTCTATTCTATTTCAATACAAAATAATTCCAAGCTGGTCTTACAAATGTTCATCTAGAAATTTCTTGAAGTGAAAGCAATGTTCGATTTTTAGCAATTCGAGGAATTGTGCCCTACCGTGTTGGGTTGCAATTTCTCGTTTGCTCTAAATAATCGAATATCTCTTTAAAATTTCATTCCTGCTTTTAAAAACTTTTTAAAACAAAGGAAATATTCAATGTTTAGCAATTCGGGAATAGTACCCTATCGGGTTGGGTTGCAATCTCCCATTTGTCTCAAATAATTGAATATCCCTTTTCAATTTCACTCGTATTTTCTAAAACAAGGCAACGTTCGAATATTTGGAAATTCGAGGGATCGTGCCCTACTGTGCTGGGTTTCGATTTTTTTTCGTTGGACTAAATAGTCGAGCATCCTTCCATAATTTACGAATTATAAATTTTTGGAAGTCGAAATCTATCATGTTTTTGAGGATATAAAGGATCGCATCCTACCGTGCTGGATGCGGTGCTATATTCTTCCGAAACAAGAAAATTTTGATGACCAATTCGAATTATTCAAATGTAATAAAAAAGAACCACATTTCGAAAGCATTTTAAATCTTAGACACAAGGACAGTTATTTAATCGGTTTGGTACAAATTTTGGGCGCTACGAGGGTGCTAACCCTTCCTCGAGCGTAACCGACTCCCGAACCCTTTCCCTCAATTTTCGTAGACCTAAAATTATTATTTTAATAAATAAAATGTTTTATTAAAATAATTTACTTCAAGGTAATCCGATTACACCTCCCAAAATAAAGGTCGGTGGCGACTCCATTTTTGCTTTCCCAAAAGTCGATCCCCGTTTTCAAAAAAAATGGTTTCGACATATATAATTAAGAATGGATGTATGGCATGGATAAGGCAAGCTTCAACCTTTATATATAATTCGTTATATGCAGGCACTTCGAATTTTGGGGAGCTAAGCCAAAATTCTAAATGTCTAATAGATTTGAATAATAACCTCATGTTTAGATATTTTGCTATATTTAAAGAGTTTGGCTGCACACCTACAAGATTTTACACGATTTATTTCTTTATTTATAGGATAAACTATACCACAGGCTATATGTATCTTGTCCTTTTTCTCTTTACATCATTTAATAATAATTTTTTTAATTTGGTCATCTAACTAATCAAGATTTTTTTAGTCCATTTCCCTTAAGTGTTGTTAAATCTCTAACGAGAGGATAACTTAGCAATTAAAAAATCGATAATAACAAATTTAGCCCTTAATTTTTACATATTATATCGATTTAGTTATAAATTTTAATAAATTGACTTTCAAAATTTACAGATAGTCTCAATTTGATCCACATATTTTTTTAATGATTTTTAATTTTTAAAATAATTTAGTAAAATTTTAAATTTTATAAAATTAATTAAATGCTGACATATCATCTATATGGCAATCCACGAGTATGCCACATTAGGAAAGTTAACAAATTATCAAGGAGTTGCTTTGTTTTTATTTAGATTCTATGTTTGCAAGTCGAAATTAACATATGCTATGGAGGCTTGTCTAGGTTAAGAATGAGAGCATATTGAGAGCTCTTGTATTAATTAATTGAGGAACTGTTTGGTGTGAGAGTGTAAATTGAATTGTAAACATTGGGTGTTTACTTCCCAAGTTCTCATGGAGAGGATTTAGAGGTGAATGTTCTATTCTTTAAGTACAATGGTGGGATTTCTACTTGGGGAGTGATAGATTGTGATTCACTTGTTGTATTGTGAATTGAAAATTTTATTTATATTTTAACAGGATAAATTAATTAAAACGAGTGACTAATTTGAGAAAAATAAATTATTTTAACAAGAGTGACTAGTTTGAATAATTATTTTTACGAGAATAATTAAATTGAGAAAAAAAATTAGAGTGACCAAAATCGGAGTAATCACACTTTAGTGGAACCGTGGTGTAATTTGCCCTGAAAATTATCTTAGTCCATAGACTTGGTTGTTAAGTTAAGCTGCTTCTAAACTTTATGTTTTGTTGATACAGGAATATAAAAGATAAATTGATTTATTTTCAATAAAAGTTGAAGTAGTCTTCGTTTTCAAAATTTTGCATTTCTTACTCGAATTCCATCTTTTCCATTTTCCTTTCCTCCTTTTTCTCTCCTTTAGCTTTTAAGACCTAAAAAGTCTTAAACAATGTGGGAATGGGGCTTTCTTCATCGACTTTTGTTTCACTCAACTTTATAACATTTTGTGGTTACATAAATTTCCAATTTAATGCATTTTGCTGGAAGAAACTTCCTTGCGCTTCATGTATTTTTGTGTTTTAGCTAAAGCTTACTCTATATATTTGGAGTTGTGAGCCATGGCAATTGCAACCATGGCTACTCCTCTTCCTATTTCCTTTTTCCCTTTTCTTCTTCTCATTCCCGCTATCTGTTTTTCCATTTGTCATGCCAATTCCAACCTACTTTGCATTCAAAGTGAGAGAGAAGCTCTTTTGAAATTCAAGAATCATCTTATTGATCCTTCAAACAGGTTATCTTCATGGGTTGAAGGAGGGGATTGCTGTAAATGGATTGGTGTCGCCTGCCATAACTCAACAGGCCACGTCCACCAACTGCACGTGGCTGCTCCTCTTTCACCTTACGAGCAGGCTGCCCTAGGAGGCAAAATAAATCCTTCACTGCTGGAGTTGAAGCATCTCAGTTCCCTGGACTTGAGCTATAACAATTTTAGCAGCATATAAATCCCGAAATTTTTCGGTTTGCTGGAGAGTTTAACATATCTTAACCTCTCTGGTGCACTGTTTCAGGGAGCAATTCCTCATAACCTTGGGAATCTCTCAAAGTTGCAGTATCTTGATCTTGGAGGTAATGATCTCAAATCAAAAATTCTTCAATGGGTTTCTGGACTTTCTTCCCTGCAGTACCTTGATTTGAGTGGTGCGGATCTTCATAAAGCAACTGATTGGGTACAGGTAACATTCAAACTTCCTTCTTTGTTAGAGTTGCACTTGTCAGAATGTGGTTTAGACAATGATCCATCTCCGACCAGTCTTAATTCTACAAAATCACTGGTTGTTCTTGATCTTTCTTGGAACCGCTTTTCTTCAGTACCTAAGTCGATATTTAGTCTTCATGGTCTTGTTTCCATTGATCTTAGTCACAATTCTTTGGAAGGCTCAATTCCAGATTACTTTGGGAACATCTCGTTTCTTGAAGTTCTTGATCTTAGTGGGAATCATCTCAATTCATCCATACCCAATTCCTTGTATAGTCTAAACCGTCTTCAGTTCCTTTGTCTTAATGATACCCAGTTACAAGGAACAATCTCGAGTGCCATTGGAAACTTGAGCTCTGTTACTCACCTCTATCTTTCAGAAAATCAATTAAATGGTCAGATTCCATTGTCTATAGGGGAGTTATCATCTCTGAAGTTGTTTGATGTTTCAAAAAATCAGTTAAACGGCCAAATTCCCTTGTCTATAGGGCAGTTATCATCTTTGGAGTTATTTGATGTTTCAGAAAATCAATTAAATGGTCAAATTCCATTGTCTATAGGGGAGTTATCATCTTTGAAGTTGTTTGATGTTTCAGAAAATCAATTAAATGGTACTTTTCCATTGTCTATAGGGGAGTTATCATCTTTGGAGTATCTGGGTTTTGGGTATAATCTATTAGAAGGAGTTGTATTAGAAACCCATTTTTCAAATCTCATGAGATTGACAACTCTAGCAGCATCACACAATCGGCTTAGATTTGAACCAAGCTCAAGCTGGATTCCCCCATTTCAATGTGAAAGGATCGATTTGGGTCACTGGCATCTTGGCCCAAAGTTTGCCCAGTGGCTAAAATTCCAAAAGAAATTGTCTTATTTGGATATCTCCTATGCAGGAATTTTAGATGTCATGCCCACTTGGTTTTTGAACCTTCCCACTCAATTTGAATATTTAAATCTTTCCTCTAATCAACTTACAGGAGAGATTTCATAATTGAATGTGACAGACATTGTTGACTTGAGTTCAAACCGATTCACAGGCCCATTGCCAAGAATATTCCCAACTTTACTATTTCTAAATTTATAAATTTATCAAATAATTCATTTTCGGGATCTCTTTTTGAATTACTTTGTAATTCATCAATTATGATGGAAGTTCTTTACATTGATAAAAATCTTATCTCAGGAGATATTCCAGGTTGTTGGAGTCATTGCCAGGATTTGAAAATTTTAAATTTGGGAAGCAACAAATTGACCGGGAAAATCCCACCTTCTTTAGGGCATATAAATCTTTCAGTGCTAAACCTTAGAAACAATAGCATGTTCGGAGAATTGCCATCCACATTGCAAAATTCTACAGGATTGATTATGCTTGGTCTTAGTGAAAATTATTTCAATGGAAATATACCTGCATGGTTTGGTGAAAAGCTCTCGACCCTTGTGGTTCTAAGCCTTCGATCAAATAACTTCGGTGGTCATATTCCTCACAAAATTTGTGATCTTCAAATTCTTCAAAACATGGACCTTGCCCACTACAACATTTCAGGAGTTATTCCAAAATGTTTTAATAATTTAAGTGCAATGGCCACAAGTCCACAACAAGCAAAACCGATAAAAAAGTTTATGGGGCAAGTTTTTACCGATTTAAAAGTGTCATAAGTCAAGTGAAACCAACTCAATTGGTAGAAGCACAGACAAATTAAAGGTATTTTTTTTAAAATATAGAGTTAATTATATCATTTAAATATTTTATAAAACAAATTAAATTTATTCAATACTCTTAAACTAACTATTTGAAAAATTATTTTTTCAATTAAAACTATTTGTTGAGGCATGTTGCATGCATCTGTGATGAGTGGCACTCAATAGTGCCTATTACAAACTACCGTTAAGACAGTAAACATACTTGTCATATTTGAGTTGACAATTTTATGCAACAAAATCTTTTGACTAGTGTACAACATAATTTTTTCTTGAGGCCCATAAAAGAATAACCTAAAACCCAACCAACTAAACCCAATATAACCTAAACAAACTCTAGCCCAACTAGCCTAAACCTCTAAAAAAAAAAAAAAAAACAACAACAACAAAGATTGCAAACCCTAGGTGCGCCGCACCTAGGGTGTTTGACCTCCCCACGTCAACCACCATATCGCCGCTCCACTTGCTACCACATGCTCCCGTTCCGTCACCTGCAAAAGGAGGGACAAACACGCAATAAACAGTAGCAAATCATTTGTAAATGGCTATAAAAAGCCATATGAATCTATGTATTTGGGTTTTTTTTTTTTTTTTTGGATACATTAAAAAAACAATCAAAAATAGCAAAATTGATCAAAGAAAAAAACAAAGTGACACACGTGCAAAGGTTCTTTTTATTTTTTTCTCTTTATTTTTTTTCTTCGAAACTGATTATATATATAAAGATTTTTTTTAACTATATATATTAAAATATAGTATAACAAAGAAAAAAAAAGAAAAAATTACCTTTTTGGGCTCCAGCCGCCATGCACAGTGGTCGACAACGACGGAACCCAAGGTGGCGTGAGGCGGTGATTGGCCGAAATTCTCAAAAAGGCATCGTTTTGAGCCTTAACCCGTGACTCGACCCGCTCTAGGCCTAGGATCCGAGTGATTTTAACGGAAGGGCTAATTTCACTTTTAGCCCTTCCGCTTTTTTATAGTTTTGCAATTAAATTTCTTTTATTTCTAATTTTGCCCTAGAATTTTGCTTTGATTTCATTTTCGCCCTGTCTAAGGTGCTGCGTTTTGGAGGGCGGGGATATTTTCCCCTTTACTCCCTCCTTGTTATTCGCTCACTTGATTCGGTCCTTTTCTCTTTTATTAATTTCCGATTTACCCCCAAAATTTTGTTTTAAGGTTCAATATAGACCTTTTTTTGTTATTTTTGCTATTTTTATTAATTTAATGTTATTATTATTTTCTTTTTATGTTTACTACCTGTTATTATCATTGTATTATTAAATTAATCAATTTAGTGTTATTACTATTATTATTATAGTTTTTTCTTGTATTTATTTATTCTTTTTTTATAATACATTGATTTTATTTTGTCTTTTTATTATTTATTTATTTATACCTTTATATAATTTCAAGCTTTGAATTCTTTATTATTTTGTATCATTATTTTGCTTTACATAATACTTATTATTATTTTTATTTTTTTTTTTTTTTTTTATACTTAAATCTCATATTTGTTTATACTTGATTTTTCATTTCTTTACTTTCAAAATATTTAAATTTAGCTATGTATATACACTGTATTTATTTACTTACTACCATTTTTTCATTTTGTTTTATTTAATTTTTTTTATTTGCTTACTTTCATTTTTTTTATTTAAACTTTTTATTATTTTTTTTTGCTTATTTTTTATTTTATAATTAGCTTGTTTTTGTTTATTTATCTTATTTTTGCTCGTATTATCGTTAATTTTATTAATGCATTTATTATTATTCTGTTATGCATATTAACGTCGAAATTTATTTCACTATCAATTCATGTTACATTAATCTTTACCCGAAGCATTAAAATTTTTATTTTAAAATAAGCAATATTCAACATTTTTATTTTGAAAAGTCGTACCCTAACTTACGGGGTTTCGATTTTCTTGACAAATCTAAATAAGCAAGCATTTTTTTCTTATTATTTTCGTAATCTCGGGAATTAAGAGAAGGTCGTGTTCTAACTCACGGAATATGATTTTGCTTTCTAAAACCAAGATAGTCGAACACCTTCTAAAATAAATTTTTCGACGTTTATTCGCATATCGAGAATTTAAGACATTGTATCCTAACTTACGGGACGTAATTCTTTTTTTTGGTTAACATGAAATCTGCCCTTTTCTCAAAATTTTCAATTAAATAATATTTTACAAAGGATCGTATTTTAAAATCTCTTCAAATTTTTGATTTTCTGCACTAAGACATTAATTAATCAACTAGGTACCAATTTTGGGCATTACGAGGGCGCTAATCCTTACTCGTACGTAACCGACTCCTGAACCCATCTTTCTGAATTTCGTGGACCAAAATCTTTGTTTTAATAAATCAAACCGTTTATTAAAAGCAATCATTTTTCGAGGTGACCTAATCCCCCCATCAAAAAGGATTAGTGGCGACTTCCATTTTTGTTTTCAAAATATCAGTCGATTTCAAAATGATTTCGACAACTAGTTATTGTGATGATATTTTAAAGATTATATAGTCTATCTATATAAGACAATCTGTGGCTAGTGAAGATTTGGTCGGATTCAACTAAATCATTTACAAATGAATATCATATATATTATATATCATACAGATATATTAAAATGATGCTAATAAATAAATTGATATACTTTTATTTTAAATTTTTTAATCATTGAATTTAAAGGTTTTGTTAAAATGCATGTTTACTATTAATCAAATATTGTATACTGATAATTTAAGATTAAATGACTTTTTTTTCAATTATTTTCATTGAAAATGTTGGACTCTCATGTTGTTTTAGATGGAAAAAATTTTAAAATGTTAATGATTATAGCTATTTTATATGGGAAAAAAATTTCGAAATTATTGAATGAAAAAAAAAGTCAATTTTCAAATGATTTTATACATCCCATGACATGTTGCCATATAAAGAAAAATATTTATATAGGAAGGAAAAGAAAAAGGATAGAGCAACAGGATATTCAAAATTACAAAACTTATGCTTAACTGCAAATTGGTACCTAAATTAAAATATTTTTTCCATCTTGGTATTTCAATTTTTTTTTATCATAAGTGGTACCTAAACTTTTTTTTTTTTCAAATTGGTACTTCCGTTAGTCAAACCGTTAAGTCTGTTTAAAAAAAAAATTGACTCATAAATTGGTACCTAAAATATGCATTTCCCCATTTGGTACCTAAAGTTTTGTTAGATTACAAGTAGAACCTAAACTATTTTTTTCTCCAAATTCGTATCTCTTGTAGTTTAATCATCAATCAAATCGTTAAGTTTATTTTGTTTAATAAAATAACCAATATAAAAATTGACATATGACGAAAAATACAAAAAGTGTTATTTTCTCTTATATATATATATATATATATATATATATATATTCTTTAAACCGCACCAATGGTTGAACCAATCAAGCCGCCAATTACTGGTTTGATCAATTCGTCCGATTTGATATTAAAATTTTATAAAAATAAAATATTTTAAAAATGGAGAAAACTAATTCAAATGATTTCTTTAGCTTGGTCCAATCGATTTGTATCGGTTTGCAGGTCAATCAGTCAACCCCTATATCTGGACCAGTATCCCAACCAATTCTCAGTTCAATCGATCAATCTAGTCCAATTTTGAAAATATTGGATTTGATCGATGAAATAACTTTTTCGATCTCATCAAGTCAAATAAGCAAGCGGTGAAATCCGAAAGTATAATTAATTACCAGCATTTCAATTTTGGGAGAGTAAATTTTGAGCATTACTAATATTGTCGTACATTATAAAAGAAGCAAAAAAAAGATTCCTAAATTCGAAAATAATTTAAGTACCACTTATGATAAAAAAAAAATTTTATGTACCAATATAAGAAAATTTAGGTACCAATATAAGAAAAAAAAAAACGGGTATAATTTAACTATCAATTTGTGAGTTAAACCTAAAAATTATATTGAAATTTGTGAAAAGTAATAAAGTAATAAAGTAATAAGTTTGGCAATGGAGGTTGAGTTAGGTTCGTTTGGAAGCAAGACATAATAAATATTGGTATTATGTTATATTTATTTTTTTGTTAATTTAGTCCTTATTCTTTTTTTTTTTTTTTTTTGAGCTAAATTTGACCCACAACATTTTAAAAAAAATCAAATTATTATTTTTTAACAGAAATAGCGACTAAAATATTCAATTTTAAAACATTGCAACTTGCATGACAATCCACATGTGTCTATGTTGAAGTGGAATATAAGACAAATAGTGACATGTCAACATAAAGTATATGTGGACTATCACGTGTCTTGGCATGTCAACATAGCTAAAAAATTAGTTTTTTTAGTTAACAATTCTGTTTTTTCAAAAAAAAAAAAAAAAAAAAAGAAAAGAAGAAGAAGAGCAATTTGACTATTTTTGAAAGATTAATGGTCAACTTTAGTTAAAAAAAAAAAAGAGTCAAATTGACCATAGATGTAAACGTTAAGACTTAAGAGCTCAATTTGACATTATCCCATAAATATTTCTTTGCATAAGAGGAAAAAAAATCAGATTTTATTTTAAAACAAATATCTACATGAATTACATGATAGAGGTATATTAAATATGGGATGAATTGTATTTAATTAAAAAGATATATTGGTTACAATAAAATTTTAATCTAAATTTCAGTAAAAAAATTCACCAGTTTAATCTATTAATTTTCCCTTTTCGAAAAATAAGAATATTAACAGTGGGAGTGGGACTTAGTCCATAGACTTGGTTAAGTTGACCTGCTTCTAAACTTTATGTTTTGTTCATACAGGAATATTAAGATAAATTGATTTATTTTCAATAAAAGTTGAAGTAGTCTTCGTTTTCAACATTTTGCTTTGCTTAGTCAAATTCCGTGTTTCCATTTTCTTTTCCTTCTCTTTTTTTCTCCTTTAGCTTTTCTTTCTTTTTATCCTAAAAAGTCTTAAAGAATGTGGGAGTGGGGCTTTCTTCATCGACTTTTGTTTGACTCAACTTTATGGCATTTTATGGAAAATTAAATTTCCGACAGGCTATTATCAATTTAACGCATTTTGTTGGAAGAAACTTCCTTGCGCTTCATGTATTTTTGTGTTTTAGCTAAAGCTTACTCTATATATTTGGAGTTGCGAGCCATGGCAATTGCAACCATGACTACTCCTCTTCCTATCTCCTTATTCCCTTTTCTTCTTCTCATTCCCGCTCTCTGTTTTTCCATTTGTCATGCCAATTCCAACCTACTTTGCATTCAAAGTGAGAGAGAAGCTCTTTTGAAATTCAAGAATCATCTTATTGATCCTTCAAACAGGTTATCTTCATGGGTTGAAGGAGGGGATTGCTGTAAATGGATTGGTGTCATCTGCCATAACTCAACAGGCTACGTCAACCAACTGCATTTGGCTGCTCCTCTTTCACAGCCTGATTTTGACGCACCACTAGCTGAATGGGAAGCTTACGTGCGGTCAAAACTACGAGGCAAAATAAATCCTTCACTGCTGGAGTTAAAGCATCTCAGTTCCCTGGACTTGAGCAATAACGATTTTAGCAGCATACATATCCCGAAAATTTTCGGTTTGCTGGAGAGTTTAACATATCTTAACCTCTCTGATGCACTATTTCAGGGAGCAATTCCTCATAACCTTGGGAATCTCTCAAAGTTGCAGTATCTTGATCTTGGAGGTAATGATCTCAAATCAAAAAGTCTTCAATGGGTTTCTGGACTTTCTTCCTTGCAGTACCTTGATTTGAGTGGTGCGGATCTTCATAAAGCAACTGATTGGGTACAGGTAACATTCAAACTTCCTTCTTTGTTAGAGTTGCACTTGTCAGAATGTGGTTTAGACAATGATCCATCTCCGACCAGTCTTAATTCTACAAAATCACTGGTTGTTCTTGATCTTTCTTGGAACCGCTTTTCTTCAGTACCTAAGTCGATATTTAGTCTTCATGGTCTTGTTTCCATTGATCTTAGTCACAATTCTTTGGAAGGCTCAATTCCAGATTACTTTGGGAACATCTCGTTTCTTGAAGTTCTTGATCTTAGTGGGAATCATCTCAATTCATCCATACCCAATTCCTTGTATAGTCTAAACCGTCTTCAGTTCCTTTGTCTTAATGATACCCAGTTACAAGGAACAATCTCGAGTGCCATTGGAAACTTGAGCTCTGTTACTCACCTCTATCTTTCAGAAAATCAATTAAATGGTCAGATTCCATTGTCTATAGGGGAGTTATCATCTCTGAAGTTGTTTGATGTTTCAAAAAATCAGTTAAACGGCCAAATTCCCTTGTCTATAGGGCAGTTATCATCTTTGGAGTTATTTGATGTTTCAGAAAATCAATTAAATGGTCAAATTCCATTGTCTATAGGGGAGTTATCATCTTTGAAGTTGTTTGATGTTTCAGAAAATCAATTAAATGGTACTTTTCCTCTATCTTTTGGACGACTAGAAAGTTTGGAAACTTTGGATTGTGGGTATAATCTATTAGAAGGAGTTGTATCAGAAACCCATTTTTCTGATCTCACGAGATTGACAACTCTAGCAGCATCACACAATCGGCTTAGATTTGAACCAAACTCAAGCTGGATTCCCCCATTTCAATGTGAAAGGATCGAATTGGGTCACTGGCATCTTGGCCCAAAGTTTCCCCAGTGGCTAAAATTCCAAAAGAAATTGTCTTATTTGGATATCTCCTATGCAGGAATTTCAGATGTCATGCCCACTTGGTTTTTGAACCTTCCCACTCAATTTGAATATTTAAATCTTTCCTCTAATCAACTTACAGGAGAGATTTCATATTTGAATGTGACAGACATTGTTGACTTGAGATCAAACCGATTCATAGGTCCATTGCCAAGAGTATTCTCAACTTTAACAATTTTATATATGTCAAATAATTCATTTTCAGGATCTCTTTCTCAATTAATTTGTGATCCATCAAGTGGGAAACTTATGGGAGTTCTTTACATTGATAAAAATCTTATCTCAGGAGATATTCCAGATTGTTGGAATCATTGGCAGCGTTTGGACATTCTAAATTTGGGAAGCAACAATTTGACCGGAAAAATCCCACCTTCTTTAGGGCATATAAATCTTTCAATGCTAATCCTTCGAAACAATACAATGTTTGGAGAATTGCCATCCACATTGCAAAATTCTACAAATTTGATTATGTTGGATCTTAGTGAAAATCATTTCAGTGGAAGTGTACCAGCATGGATTGGTGATAAGCTCTCAAACCTTGTGATTCTAAGCCTTCGATCAAATAACTTTGATGGTCATATTCCTCAAAAAATTTGTGATCTTCAATCTCTTCAAAACTTGGACCTTGCCCACAACAACATTTCTGGAGTTATTCCAAAATGTTTTAATAATTTAAGTGCAATGGCCACAACAAACAAAATCTTTAATTTTGTTTTTTCGAAGTATGTAGTTGATGACTCTTTTTTTTTTAAAGCATTATTGGCGTTGAAAGGACGAGAGGATGAATATGGTAGCACACTAGGACTTGTTACCAGCATGGACCTTTCAGCAAACAGTCTCACAGGAGAGATCCCCAAAGAAATTGGTAGTCTCGTTGGACTATTGTCTTTAAATTTTTCAGGGAATCTCCTAACAGGAAATATACCAGAAAGCATTGGCAACATGGAGTTAATGGAATCTCTTGATTTGTCCATGAATCGACTAAATGGTAAAATCCCTCCAAGTTTCTCCAATTTGAATTTCTTGAATCACTTCAATGTGTCCTACAACAACTTGACAGGACAAATCCCAACAAGCACTCAGCTTCAAAGCTTTGACAACTTGTCTTACGTGGGCAATCATCTTTGCGGACCTCCTCTCACTAAGAGCTGCACCTCAAAAGGTATTCCAACTGACATTGCAAATAATGGAAGTAGCAGTGAAGGAAGTAAGGTGAATTCGCTTTATGTCAGCATAGCTCTTGGCTTTGTAATGGGATTTTGGGGTTTAGTGGCTCCCTTATTTTTCATCAGGTCTTGGAGGATTGCATATTATCGAAAGCTGGACCATGTCTATGGTAAAATGTATGTGTTTTGGGCTACTATGGGTATGTAGTTTGATAGGAAAAAAGCATATATAATTGATGCATCTGATCTAGGTGTGCTGCTACATGATTGTTTTATGCTAAAAGATTAGTTTTTGTGTCTTTCCACTCGCTTGGTGTGCTAATAAGGTGGCCCACTCGTTGGCATGAACGGCTCTATTATATGCAAACCACGTGGAATGGGATTTTTTTTTTCCCTTGCATCTTTTTTGAAGAATGTTGAAACTATGTATTATGCTGATACGAATGCAGATTATGGACGTTAGGTTTGGGTGTATGGGGTGAGCCTGTTGGCTCGGGTTTAGTAGTCCATCTCCCCTTTGTGTTCACTTTTGTTTCGTTATTTTCTCATTAATGAATTTCTTCTCTAAAAAAATAGTAATTTTAGACACGTATAAAAGTATAAGTGTGAACTACACCCAATGTCACTCTAAAATAAGGTTTGTCCTATTTTGGTCGCTCTAGCTAATTTTTTTCTCAATTTAGTCACTCTAATTAATGTTATTATTTGAACTAGTCAATGTCGTACAAAATTCTGTTAATCCATTAATGGGTTGTTATTGTGGCACATTAGCCAATTGAATTATGACAAATGGCACCAGGGGCGATGTAATACCCCAAAAATTCCTATAGTAAGATATTATCCTGGATATAGAAAAATAAGGAAATAAGTGATAAAAAGGGAAGCAAATTATGATATCTTGATTCAGGAAAGGACTAAATTCTAAAAGTGAGAAAAGTTTTGTTGTACAAGAGTAAATACTTAAAACTTGAGGGATTAAAGTGTAAATATGAAAAAGTTTAAGGACCAATAGTGCAAATATTTAAGGGTGGAATGATCTAGAAACTAAGAAAAATTGATGAATTAAGACCAAATTGAATAGGTGAAAATTATGAGGGACTAAATCATAATTTTACGAAATTAAGTGATGCCTAAGGATGGAATTCTAAAAGATCATGAAGGGCAAAATGGTCAATTAGTAAGAGAGAGAATTCTAGAATGTAATGATTATATTGATGATATTTTAAATTAATTAATTAGATAAATATTATTTTATTAATATTTTTATGAGATATTTATTATTTTTTTATTATTTATCTAGTATATAAGGAAAGAAAGATGAAGAATTATCATCATCTTTCCTTTCCCATGCAAACCAACGTGAGAGAAGAAGAAGAAAAGAAAGTTTTCTTTTCTTTACAATTTGGTCCTTCTATGAAAAATTTATCATTTTCACCTAGAAATCAAAAGAATTTCCATAGCTACCAAGAGAGAAAAATGTTAATAAGACTATGGGGAGTTAGAATATCAAATTGGATTCAAAGAATAGAAGCTGGAGGAGAGAGAAAATCAAATTAAAGATGAGAATCAATAGAACAAGGTAAGTACATCAAGGTTTTAATATATTTTTAAGTTTGATATTATTGAAAAAGTATGGGATTAATGTTAATGTAGAGCTTCCTTACATATGGTCCTATGTTCTTGATATGTTAGTGAAGAGAAAACAAGAGAAAGTGATGAGAAATAATGTAGAGAAAGAAAATAAGGGTGTTATAAACATGGTAAATAATATTTAGCACTAAAATAGTTTTGGATAGCAGCAGTGGTCTAAATTTGAAAAATCACCATAAATTATAGAAATTGAATTAGAAAATGAAAAAAATATGAAATTAAATTCTATTGAGTCTAGTTTCTCATAGAGGAAACAGTGTAAGCAATGGATTTGTAAATCATGAGATATAATGAATTTTGTGAGACAAGGTCAGAATGAATTTGGGTTCCCCTATTTTGAATTTATAAAATCATAAAAAATTGGATAAAAATAATTATAGGCTTAAATTTATATTTTTAGAATCCCGAATGAGTCTATTTTCAAGAGAAACAAACGATAATATCATTCGAATTTTGTACGAGGAGATAACTAATTTTTAGTGAACAGGGGTCAGAACTGTCAGACGGCAGAATGGGGGTAAATTTAAAGAATAAACTGTACTTATTGGCTAAACCAAAAATTCTGAAAATTTTATGGTAAGAAGATATATGAGTCTAGTTTCAATTAAATTATTTGATATTAATTTGGAGTTCTATAGATCTAGATATAAATAATTTAGTGACTATAACACAGATGGACAACTTGAATATTCTTAAAAGTAAATAATAAAAAATTATAGATGATGTTACTTACAAGTGTGTTATATACTTTAAGCATGTACAATGGAGAGGAGGAGGAGGAAAATATTTATGAATATTCAGCTAGCATGGCTAATTTTCATGTTTTAGGCTCAAGGACTAAATTGAATAAAAGTAAAACTTTAGGGGGCAATTTTGTAAAAATGTAAAAATGGCCAAATTGAAGGGAATGAATTGTTTTATTATCTAAATTAATAAATTGAATAAAATTATTAAGTTAAGATCGGGTGAAAATTGAGAAAATAATAAATTACCAAAATGCCCCTAAATTTTAGTATTTCTGCAATTTAGTCAGGTAGGTTCGTATAACTTGAATGAGCATATAAATATGTCAATTTAAATATTATATTGTATTTTATATGATGTTTGAATTGAATTTATGAAATGTATGGATGTTGAAATGAAAGAAATAATACATGTTCTGAAACTATTGAAAGGGATAAAATCTATTTGAATATTGGGTTCCGGATGGATATAGGTGATTTTCCAAATGAAAGAGTTCCTGCATGTGTTGCAGAAATAGATAACCTGGACGGTTAATCTGACAAAAGCCTTCTCGAGAATATAAAGTGAATAGGATTCGTTCCTGATTCACTATAATACCTTAAAGTGGATAGGTTTTGTTCCTGATTCACAATGGTAATTAAAAGTGAATAGGATTTATTCCTGATTCACTATGGTAACTTAAGGCAGATAGGATTTGACCTGAAAAGGTAATCCTGATTCACTACAGTTACATGAGATGTGACTCGAGAGAGTGCTTGATGATTAAACGTCTTAAGGGTTATTTCTGAATATGAATTGATGGAGTATGGAAATGTACGCTTTGAGTGTACTGTTGAAAAATCCATCGGAACTCCAATGATTCAACGGATAGAATATTTGGTATGATACTAGAATTATAATATAAAAAGGATGTTACATGAAACATGAAAATAAATGCTAAATGATATAAATTAATTGAAATTATTTTGAAAATTTCGATAATGCCTCATATCCTATACCGGTCTCGAGTACGGGTATGGGGTGTTACAGGCAGTGCCAAGGGCTGGCAAGGGCCCCACCTCCCTAAAATGATTTTTTTTTTTATTTAGGCCTGTTTGTAGTTTATAATATTTTAAATTAGTAATGGTAAATTTGCACTTTGGTACTTCAAAAAATGATAAAAATTTGATTTAATTAGTCATATAGGTCAGTTTTTAAAATTTTAGGGAAATAGGTTATTTTTGGAAAGAGTGTGTGAAAGTGCGACCAGCTGGGCGCGCTTTCTGCACAGGTGGTAAGAAACCTCGCTTAGCTGGACGAGCTCTCACATGCTCTCTCCAAAAACGGTTTATTTCTCTAATTTAAAAATAATGGCCTATTTAGTCAATTAACAAAAAATTTTGGCATATATGGCTAATTTAGCCTACAATTAAGTATTTAATTTATTTTCACATTATATATTATTAAAACATGATGCAAAAAGATAATTATATGAGAGAGAGAATGAAAGGATGAATGATAGATTTAAAAATTAAGTTCTACATGTGTGTATATATGTATGTATATTATCACTACTTCATATATAGATATGTATATGGCCACAAGATAATAATTTATACTATAATAACATGTCTGATTAAGTTTAGTGTCATAAGTTAAGTAACACCACTCAATTGGTAAAAGCACAGAAAAGTTAAAGTTATTATTATTTTTTTAATATAGAGTTAATTATATCATTTAAATCTTTTACAAAACAAATTAAATTTATTCAGTTCTCTTAAACCAGCTGCTTGAAAAATTATTTTTCTTAATTAAAACTATTTGCTAAGGCAAGTTGCGTGCTTCTGAAATGAGTGACACTCATACTTATCATATTGGAGTTGACAAATTTATACAACAGAATCTTTTGACTAGTTATTATGTTGACGTTTTGAAGATTCTGTAATCATTTGATTGGATTCAACTAAATCATGTAGAAATGAATATCATACAAATATACTAAAATGATGTTTATAAATAAATTGATATATTTTTTAGTAAAAAATTATAGTATAGGAACGTGGAGTAACGTACAGCAATAATGAATGTAATCAGTATTCATAAAGCCAATGTAAAACAACATTATTTTATTTTAAATTTTTTTATCACTGATTTTAAAGGTTTTTGTTAAAATACATTTTTATTATTAATCAAATATTTTATAATGATAATTTAAGATTAAATGACATTTCTTTCAATTATTTTCATTGAAAATGTTGGACTTTTATGTTGTTTTAGATGGAAAATTTTCTTAATTAAAAAAAATCAAATTGCATCATTTTAAAATGTTAATGTTTATAGGTATTTTGTTTAGGAAATTTATTTTTTGGAATTATTGAATGAAAAAAATAATTTCAAATTTGTCAAATGATTTTATAAATCTCATGACATGTTGTCATAAAGAAAAATAAATTTGGATTTATATAGGAAGGAAAAAACAAAAAAGGATAGAGCAAGAGGATATTCAATATGAGATTATAAAATTTAGGCTTAACTCATAAATTGGTATCTAAATTAAAAAAATTTTAACTTGGTATTTAAAATTTTGTTTTGTCACAAGTGGTATCAAAATTTTGCAAGTCAATCGATCAACCCCTATCTCTAAACCAGTACTCCAATCAATTCCCAGTCCAACCGGTCAATCCAGTCCAGTTTTGAAAACATTAGATTTGGTCGATGAAATAACTTTTTCGATCTCGTCAAGTCGAACAAGCAAGCGGTGAAATTCGAAAATATAATCAATTGCCAGCATTTCAACTTTGAGAGAGCGAATTTCAAGCATCGCTAGTATTGTCATACATTATAAAAGAAGAAGAAAAAATAAAAAGAATGAGAATTATAAAAGGAAAAAAATTTAAAAAAATTTTAAGTTATATGACATGGCAGATTATTATTAGCCGGAAGTTTTTTAAATGGGTATAACATTTTGGTGTAAAAAATGTTTAAGTACCAAAACAAATAAAATGCGTAGTTTGTGTACCAACTTATAAGCTAAGCCTTGTTTAAAAATATATTTAACAGTTAGACAAACACAGGTACCAACTTGAAAAAAAATGTAGTTTAAGTACCAAAATAAGAAAAAATGATATAATTTAAGTATCAATTTGTGAATTAAGTCTAAAATTTATATTGAAATTTATGAAAATTAGTAAAGTGAGTTTAGATAGAGAATGGATGTTGAGTTAGGTTCATTGGGAAGCAAGACATAATAAATATTGGTATAATATCAAATTTAACCTTCAATATTTATATTTTTGTCAATTTAGCCCTTATTCTTTTCTTGAGCTCAATTTGACCTAAACATTTTAAAAAGAGTCTAATTATTGTTTTTTAACGGAAATACTAACTAAAGCATTCAAGTTTTTAAACATTCCACATGTATCTATATTAACGTGGCATATAAGACAAATAGTGTCATGTCAGCATGAAGTATATGTGGACTGCCACATGTCCTAGCATGCCAACATCGTTAAAACATTAGTTTTTTTAGTCAACAATTCTTTTTTTTTAAAGCAATTTGATTCTTTTTGAAAAATTAATGGTCAAATTTAACTCAAAAAAAGAATAAAAATTAAATTGATAATAGATGTAAACGTTAAGGGCTCAATTTGACATTATGCCATAAATATTTCTTTACATGAGAGAAAATTTTTCAGATTTTATTTTAAAACACAAATAATTTTACAACTTTTGGCCAAAATAAATAGGAAATTTTACAACTTTTGGTAACTAAAACTTTCTTGAGAAAACTCAACATGAAACAATTTGTTGTTTCAATTTACTATCAGAACGGAATGTTTCGATCAGTACGTGGTACCAAAACAGTATCAAGTACTATAGATTGACGTTTTATAGTGACACTTTATGATTTAGTTTTTAAATCCGATAATAATAATAATTCTCTCCCCTAACTAAAACAACCTTTTCAAATAATTAAAAAATAATTTTTAATCTCCCCTCACGAAAATAGAATACATTTTATTGTCAATCATTTATCTTTTCGAAAAGCATCCACTAGAAGATTAATCACTGTTACCGATGATGGATACCGAAAAAAATAATTTTTAATCCCGCTCACAAAAATGGAACACATTTTATTGTCACTCATTTAACTTTTTGGAAAGTATTCACGGCTAGAAAATTAGCCACTACTATCAATAATGAATTTCCTAATTACAGCAAGAAAAATAATTTTTGAGATTGAGAAAAACATATTTAAGTTGAATTTTTAAAAGTAATATTTTAAGTTTTAAAAAATATTTTATTGACATATAAAAATTAGAAAATTTCAAACATTGGAGCTAAGCCAAAATTCTCCAATGTCTTAAGAACCTCAAGTAGTAATCAAAAAAACAAGAACCTCGTGTTGAGATATTTATCAATATTTAAAGAGTAGTGCCGGCCAATTAACTTCTAAGTCATTAAAAAGAAACTTCAGTCCTCCAATCACAATTAAACACTTCTCTACATTTTCATCCATATCAGTGAGGGGCTTGCATTGATAATAGTAAAATTATATTTTTACCCTCTTAAAAATAATAAAAATTTAATAAAATAGTGAATTGTACTTCTATTATCGTAAAAATATATAATTTAATTCGAACTCGGTACATATCATTTGTAAAAATAAAATAAGACAGAAATTTCATGCTTTCACTTAACTATTTTATTAAAAAAAGAAGAAGCTGGCTTTAAAATTCAGCACAATTCTATTTAAAGCCCTACGGTGTGCAACAAGAAGCACAAAACCGACTGTTTTTCCTTTATTTTGAAGTGTCAAAACCCAATATTATAGATGGAAAAACAGATGGTATTTGCATGGGCAATGATATTTTGCCTCGCCATACCACCAGTTTATGGCCAATACTACTCCAAAACTATTAAGGTAGGTGGTCGGGTGGAAAAGAAGACGCGACTCCGCTTCTTCTACCACGATATTCCCAGTGGCAAAAATCCTACTACAGTCCTGTTAGCTCAGGCCAACATCACCCAGGATTTCTTTTCCCCATCCCCATACAGCAGCTTGTATGCAATGGATGATCCCCTGACTATAGGGCCTGAACGAACATCCACCACCATCGGAAATGCCCAAGGGCTCTACATAGCATTAAGTCGAGATCCTAACAAGTTCACTGCAGTTTTATACGCGGATTTTGCTTTTACCACCGGAAAGTTCAATGGAAGCTCCTTCAGTTTGTTCTCACGATATCCCCCCACTGATTTTGTTCCTAGCCCCGACACAATTTGTGAAATGGCGATAGTGGGCGGGAGAGGTGCGTTTAAGATGGCCAAAGGATTTGCCCTATTACGGGCCACTTCTTCCAACGCCAAGACTGGAGATGCTAGTCTCGAGGTCAATGTTACCTTGTACCATTACTAAACTCAATTGAAGAATATTTAATTTCATATTAAGATCAATAAGAGAGTATATTCCTAATTCCCAAACCAATTAGGAATGCCACAACATTTGTTAAAAAATGGGTATCATTTTGGTCATGTGTTATCCTTCACTTTACAGTGTAATTTTTTTTTTTTTTTGAATAATAGTTGGTATTCATTAGAAAATATAATGGGGGACAACCACTCTGCAAAGGGACTAAATCGTTTCAACCAGTCATAAACGAGCACATAGACCAACAAAACAACAAAAAGTAAATGAGAAAACAAAAGAAATTAAAAGAAACACCCATCTAATCTGTAGAGAACCCGTCCCCAAACTGAATCCTA
This sequence comes from Gossypium anomalum, assembly GCA_025698475.1. NCBI lineage: Eukaryota > Viridiplantae > Streptophyta > Magnoliopsida > Malvales > Malvaceae > Gossypium > Gossypium anomalum. The sequence goes on along the minus strand of CM046966.1, from coordinate 95,875,572 downwards.
ACGATGAAAACCAGAAGCTAAACCGTCTCCTGCAACCACAAACCCATCAAAGATCTGCCTGAAAAAACAAAGGAAAACCACAGGAAACTTCTCCTTGAGACACCTCTGGAGTAAAAAATAGAATATTCTCCAAAGCTGAAAGAATGCATTCGCTGGAACCCATTTCTGCCAATCTTGGTTCGCTACAAGTTCAACCTCCCCAGGAGCTTCCTCAATCCAAAATCGAGGTTCCGAGGGCCAAAGCCCTCATCTTGCTAGAATATTAGCCGCCAGTGGTGAATCTAGAGGGGTTGACTTGGTCCTGACTTCCTAAAATATAAAATTGTTATTTAAATCTTTAAATTTTTTAAAAAATTTTAAATTAGTAATCGTAAAATTATACTTTAGCCTCTTAAAATTATAAAAATTTGATTTAGTCCTTTAAAAATTATAAAGATATAGACTATAAAAATTTAAAATTTCATTCGACCCCTAAAAGATTATTCTAACTTAGCCCCTGTTAGCTACGTTATTTGCCAATCTTCCGACATAGGCAAAAGTAATATAATCAAACCCTCTCGCCTTCCTTTTGAAATCTTGAAGAATCGGGCCCAACACTAAATTTATTTGGATTCGCATTATGTAACTTCTTTGTGATAGTGTAGTTTTAATTTAATATTTAAAATTTAATATTTTAAGATTATAAGAATATGTTATTCAAATATAAATAAAAAAATTTCTAACATCAGACCTAAGCCAAATTTCTCAGCATTAAATAAACTTGAACTAACTTGATAACTATAAGTTAACTTGGTACTTTTTTTAGGTACCTGACTTACACTCTTAAAATATATTGACGTAACATTCAAATAACATGATATCACATAACGGCTCCACTTTTGCAATGTGGCAAAACTAAGAATAAAAAGTCAAAATTTTATTTAAAATTTTTATCACGTGTCATCATATTATTAATCATAAGTGCCACATCAACTTTGTTTCATTTTTAATTTAATTTTTGTGATAAAATTATATTATTTTCACACAAGTAAAAGAATAAAATAATTCATTAGTATGAATAAATTATTATTTTAATCTTATAAATTTCCTTTTTATATACAACACAACATAAACATGTTTAACAAATATATATATATAAATATATTTTTTTTTAAAACAACTTAAACATGTATGTAAATATATATTTAAAAAACAACTTAAACATGTTGAACTAAACATATAATTACTTCTTATTAATGAAATATTAAAAAATATTGCCGTCCAAATATATTAAACATATATTAAAATTAAACATGTTGAACTAAACACCTATTCACCTGCAATTGCGTGCAATTTAATTTGCTTTTTATTTTTATTCTGCATATTTCCTTATTATAAACTATAATATATTATTATTATTATTATTATTATTATTATTATTATTATTATTATTTATAACATTTATGCAACTAACATAAGCATAGTATGGGTTGATGATGTGATATATTTACTCATGTATTATTGAAACTTATGGTTAGAAATACATTATTTACATGAGAGACCAAATAAATTAAATGAAAAATTAAAATATTTTTTAAAATTAAAAGATCAAATAGATCATTATGTTTAATAATAAATATATTTACATGAGAGAGAATTATCAAGAAATATTTTCAAATTTTATTTCAAAATATTTATAGAGTAAATTTGAGACTTTTTAAATATCCAAAGCTCAATTAATCATGAACATTTTGAGTAAAAATCATTTTCCTTCTAAAGTATGTTAGCTTGAAATGTTCAAAAGTGCCCATTTTGAGCCATCTCCTCGTTTATCTTAATAAGCATATGCTTTACGATATTGATATTATGCATTATATATAAAACATTCCAAACTAGTGTTTAAAGATGCTTATGAGTCGGATTAGATCATAAACATGATATGAACATATTTGATGCTTGCTGAAATTTGGCCATACTCGAAATATGTTTTTAAAATTCTATCCAAACTATCCATATTTATGAAAACCTAACCCAAACCCCCATATTTATAAAAACCTAACCCAAACCCCCTGCCCTTATTTTTTTATTTTATTTCAATATTTAATAATTTTTTATTTATTAAAATTTTTATATAATCTTACCATTATTATATATCTAATATAGATTTAATTTTCTTAATGTATTCTAAATTATATAATATATGAAAATAACATAATAAAATATTATAAACTTAAAAATAAATCAAACCATACTTACGCCTTAAATGTTCAAACTCAAACCTAACCCATATTTTAAACCAGTCTAATCTTTTTTTTCAAGCTCATTTTTCGTGTATAATATTTATACTCAAATTTCAAACAGACCTTCAAAACTGAATGGATAACCTAACCCATGAACAAGTCTACTAACGTCTTCAATTTGAAATTTAATTTTTATATCTAAAAAACTAAAATTTACTTTATTGTTTTAAAATTTCTAAATCCAACCATTAGCACCATCAGCCCTCTACATAAAAATTTTCAGATCAAAATTTATTGACATGCTTATATATAGGATAATAGGATATTGCCCAAGACATCATTATAACAAACAAATGAACATAAACCCAGATGATACATAGATTTTAAAATACAAGATATTGCCCAACAATGTTTTCTCACAAAAGACAATTCCCCTACTCTTGGCCATTAATTAAAAAAAAAAAAAAAAGCAGTCTCGATGTGCTCTTACAAAGCTTCAATTTTCATTATTTCTAGAATTGCATTATCAGGTACCTGATTTTTCCCTGGATATGCAATCGACAAGAAAGAAAAACCACTTCGGGGTACAATCGAATTTATGCCTACTCATTGAAACAAACATCTACGATAAAATTGTGGTGTCACTCAATTGGAACAGCATAGCTCTAAAATATTCAGTCGCGAGTTGCTCCTACTAGTGCAATGTGCTCGATTAGGTCAAGTACTCGGTTACTGTAAAGGAATTTCAAGAAAAAACCATCAGATTAGATATTATGTATTTCAAAGGAGTCAATGTCTCGGTCAAGTACTTGATTAAGTACTTCACTGTGGTGTTTGCATTTGTGTCCGGACGTGAAGCAGGGCATGCACGCAGTGTGTGCCTGTGTGTGAGTGGATGTGTCGCGAGCAAGAAAGAGAGTGAGAGAGCTTAAAACACACCTGTAACCCCATTCATTGTCATACCATGAAACAAGCTTCATGAAAGATTTACTTAACCCTATTCCGGCTTTCGCATCAAAAATGCTTGACCTGGGATGAAAGAACAAGTCCTTTAGAAACTTAAATGCCATCAATCAATAAATTGGAGGGAGAAAAAAAAATTCGAATGTATAGTTCACTGAATAGCCAAATCTAAATGAAGCAAACTTGGATGACATAAAAAATACAGCAATAATAGAAAAAACCAACTGGACATTACAGTATACCAGCAAGTATTACTTAATTGTCAGGTTAAAGATTTAAAACCAAATGACCTATACTTGAAAAATGGACACTATAGGTAGGGCAGGGTCGACAAACACATGAAGTATACAACAGACCCATCACAGTGAAAGGCATGTCCAATGGATGTGTGATTAGAGAGAGAGAGAGAGAGAGAGGATACCTCGAATCACCAACAAAATCATTAGAGACAACATCTTCATCTGTGTATCCAAGAATGCCTTTAAGTGGCCCCTCTGCAGCATACCTTCATTGAAAATTAAGGTAGAATTACAGTGAATGTTAAATATACTTACGTAATGATAAGGGAAAAACAACAACCAAAAGTTAGAAAACTCACTTTATGACTGCTTTGACATCCTCATAGGAGGCACTCTTCTGAAGTCGACAAGTTAAATCCACAACAGAGACGTTGGGTGTAGGAACACGGAATGCCATTCCAGTAAGCTTTCCATTAAGTTCAGGAAGAACTTTTCCAACAGCCTATAAGGAAAGCAGAGAGATCATAATTTAATTTTAGTTACAACAATAGTTCCGAAAATGAAAAACTGGGATGGAATATATTTGGCTATTTCTCTCTAATACCTTTGCAGCACCAGTTGAACTAGGGATAATATTTTGGCCAGCTCCTCTACCTCCTCTCCAGTCCTTCATTGAAGGGCCATCAACAGTCTTCTGAGTTGCTGTATGTTAAAAACTACCGTATTAACATAAAACGCAATATCACGTGCAGCAAAAAAGAATTACAGGCAGATAATGACAGGATACCTGTAGTTGCGTGGACAGTTGTCATTAAACCCTCAACGATACCGAATTCCTCATGGACCACCTGCAATATTTTATATCACAAAAACTGAGGAAAACTGCCAAAGAAGAAAGAAAGCAAACCAGATGCTTCACAGGGAAAATGGCCAGGTTAAATTAAATAATGCTGTAAAAATAGGCAGAAGAAATTTTCATCTGCTACAAACTCAAAACATACAAAAGCAAAATCTTTGAGGAGTGAAAGTCCTACAAAGAGACCAGTACACCTCAATAAAAATCAATGGAAGAACAGATTTTAGTTTAAATGTCCTTCTTGGTGATGAGATTGATATGCTTAAAATCAGAAAATGCAGTCAAACCTTGGCAAGTGGAGCTAGACAATTGGTAGTGCAACTAGCATTAGAAACTATGTCCATGCTTGGATTGTAGGTATTCTCATTTACTCCCACCACAAACATAGGTGCATCTGCTGAAGGAGCTGAAATTACAACTTTTTTGGCACCACCCTACAAAACACGTTCATGCAAGTTCATTTTGGAGAATTCTCTGAAGTGCATGCACTCACAGGTGTGATCGTGCTATGAGATGACAGGAAAGTACGATAACTAACCTTCATATGTGCTGAAGCCTTAGCTAATGTGGTGAAAACACCAGATGACTCAACAACAAACTCAGCCCCATAATCACCCCAAGGGATCTCTGCAGGGTCCCTGGTGGATATTTTTTCTATGTTATCCCAAGCTAAGATAGTTTAATAGCAACTTTTAATAAAATCAAATAACAGAATTTTGCGTTGTAATTTGCAAATTTAAAGCCACGGGAATAAAATATCCCACTGAAGCTATATAGTTCAAATTCCAATTGATATTCATCAAAAACCTCTCCAGAACAATACCTTTTGCTTACAATCTGTATTTGCTTGCCGTTAATTTCCAATGTGGACTCATCCACAACTCTGATAGTTCCCTTAAAGGGTCCATGAGTTGAATCATATTTGAACATATAAGCCTGGACAAAATTTAAAGTAAAAGAAAAAGATACTTCAGAATTGTTGACATTTTTGATAAAGCAGGGAAAATTTTAATAGTGACACAAGGCTATAGACCAAATCTAAAGAGCAAATGGGCAGACTTACCATGTACTTGGCATCAATAAAAGGATCATTGACAGCTACTACATCAATATCATCCCTTGAGGTTGCTATTCGTAAAACCAACCTTCCAATCCGACCAAAACCTGCAAAGGTTCATTATAAAAAATGAGTTGATGCAGGATACATCAAGCTACATAAAGCAACACTGACTTAAGGTAAATCAACTAGGTTTAGCACTTTAGGACCTAAAACAATGACATTAACAGGATTCTAATTCTCTCCCATGCTAGCCCACATGCTTACTGGGCCCATCCAGCAAGATCTAAAAAATGTTTTTAGCTCCACCTACCTCAAAATACAGAATAGACAAACAACTGAACTAAAGATCAAAAGCTAACTTAACACTAATGACAGTGTAAGCATCAATCCAAGTTCTATTTTAGCACATATAGCTTCTGAAACTTTTCAATCATATAAACTCTAATAGTATATCTAATAGTATATATAAAGTATGAACGGCAGTTCTTCACAACTTTTCCTCCCCCAGGAACGGTTGGGTACCAAATGGCACATGCCTACGTTACCCTACCAACACCCCATTGCACAGTGACCATGAGCTAAACATGGGATGCTAGTCAATTTCTATTTTGCAAGCATACTCACAACAACTTAAATACGCAAGATAACTGGATAGAAATAATTTCTACGGAGATTAAAGAAACAACATGGTAAAGATACATATAACCATCAAATAAAGCAGAGAAAAAACATTAAATCAAATTAAGAAAGCATACCATTGATTCCAATCTTTGTCTTGCCACTGCTCCGTGACTCTAAAAAAAATAGGAAACAAGCAAAAAGCAGAACATCAATGCATACAACTTATTAACTAAGTTAAAAGAATTAGATAAGCCTTTTTTCTGTCCTTGTCACCCTTCCCAAGCATAAAAAAGAAGGTAACAAATTCTTACTTGGAACTGTAGGAGGAATTTCAGTAGCTGTAGCTTTGATGGGCTGGATACTCCTTGAGTTGCATTTCCTAAATTTAAAAAAACCCTTCAGTATCAAAGGAAAAAAAAAAAAACAAATATTTCCACAATAAAGAAAAGAAAAATGAACAATCAATACGTGTAACTCAACTGTAAAGAAGAAGATCTAGTTGAAACAGAGGCACCAAAAAAGGAGTTGAAATTTCCACCAAAACCAAGGCTGGAAACCTAAACAATATAGCATTTACATTGATATTGTCAATAAGTACATTGAGATCGCCAACTAAAAATAAAATAGCAATGAAATATAAACTAAAAAATAATTAAAATTAAAATTGTAAACATATATTTTATATAAGTTTTTTAAATTTCATAAATTCATCAAAATAACGAAAAACCGACTTAACACTTAACAGGTAAGGCTCACTCACCAATCAAACAATCGAAACGTAACTAAGTCAATCTACACCCGAAAACTAAATAATAAAAAAAGGATGAAAAAAGTATTATAATTCTTAAGACTCCGTTTGGTTGCAGAGAAAACGTCCTAGAAAAACAATAATAAAGACAAAATAGAATGATTTGATGTTGCACAAATTTCAGTCGTTCAGCTGAAGTGTAAGCTCAGCTCAGCTCTAAATATTTGTTTACTTTAAAAAGACGAAAAAGGAAAAAAAAACAATCGTTTTCACTTATTTTAAAAGCTAAATACGGTGTTGATCAGAAGAAAGTGAAGGCGACCTTAAGGCGATCAGAGGGTGAGAGAGATAGGTCAGACCGATCGGAGGCGGCCTCGATGAGAGAGGCAGAGGCGGCGGCGGCGGTGGATCTGAAGAGAGAAGAAAAAGCCATTGCTAAAAGCTTCAGCGACGAATAAAAAATGAATAAAAACCCTAAAGGAAACTGTTTAAGGGGAAAGAAGAAGAGAAGCTATTGGCTTTTGCTGTAGAGAGCAAAGCACGAGAACAATTGTGAAATATATAATATGGAAAATATGAAAATGAAATTGTTTATGCTTTTCGAAGGCAAATCAAAACAGTCACGACAATTTTTATATTTATATTTGTTTTGGATAAACTACCAAAATAGTTATATTTATTTATCTCGGGTTACATTTTAGCCACTTATATTTAAAATTTTACATTTTAGTCACTTAAGTTATCGTGTTGTAAAATTGTAATCACTGAGCTTTTAACTACCGTTAACGGTGTAACGGTAAGCTGATGTGGCACATTAAATCATCATTTTAAACGAAAATTTTAAGTTAAATTCTATAATTGGTCCCTATATTTTTTTTATTTTGAGCAATTTAATTTTTTCCTTTTATATTCTTTTTTAACTTTCTTTTTTTTCTTTATTTTTCATTCTCTTCTGTTTTTCCCTCTGTTTTTCTCCCTCACCATTCCTTTTAACGTAGTTTTTTTATATTTTTCATTTGTTAAAACTAGTCCACAAACTTGCCTTACTCAAAAAATTAAATTGTTTAAAAAAATAAAAGTATAGGGACTAGTTTTCTTCTATTAAATAAAAGTTTTTATATTATATTTTTTGGTATCTTATTAAAGGTAAAAAGACCTCTCCAGTCCCTCTTAATTTTAAAATTGGGCAAATCGGTCCCTCCCAAAAAATTGGAGCACTTTACTCCTATCAATTTCAAAAGTGAGCAATTAAGGACAGTTAATCACGATGTTAATGCTTCCTGTCAATTGCACATAATTTTAATTGGTATAGTAATAGACTTAACCCTCAAAGTTTAAAATCTTCTATCAATTTGGTAATGATTTAACAGATTTAGACTGTAACATTTGTGTAAATATTGAGGCTAAATTTGTTGATCATTTAAGAATTTAGACTAAATTGACAAAACATATAAACATTAAGAACTAAATTTGTTATTATACCAATCAAAATTATGTATAATATACTGAAGATATTAATGTCGTGATTAATTATCTTTGATTGCTCACTTTCGAAATTAATAGAGATTAAATTGCTCTAATTTATTTAGAGGGACAAATTTGCTTAATTTAAAAATCGAAAGGAAATTCAACTATAAGAAATAATAAGATATTGGCTAAATTTTGAAATTGGGACTAAGCATTTAAAGAGTTGTTCACATTAATTCATTCAAAACAGTCAAATAAGGGTTAAATCATTACGAAAATTCTTAAATAAGGGCTTTCATGCATTTCGACTAATTTTTAGCACAAAATTATATGAATGAACTTGATTTACAATATCTGAGAAGCCCTTTAAACACTTTTGAAAAAGTTTACCTTTTATTTAACATTTATTTGATTATTTTAAAACGTTTAATTTAAATTTTATAATTTGTTATAACATTCAAATAATTCAAGGATTGTTTTGTCATTTTTTGAAATTAAGTGATCAAAATATAAACTCAATAATAAATTTAATTGGCTTAGGTATAATTTATCCTTTCATTAAAAAACATATATACACTATATTAATTATTTGTATTAAATAAATTTAATTATTACAATAAAATCTTTCAAATTTACATAAATTTTAAAAAAATATACGTGGCAATTTTTAAAAACTGTTTGTAAAATAAAAAATATATATTATTAGTGTACTAAATATTAATCCTAAATTTTAAGAATAATTATTTACCGTCAGTGAAACTTTTTAAATTTTATAAGTAAATTAAAAATACGATAAGTGTCACATTTATTCATATAATTATTTTTTTATTTTTTAATATATCTTGTAACATTAAATTCGGCTGTGAAATCTAGTATCAGTGTTTCAAATAATTTTTCAAATTTTAATAATACATTAATTATTTATGTTATATTTTAATATCCTATTGTTTGGGTGTTTGTACGGTGATCAGTAGGAATATTTAAAATGGGAAAAAAATTATTAAAAGAGCAAAGCTTCTTAAGGAACCTGAAAAGCCACAATCCAAATAACAACTCTTTCGTTCGCCCTTCTGCCAGATTTGACTTTTTCTTTAATTCTCTTTTAAATAAAAAAAAGGAATTCACTGCTATTTTCTAGTGCGTGCGTGTATCACGTGACTGTTACGTGAACACGTGAGTCTCAAAGACAAATCTTAACCGTACAAATTATTCGGGGGCTTTCAATGAAAATTACAAAATAAGGTAGCTTGTAAAAAAATAAATTATTTGTACTAAATTACAAAATCTATATACTATTACAATAATTAATAAACTATTTGTCATGCTAATGAGCACTATTATCGAATTAGTCAAATCATTAATTTTTAATTTGATCAGTTTAATTAAATATATTATTAAAAAAATTATTCAATTGATATGTTGGTCAATCGATCTAATCCCTTATTCAAAATCGATGCCTTAATTGATTTTTAATTTGATCGGATAGCTTAGTTCTAAAAATAGTGGTTGAGTCGAATATCTTATGTCCTTAAATATCCAAATTCAAGTTATATTATGTGTAATAGGCATAATGATAAGTTTAGCTCTTAATGTTTACAATTTTTTATCAAATTAATCCGTGTTTTTTTAGTTAAAATTGACCATTAATATTTCAAAGAAAATCAAATCATTTTTTTAAAGGAGATGCTATCGTATATACTTTGTGCTAACATGACAATATGTATTATTATCACGTCAACAAATAATTTAAAAATTATAAAAAGTATTAAAAAATAAAAATTTAAAAAAGTAGCATGAAGTGCACATGGATGTCATGTTTAAAAATTTAAACGTTTTATTTAGTATAAGCAATTCGACTATTTTTTAAAAGATTAATAATCAAATTCGATTTTTTTTAAAAATGTTGAAAGCACCAGCAAGTGGTTAGAAATTAGAAGGAGTTAAAGTGAACCTTTTTCCCACACATTTGAATTAAGTTCGAATCAAGTGATTATTGTTAAGAGAACTTTATTTGAATATTACTTGGACCCAAAAATCTCATACTCTAAAACACATGAAAACATTAAAAGATATAAAGATAAAATATTAAATTCTTATTTTTTTATTATTTATAGCAACCAAATTATCAAATAAATCCTTTTTTTTCAAAATTCCGGAAATAAATCAATTTTTTTCAAAATAAATCCATTTTCGTATTTTTTTAAAAAATTGGCATATTGACGTAATTTTGAAAGAAAAGGGCTTTATTTGATAATTTAATCATTTATAACTAATGAGACAGGCTGAGGAGAGATGAAGTCGGGTCGGATCCGAGGTTGCATGGAAGAGGTGGCAATGGCGAGGTATTGTTCCCAAGGAGCAGTAATTGATGAAGACAAGTGGGGGACTGTGTGAATCACGTAGGTGACGTTGTCGCGTAGCGGAGGGCAACAAACTAAACTAGGCGGAGTTCTCGAAAATGCCGAGGGAGGTGGACCGATGTGACCCCCCGACTCTCGGCTTTTTTCTCTTTTTAGATTTCACCGGTCCTACACCGTCCCCTCTTCATTGGCCTTTTGCCCTTTTTATGTTATTTTTGTTATTTTATTTAACGTTCAATACTAATCAAAATAGGTTAAATTTACTCTCTGTCCCTGTATTTTTCTTATATTTAGAATTTAATCTTTTAATTTTTTAAATTAAAAAATATAAGTTCTGTTTTTAACACATTTAAAAAAATTCTATTAAATTCTGTTTTATTATAATATTATTTATTTTGTTACAAGGCTTTTAAGTTTTTTTCATTGGTTCAAAATGTAACGCTGATGAATTTAATAGCATAATTTTTTTTGGATGATTACAATATTGGGAAAGAGAGAAAGGAAAGATGGGATTTTAACTCATGTCATCTATGTGTCGAGCATGAGGTTTATCCATTACTCCAAACTAGTCTTTGGCAACAAAATAATAATAATAATAATTGTATTAATAATTCGACTTGAATTTTGAAGCTTGAAAAATTAAGGGATTGAACTCTTAAAAATAAAAATAGAATGACTAAATTTCAAATATACGAAGAATAAAGAGACTCAGAGCATATTTTAACCATCAAAATATTATGCTATATAAAAGGTTAAAATATGCCTATAATCCCTGCAGTTTTCGAAAAATAGAAATTTAGTCTTTATACTTGTATTTCTAAACTTTTAGTCCATTTACTTTACAGATTTTAAAATTTAAGTTAAATTATTGATATTTTTATTTTTATTAAGTTCAAATTAATTACAAATATCTTTTTTAATTGTATAACTATCAAACGAAAAGTTATTTATTTTAAAATATTACATCAACACGTTGAATAAAAAATTAACAATATAAAACAACAAACTTTATATAATATAAAAAATTAACATATAAAAAATTTAAAATTAATATATAATGTAGTGGTGGGTAGGTGAGGTTAGATTGCCCTACTTCATCTTTGCTTGTACCTACCCCTGCCAATCAACCTGTGAAGTTTCACCAAATGAAGGGTGAGTGCTTTCTTACAAAATCAATACAAACCCAACTATAAAATAATAATAAATTGATCTCCTTATAAAAATATATATATAAACCCCTCTGCCCTTTTATAATTTGAGTATATTCCTACTCTAGTCCAGATGATATTTAAATAAAACTCTCTAATATTATTAACTTTAAAATTTAAACATTGTTAAAATTAAAAAAATTAATTCATCTGTTTCAATATGTTTTAATTTGGTATCTGTATTTTATGAAAATTGAAAAGTAAGTGTAGTTACAACAATGAACCAGTTTAAAATGAAATTTTTTTTATTTAAGTCTAATTATAATTTATAATATTTTAAATTAATAATGATAAAATTACACTATACTTTCAAAAATGATAAAAAATTTTATTTAATTATTTAAAAATTATAAAAATATAAGTTATTAAAATTATGAAATTATATTTTTACTATTGTAAAAATATAAAATTTAATTCTGTCCCAAAAAAATTTCTAACTTCACCCTAGATACAGTTTAGTAGTCCAATCCTATGTAAGTTTTGTGTGGGCTTTATAATGTTTTAATTGGATTTTTTGAACGAAGTAAATTTAGATGTATATATGAATTTTGTAATTATCAATTAATACAATTGTACTTATAAAAAAATGATTAATGTTGTTATCGGGAAATATAATTATCATTTTTTACTAGTTTTTTATATATTATTAGTTCTCGAGCTAATGATTTAACGACAATGTTTAATAATGTTATAAAAATAAATTAATTAATTTATCAATTTTCGCAAAATATGATAATTAAAATTTGAGAAATTAACTTATCAATTTTCGAGAGAAAATTCATCAATTGCATATTTAATTTTATATGTTTTATTGTTTTAAATAATCAATTTTTAAAATAATTAATATTTTATATATAATTACAAACTAAGATAATATTTATATTGTAAGTTAAATAAATTCAATTCTTCAAAAATTATACTTGGATTGGTTCTTAGCTTCTCATCCTTGAATTTTCTTAGACACTTTTCACTACTTTTTTCGTCACGTGATTGGGTATCGTATATTTAGAAAAGGCCCACCGCCCAGGGGCTTTTCACGTGCTTTGTAGCTTTCTGGTAAAATCCTAAATTACCCTTTCACTTTATTCTTTTCCGCAAAAGAGTCTCCCTCCCTAACATTGCATTAAAATTGAGAGAATTGAAAATAGAATGAACTAATTTTAATTTGAATATTATTTGAATGTATTCGATTTGATTTATGCGGAGTGGTGATTAATTTTTTTGTCAAACACCCTTTTGATACGAGTTCAAACTGAGTTATCCCATCTTTACCTCAATATTGTATAAAAAATTAATTTATAAGAGGATATAATTATTAAATTTGTTATAATAACCTACCTATTGTGAGTTCACTTCGTGATTCGCCAACCTCACATGATGCTTTGCGAGCTAAGGACATATATGAGACCAATACCTTGTCAATCAAGACATTGCAAACCTTATACCTCATGAGCCTTTGGTAAGGCAAACTCATGTTGTGGGCACCGCACTTATGACAAAGACAAAATATCAACCATTTATATATTGCATTTATCCATTATTTTGACATGACAATCTATACCTAATAAGAATAAACGTTAATAGGTCAACTAAGCTTTAGGGAATACAAAACTAACGAAGGAACGATACACGACACCTCGTGAGGGATCGAGTATGCTCTTTACAAGACCCTCCAAGACCAAAGAATAAGGATTTTTTCTCTTTATCTTCTTCTTTCATACCTTCACTTACGGAAGCCCTTCTTCCTCCCCTCCAATTCTAATCACCTACGACTCTCTACATATGGAATGAATTATCATGAACATCGCAATCTTAATCTGGTATCAACAAAAACTAAATTAAATATCTTTTTTTTTATAAAAATACATAGAACTATCCATGTCCATCCTAACCTTTAAATTAAATGTAAATTTTACATAATATACAACAAGTTTTTATATTGTTATACCCCCACCTCAACATGACACATGGCAAGTTGTTGGATAGCTTGCAAATGGCCCTTCGTTAGGAGTGGTCTACATATAAACCCTTGCAAAGAATCATCTGTATCAACCATTCATATCGGGCGGTCTGCAAGTTAGCCTAGAGATAGTCCACTACACACCCTGTTGGGACCATTAGCAACATCATACAACCCTAATGATGAGAATATCAGAGAAAAACCACACAATACACTCCATGGTTACAATTGACCTATAATGACCCCATCATATAGCCAACACACAACATTGTAAGATGCTGTATTGTCAACTACATGATATTATAGGACAAATGATAACCCCTTATATAAGCATGAGTGCACGAGAGACTAATGATCGACTCCTTCTACATTGAAAACCCTACACAACAATCCTAGCTTTCTTCTTCTCCCTCTTTTTTCTCAAATTCTCCGATTATCAGAGATAAACCAATACTTTTTTTCACTATTCTCACCTCATTATTGACCACTTATATCGACAATTTTTTTAATTTAAAATATTAAAAGTCTTTTAAAAAATTTAAAATTCATGTATTCAACCGTTTTAAAATTGGATTTCGATTAGTTAAATTATTTTTAGTATTTAATTTAATTCCAGTTCAGTTCAAAACCGATATCAACCAAACCGAGCGCGCTACTCTAACATTTTCATCCACTAAATATCAGCCACGTGGAAAGAAAAACTCTTGACCCAACTCAGTACTCTCACTGTTCAACACGTGTCACCCCTTTGGATACCCCAGATGCCTTGATTAGTCCTTCCCCCTCTCAAAATTTCAAAGTCTTTCTTTTCCTTTTTCTTTATTTTTTCACATTAAAAAAAAAAAAAAAAAAACCCTCTCTCCTTTCTTCTTCTCTCTTTGTTTGTAATTTTGGTTTCTTAGAAGATTCAGCTGCAAAAAAATAGAAGATAAATTACAGGTAAATTATATATTTTTTTGGGTTTTTTCCCCTCAAAATTTATGTTTTTTGTTTTTGGGCTTAGTACTTTCTTGTTTGGTTGGTGGGAAAGTACCAAATAGAAAAAGAAATTTTTTTCCTTCTATTGGATTTTTCTCTTTTGTTTTGCTTTGGGTTTGGGTTTGGGTTTGGGATCTCTAATGTTAACTTAAGCTAAAAAAATAAGAGAAAAAATTGAGAACTTCAGTAATTAGTAATATTCTGGAAATTCTGTGTGTGTGTGTGTGTGTGTTTTTTTTCAGTTCCTAGTCAGGAAGCAAGCAGAGTAATTAGGCTTATTATTTGGCTAAAATGGGTCATAATTTTACTTAAAATCATGTGTTATTTGGCATTAAAAAAAGAATTAAAGTAATTGGTTTTTCTTGTTTGTTTAATTTCTTTCCTTTTCTTTTTATAAATTAAATTTGCAGTTGCTTGGTTTTAATTAGGTTACTTCATGCATGTCCATTGCATGGGTTATTTTAAGAGTTTGGATGGATAATTTGTTGTTAATTTAATTTAATTATCATTTATGCCTGCAATTTGAAATAAACTAGTGAATTTCAAGTAGTTGGTTACATGATTTATTTTTAATTTTCAATTTTAATCATTTCTGAAAATGATTTTTTTTTTACATTGAATTGAAAATTGTATCTTAATTGCTGTTTTTCTTTGGTTCAAATTGAAATTGCTTTTGAGTTTGCCATTTTTGATATACTTGCATATGCTCAAGCATGAACCTTTGCATTATACAGAATCAGATGAGTATCACATATGAGTAAATTCATTTCTTATAAATATGTACACACATATATATATATAATCGTAACTTTATACTCATACCCATGTCCGAATATGTGTCATAAATCTGAGTATTTTAGGATCTATTAACGTAAAGATTTATCTTTAGACTTTGGGATGCTTACCTTTTGTTATCATTGAGAATCATGGTGGCAAAACTGGAAAAGAGATGCAATTATGGTGTTTTTCACCAGAGTTGTAGGGTATTGAATCTTGAAAATGGTGGTTTGAAGAATATATATGTTAGCAATGCTACACTTATATGGTATCTGCTTGATGTGTACTTTGTTATCTCGATTTGTGACAGCGTGGGGTATTTCAGGATAGAACCAGAGTAAAGGGATCTTTTGGGAAATTACCATGGACCGATCTGAGCAAACTGAACAACAGCAGCAGCAGCAACAGCCTGTGATGGGAGTTGTAGCCGGTACTGGACCAATGGGTTATTCTACTGGTCCTTATCAAGCTGCTCCTGTGGCTGCTTCCGGCACTCCAGCAACGGCAGTCCCTTCACCAACTCAGCCTCCGGCTACTTTCTCTGGTTCTCCGCACCAACTTGCCTACCAACAAGCTCAACAATTCCACCACCAACAGCAACAGCAACAACACCAACAGCTTCAAATGTTTTGGGCCAACCAGATGCAAGAAATTGAGCATGCATCGGACTTCAAGAACCACAGTCTCCCGCTCGCACGGATCAAAAAGATAATGAAAGCAGACGAAGATGTGCGAATGATATCGGCGGAAGCTCCTGTTATTTTCGCGAAAGCTTGTGAAATCTTTGTCTTGGAACTGACCTTACGATCTTGGATCCATACAGAAGAGAACAAAAGGAGGACGCTACAAAAGAACGACATCGCAGCTGCCATTTCACGGACAGATGTCTTTGATTTCTTAGTTGATATTATCCCGAGGGACGAGTTAAAAGAAGAGGGACTCGGGGTCACCAAGGCCACCATTCCTTTCGTTGGTTCGCCTACCGATATGCCATACTATTATGTCCCACAACATCCGGTGGGGCATGCAGGGATGACAATGGGAAAGCCGGTTGATCAAGCTGCATTGTATCCAGGCCAACAGCCTCGACCGCCTGTGGCTTTCGTTCCATGGCCCCATGGTCAGCCACAGCCACCGCAGCCGCAGCAATCTGAACAGCAGCAAAGTGATTCTTGATTGAGAAGGGATGAGCCCCAAGACATGGTAATGTTGACACTTCTAATGGTTGGAAATTGAATTTAGCACTGGTTTGTTTGTAGTTAGGTTGTCGTTGTAGGTTTATGGAGGAGCTGGACTCCGAGTTTAGGCTTTTTATGAATGATAGGAGATCTCGAAGTAGCTATGTTTATGTTTTTAATGGAAGAGCGATTAGTCGGCAAAGCTTCATTCCGAGCTAATCGCGGATTCTACAACTAAAGCTGAATACATTTCTCTGTTAAATTCAAATATGTTTATTGTTCGTATTCAATATTAGTATCTAAATTCGAATTAAATAACATTACGGGTTGGATACTTGAATTTGTTGTAGAAGTAATGCTGACTTGGATAATAGAAAATCAAAGGTTAATATCTTCATTTGCAAGCAAATTGAAAATGTATATCATACTCCTAATACATAAATTTCTGTACTTTCTTGTACTTTTATTTTTAATAATTCAGTCCCTCTACTTTTTATCTTAAACCTCATCCCCATCCCAACTCCTTTTCATTTTAGGTCCAGTAGGCCCTTCTTCCCCTAAAACTTCCTTTGGCAAGCTTTTCATGAATTTCTCAATTCCAGGCAACAATTTCCCCACTTTCTTAATCTCATCACCCAAATCATAGCTCACCTTTGGCCCCCATTCCCTGCAATAATTCAACCATGGTGGTTCAAGAACACTGTTCCCCAAATACTCCCCGGCAACTAACTCAAATCCCACCCCGGTATCCATTAAAATCTTGCTCTTAGCAGTATCGTTACGGATCCCAATTGTTCCTTTTCCTTGCAAAACCAGCCCCGGTTTCGAATACATAGCATGCCCATGCAATGATGAATACGTGCACGGCTTGTTTCCGCCGTTGAATTCCAGCTCTGACACTGTCACCCATGAGCCTCCACTGTGAGCTGAGAAATACACACTTTGTAATTCGCCGGTGAAGTTGCTGATTCTCAAAGTTAGGTGTTCCCAATCGCCAATGTGTTCTCCAATCTTTCCTAATGGTATGTCGATGAATACTGCTTTGGCTTTGGCTCCGCCGTTGAAAGGATAAAAAACCCATATCTGAATATCTGTATATGTTGCACCCAACATGGGTTTTACGTGTAAATAAACTTGGGTTTCCTTTAAATCTCCTTTTTTCACTTTCTCTTTTGATGGTTTGTCGATGGGGAGATCTAGCCAATAGTTTCCATCGTTTGAACCACCTTGGGGAAGGTTCGAACCAGTCGGCTCGATCGAGACTGGATTTGACTCATCCCCTTTTGTGTATAGTAATCCGCCATTGATAAAAAACCAGTTGACTGATGATGGAAGATAGGTTTCCTTAGGGTGGAAGTAAATCAATGGCGAATAAGCTTGAAACAATGTTTCAATTTGTTGTATGTTAGGCATTGAAGAAAGGTAATTAGGTTTCTTGTTTCTCAAGCAAGCTAAAGGGGTATGTGAAAGGGATGGATTATTAGGGTTTTGAGCTATAAATGAGCCTACACAAACACCCATTTGTTTAGGTCCTCGATTCATCGGCATTATAGTGAAATAGTTAAGCTCATTTGCATTGCTTTCCTTCCCAAGTCCCCAAATCCATGTTTGATTCTCAATTTCGTCGGTGAAATCAGATCGAGCACAACGGATTTTATCAATAGGTGGCTTGTGTTCAGTGTTGGTAACAACATGACCTAATGCATGATATCCTTCAGGAGCAACTGGTAACCAAATGTACCCATTGGTGTCTTGCTTGATACCTAGGGATTCACTAGTCCAGATTAGGCTGTAATCGACTGGTCGTATTAGCAAATCTTGATTGTCGGTGTCATCTTTTGCAACAAGAACCGACCCTGAAAGCAACCGGTTGTTCGACTGCCCATAGCTAGCTAGCATGTGAAATCCATTTGGTATCAATGACGGTTCGAAAAAAGTAGCACCGAGATCATCTGGTCCGCCTTGGTAGGTCACCCACACTTTTGTAAAAGTTGATATTTGACACACTTGTAGTCCACCAAGATCAATAATTCCCTTTGCAAACCCTTCACCTACATCAAATTTAAATAGCGATTGCCATGCAATGCTATAGTTATATAAGAATACGCAACTCGTGATTTAAATCTTCGGGTTAGTAACGTTGTTGTTAAAGATGAAAATAGAGAGGTACCTGGTGGCCATGTTGGTAATGGAGATGGAAGCTTGAAGACTGTTTCGATTGGCAAAGCTTTCTTTCTTTTGCGGTGAAGAGTAAGACAATTCCCCATATTTACCATGTTTAATATCAAAAGGTCACATACATACATATATATATATATATATATATATATATATGTATATAAAGGTATTTATATATACATATGATTAAGTATATTGATGATCTAAGGGAAAAAATTAAAAACTATAGGAATATATGATAACACCTAGGGATAGGGCAGCCAATGCATGTGACGTGCAAGGAACCCTATTTGTCATTGACAAGCTTTTAGATTTTGTCCAACCTCTCTTCTACGCCAACTTCCCCACTTTTTGTTTGGGTAAATTACATTAGTAATCACCCCACTATGGTTTTTTTTTTCTTTTTAGGTCACTCAACTATGGCAAGTCACAAAACGGTCACTTAACTATTAATAAATTTCTTTTTTTGTCACTCAACTATCTTAGATTTTTGTGTGTTTCCATTTCTACATTAGTTAGCTGGTGATCAAAAGAATAAATTGAATAGTCAAATGACTATTTTGTAACCTTTCATAGTTGAGTGACTAAAAAAGAAAAAAAAAACCATAAATGGGTGACCTCTACTGTAATTTACCCTTTTTGTTTTTTGGGATAAATATCAAAACTATATATGACCTTCTTTTCAATGTCCAATTTGGTCATAAACTTTGATTTGATGCAATTATACACATGAAATTTTGATTATGGTTCAATAATATACACGAAACTTTGATTTTAGTTCAATTGTATACGTTTATGCTATATTTGGTAGGAGTATTATTTATTCATCGTGTTTTAGTAAATGAGTAGCAATAAACTAATTTCAATTGGTAATTTTTAGTCATTTCACTTGACTTGTTTTGGGAAAAGAGAATGATTTTTTTTTAGTACTTACTTTGAAGAAGTCTTATTTCTTCTAAGAGTTTTTCCTCATCTTTCTAGTTTCAAGTTTAAGTTTAAATTTATGCTAATTATTCTTTATATTATGTCTAACTATATATTGTAATGCATACGTAATAAATAAGTTTTTTCCTTGTGTTATTACACTAATAACCAAACGAGGCATTGAATAAACAAATTCTTCAATTTATTTTATATTTGATAAATATAATAATTTGTCTATGCAATATGTAAATGTAAAATGCTGCTTAATTGATAATTGTGTTAGTAATTTGTGAAAGTTGAATCAAATCAGAAAGTTTGCACGTTTGACAAAAGTTTATGTGTAGTTTTGAGATTTATCCCGATTTTTTTCTCTTTGAATTTAAATTTAATTTGCAATGCGACCGACTAAACCATAAACGAAGTGATAAAAGGATTTAATGCAAGTTTTCAGTAAACACCAATCTAGGATTAGGGTGAGTGCAATTTAGTTTGATCGGATATTTTTAAAATAATCCGGTTCATTTGATAAAGATTGAATTGTTTTTCATGTTTTTAAAAATAAGCAATAACTCATATATGGTATTTTCTGAAAAATATCTTTATATACAATTTTTAAGTTATTATTATTATTTTAAATATAAAATATTTATTTTTACATTATAAAAATAATTTAATTATAAATTCAATAAAAAAAGAAGAATTTGATTCAATTTGATTAACAACGATTTTTAATTTCTCGATTTTTTTTTTCAACCCTAACTTAAAATTGAATTCCTAGATAACCCCTCCCTTATAATTTTGTTCTTTTTCACTGTAAATTTTATTAATTAAATATTTATTTTATTTTCGTGAATAATATTTGACATAAATAAAAAATAACAAACTATTCTAAATGTTGTTCTTGTTTACAATTGTAAATACCACAAAAGTGATTTTTGGGTGGAATTAAATTGAATATTTTTATGATAGTAAAAATGTAATTTAATCATTTTAATAGTTTTTGTCTTTATAATTTTTAAAGGGTTAAATCAATTTTTTTAATCATTTTTAGGGTCTAAATACAACTTTACCATTACTAATTTAAAATTTTATAAATTATAAAATGCTTAAATTGAAAATTTACCATTTTAAGAAGAACCATGACCCTGAGTCTCTTAACAGCTCCGCCACCAACTACATATAACAATTATTAAGTACATAATTACAATAAACTTAATTAACAAAATGTAAAATGGGTGTTTAAATTCTTGATTTTGATTGCTTTGGTAGATTTTGCTTGTATTTGAAAGTTTAGCTCAAACATTATACCAAAATATACTTTCCTTTTTCTTGTTTAACCCAAATAGAAATGCAAAACTCACAAAATAAAATTAGGACAAACTATCAGAATAGTCACTTTTGTTTACCTCATGTTACATTTTAGTCACTTACATTGAAAATGTTATGTTTTAGTTACTTACGTCATTGCGTTGTAATATTTTAGTCACTGGGTCGTTAATTTCCGTTAACAGTGTAATGGTAAACTGAAGTGGCACGTTAAATCATCATTTCAAACCAAAATTTTAGATTAATTTATACAATCGGTCTCCATTTTTTTTCGTTTTAAGCAATTTATTTTTTATTTTATTTTCTTTTAACTTTCCTTTATTTTTCATTCTCTTCTGCTTTTCCCTCTGTTTTCCTCCATTCTCTATTTCTTTTAACGTTGCCTTTCTATTTTTTTATTTGTTAAAACTAGTCCCTATACTTTTATATTTTTGAACAATTTAAATTTTTTCGAGTGAGGCGAGTTTGTGGACTAATTTTAACAAATGAAAAACATAGAAAAACTACATTAAAATAAATGGAGAAGGGAGGAAAACATGGAGAAGCAGAAGAAAATGGAAAAAAAAAAGAAAGTTAAAAGAACACAAAAGAAAAAATATTAAATTGCTCAAAATGAAAAAATATAGGGACCAATTGTAGAATTTAACCTAATTTTTTTGTTTGAAATGATGATTTAACATACCACGTCAGTTTACCGCTACACTGTTAATGAGAACTAACGGCTCAGTGACAAAAATGTTACAACACGATAATGTAAGTGACTAAAAACGTAACATTTCAAACATAAGTGGCTAAAATATAACCTGAGGTAAATAAAAGTAATTATTTTAATAGTTTACCCTAAATTTAATTTTCTTGATTTATAAGCAAAATGTGGGCGAAAGGGACAATTACCAAACAACAACTAAAGAAAAATTTATGCATTCACGTTCATGGATAGCATTTGGGCAAAATTTTCCTTTTCTCATAATTGAACCCAACTGTTTCTGAAAATTATCTCACGGTTCAATCATGGACATCTTTATTCAATACTTTGCAAGTGATAGTTTGGATTCGATTATTTGGGTTATTAGGTGCGCTATAAGAAAGAAGTATTTTATGGGCCTACAGGGGAGACATTGTTTTTAAATAATGGATACACCGAAGTTTCTTTGTTGTTAGGGCTAGTTTTGCAATGCTTTTAAAAATTGTTTTTGAAAAGTGTGGTGGAAAAGTGCTATTGAGAAGTGTTTTTGAAAAGTTTGGTTTAAAATTTAAGCATTTAGCATTACTGTCAAAAGATGCTTTTGAGAAATAAAATATCCATTTTAGGCATGTTATTATCAAGTAACAAATATACATTTAAATAATATTTAAATTAGTTAATATTATTATATTTTAGTAAGAATATAAAAAAATTATTATATAACTTGTTGTTAATATTTCAATATATAAAATATAAATTTTAAATATTTTTAAGCAATAAATATTAATTATTTATAAAATTTAATTAGAACATATAAACTATATTTTAAATATTTAAATATAACCATTAAATATTTATAATTAGTATTTAAAAAATTGAATTAATTAATGATAACTAACGGCTCAGTGACAAAAATATTACAATACGATAACGTAAGTGGCTAAAACGTAACATTTCAAACATAAATGACTAAAATGTAACACGAGGTAAATAAAAGTGACTATTTTAATAGTTTACCCCTAAAATTAATTTTCTTGATTTATAAGCAAAATGTCAGCGAAAGGGACAATTACCGAACAACAGCTAAAGAAAAGTTTATTACGTTGCTTTTTTATATAACAACATATATAGGATATTTCAACATCATATTTGGTTTCATGCATTCACGTTGATGGATAGCATTAGGCCAAAATTTTCCTTTTCTCATAATTGAATCAGATTGTTTTTGAAAATTATCTCACGATTCAACCATGGACATCTTTATTCAATACTTCGTAAGTGTGAGTTTAGATTCGATTATTTGGGTTATTAATTAGGTGCGCTATCCAAGTATAATCTTTACCCTATCTAAGTATATATCAATATTGCCAATAGAATCTTAGCTCGATTGGCACGAGCATTGTTGTCAATGTAAGAGGATGGGGGTTTAAGTGCATTGAAGAGTATTATCATCTTATTTATAGGTTGAAGAAGAGCTATAGGTAATTTTAGGCATTGTGTCAAAAAAGAATAAATATGATCAGAACTTATAATGAGATTGTTAAAAAAAAAGTATATATTGATCTTCAACTCAAATGAGTTTACCCCTCTTAAATTCATATCACAGTTCGTAAATAATGTTTGATATAAATAAAAAAAATAGAATATCGTCATTTATTTTTCAAAAATATTTTTGATTATCCACATTTAGAAGTAAATGATCTAAAATTAATGGAAACAATGGGTATATATAACAATTATTATGTACATAATTACAATAAACATTGGGAAATACGTGTTTAATTTGTTTACAATAAACATGATTACAATAAACTTTCCATCTATAGATGATTTGAGGTACATTAGAGCAAGTTTATTTACTATAAATAGAAAAGGCAAAACTCAAAAATATCTAAAATTTATTGTTTTAGAAGCAAAATATTAGTGAAAGGTACATCCAAAATTCTACAAAGTGACACATATAACAACATATATAGGATAATGCAACATCAATAATTGATACTCATTTTTCCTTTATAGAGGTGCATTGATCAAATTAGGAGGAAAGTGATTGAATGTTTGTGGGGGGTTAATTTATTTCATAAAGAAATTTGAAAGAAAAAGAGAATTTTCTTAAGAGGCGTGGTTGAATTATAAATCTTGGAGGGGTTAAAATATGATTTTATTTGTATATTAATTTAAAATTTTATTATTTTTAAAGGGATTAAACTGAAATTTATTATTTTTGAGGGGTCAAAATTGAATGTATGAAATTTGAAAGGGTTAAAGTGTAATCTTAATGATTGAATTAAAATTTTATAATTTTTGAAAGGGTTAAACTAAAATTTATCAATTTTGAGGGTCAAAGACTTTGCCCGCCTCTTAACATTATCCCCATTAAAACCTCAAAAATTCTTAGACCTTTTTTCTTTCAACATTTAGCACTCTTAGACCTATTCATGAGTCGGGCCGCCTAACATGTGAAGAGTTTGGACAAAAATATAGGTTAGAAAAATGGACTTGGACAAAAAAAAAATAAGGCTCGTTTAAAAAAGGATCAGGCCTCAGGTAAGGCATTTTTCGCCCGGCCCGACCCAGCCTAAATTCACTAAATAACAAAAAAAAACTTCTTTTTTTTGTTTTTTATTTTTTTTTGTTGTTTTCTCCCTATTTTGCTATCATTTTATTATTATGTTGCTACTATTTTGTTGTTATTATTTTGGATATTATATAAAACTTATTTTATTGTTAATTTTGTTATTATTTTGGAGGCGTTTGCTTGTTAAGTTGCATTTATCTTAGTGTTATTTAAGTATATATATTTTTAAAAATTTATTTTTAATTTGTTGGGAAATATTTATTTTGATGTTTTTAGTATTTTTGATGTATTATATATATTTTAAAATAATATAAAAATTAATTTGGATGGGCCGGGTCAAACCCGAGTTTTAGCATTTTTATCCGGGTTGAACTTTGACAAAATTTTAAAACCATTTTTTGGGTCGAGTCGGGCTTGGGCCTAGCAAATGGGCCTAAGTTTTTAGTTAAACTCAGCCTGGCCTGGCACATGCACACTTCTAAGCACTCTTCGCTCAATTTCTCTTATCATTTCACGTACTCTCTAGAATTTTTACTAGATAGGTGATTAGGGGTGGAAAATTCTTATTAAGCACCTGAATATTTGAAAATTTTAATAGACACCCTAAAACTTTAAGACATTTTCTGTGTTGTAGATAATCAATCTTTCAAGACTTTTAATTAATCTCCATCATTTGGCAGCGCTTTTTTTTTTTCAAGCTTTATTGATTAATATTGAAAAATTAAAATTATGGCTTCAGTTGTGATTGATTAAGAATTTTATGCAAGATTAATTTTATTTATTTATTTAATGGTTTTGGCATATTAATTTTACATGGGGTTTATAAATTCTAATATCTTGCTTGGGTAATAATTGTTAGATGTTAATTAACACAAATGTTTAAAGAAATTATGATTGATTTTCTTTATAATCTTAAATTTCTTAAACATTAATTAGAAACTTAACATTTTTGTTCAAAAATTGTTGTTATTACTTATTAGTTTAATGGAAGAAGTATTTTAGTTATTTTTTAAAAAAAAATTGTAAAAGTGTTTCGATTTTTTAGATTAAAGCATAACGCAACATTCAAAAATAAATTACAAAATAGTCATTCATTCTTCGTAAAAGTACCATAGAGGCCTCTGTATTAAGAATTTGATTATATTTTGCTCCCTTTACTAAAAAAATGGGTAAATTAGCCCCTGTACATTAGATTAAAGTGCAATTTAGTTAATTTTGGTAAAAATAATTTCATTTATTTGTACGGTTTAAAACTGGCTTATTTGGCAAAATAAATATACAATGACATATGATGTGCCACATGTACATCATGTTGCCGTACATAGATCAGTTTTTTAAAGTAGAAATGGATAAGAAAATTTAACAAAATGACCACTTTACTCTCTGATCTAACGTATAGAAACTAATTTACCTATCTGACTTTTATTACAAGAACTCTATGCTAATTTTACCTTCCTTTTCTTATCATCCCAAAGTTGTCATCCTACAAAATGCTTTGCCTGACACCAATTTGCTTCAACATAGTACTTCTATTTTAGTATTTATATGATACTTGGATAAAACTTTTATTATTGGAAATTTAAGCTGGACTAGCTGGACCTGAATTAAGAAAAAAAAAATATACTTAATAGGCTGGTCCCTCTAATATGTATAAAAGCATTAATAGCCAAAACTATATGTGATGCAGGTACAAATAAAAGACATGAAATAAAATTTTAAATAATTATACATACCATTGAAATTTTTGTGAATTTTGAAATCTTTGAAGAAAAAAAATGCAAAATAATTGTTTATCAATTCACAATAATCCATCAATCCTCTGAATTAACATGCAAAGGATAGGAAATTATATCTATCAGAGAATAAGGTTATTATGATATTCAATATTATCGACCCATAATTTGATTGGGTCCGGGTCGGGTTTTATACGACTAACATTTCAAGTTCGCACATGAGACCACACAATGTTGGGTTCGCATGCCATCACATATACGAACTCTCATCGTACAAACACGTGTTAGACTTAAAGTAGGGTACATGTAGACATATATGAAACTTATATATGACATCACATTTATGAACAATAACTGGATCATATAAATACACACAAAAACACTCAACAAAGGTAGTTTTTATTCAAATGAAATATATAATATTATCTGATATAATGCTTTATTTTTATTTTCCATTTTTCACTCTCATACAAACCTATCAACTATTCTCATTACTGCAGTTGAAAGTTCCTCGTAAACTCCCATATCAAACGTGACACTATTTGGAAAGTTAAACCGTAAAGCCCCCACATTCATCTTACAAACAACTTCTCCTTCGAGCGCTTGTTTCACCAGATGATTCGTTTGATCATATTCTTTCCCCTTCAATCGGTTCGTCGCAGCAGTCAGATTGGTTTTCGCATAGTAAAACCCTTTCCCGCAATCTCGAAGAGCCAATTTCAAGTACTTGTCGCGAGCGCCCAAAGCAAGAGTCGTCATGTTGTTTATCAAGGTCGTGGCTTTGTTGCTTAGACAAGTTATGACGATGGCGGCAATGCCTACTTTATCAGCAGATTGACTTTGAGGATCGGATTTTACGCATTTTATGCAGGTTTCGGGGACTTCAGCATTGTGACATTGGGTTTCAATCAGGGCATCGTCGGCGAAAACAAGGTTTCGATGTCCAACATCGTTGAAGGAGATGAAAAGGAGGAGAAAAAGAGTAAGATAGTAAGGAGGCAAGAGAATCCCCATAGATGATTTTGTTAAGTTGATATAGAGCTATTCGTGGTAGTGTTGATTATTTATATACTTAGAATATGATCTTAACCCTTAAGAACCCATTTAATAGAATTTAAGTATATTTTAAAAAATCATTTTAACCCTTTATTTATTTTTAGTTTTTTAACCTTTTAATTTGCATTGTTTATTAAATTATTCAAAAATGGATAGAAAAGTTAACATTTGTTAACTATAGCCCACGTTAGCAATTAATTAATTTTTTAAAATTTAAAAATATTTTAAATAATAGTTTTATATATTTTTAATTTTTTAAATAATTTTGTAATATTCTTTGTCTCTTTGAATTTTTTAATTTTTAATAAATTAATTAATTGTTAATGTGGCAGTCCAATTGCAAGCCACGTCAGTAAAGTTAATAAATATGAATTTTTTCCATACATTTTTTAGTAATTTAATAAATAATGCAAATTTAAAGACTAGAAGAGATTAAAAAATGAAATACTAAAATAATTTTTTTTATAAAGTTGATAGAACAAATAAATTATTATGCCTATAATTTATTAATTTAAGTGCTTAGTATATGTTAATAATTAGTGATACTTTATATGGGCAGGTCCACTATATATATATGATTGAAAATAACTATATAAATAAATTTATTTTTTAAAATTGTTTTGTTATAGATTTTATATAAAATATGAAAAACATACCCATCATAATATTTGTTAATTTTTAAATAGAATTGTTTTTTAATCATTTTTTAATTGAGTCACTATTCAGTTGACTTATGGCACCGACTCAGTCAAACATTTTAAGCTAGTAAATATACAATTACATTTGTTAGGAAAATTACTTTGATGTCCTTTTGCATTTACAATAAATTATATTATTTAATGGTACTTTAGTTTTTTTATTTTAAAAATAATAAAAAAATGCACATAATGAGATTTGAACTCATGCCAATTGGGTTTGCAAAATATTCAATTTACCACTCAACCAAAATTTTAATTTATTTTTTTATATATTTTAATTTTATTATGCACAATTTATTACCTACATCAATTGTGTGTACATATATATATATATATATATATATATATATATATATATATATATATATATATTAGTAATATGTATTCTAAATACATGATTTTCACGCACGTATACATATGATAGATTTTTTAGTGTTTATTTAATCACTTCTGTAACCACCAAATAATCTTCATATTTCTTAATTTTTTTATCTTTCACTTTTTTATTGTAGCGACGTAAAAATTCGTTTGGTTTCGGTCGCTAATTGTGGCGATCTATTGAAAACTTGAAAGCTAAAATTTGATTTTTAAAATAAACAGGGAGTCGCCACCGATCCCTTTTTATAGGTGTGATCGGACACCTATTAAATCTATTTTTAAAACAAACGGAGGCTAAGTTCGGGTCTACGTCGAAATCCAGAGAAAAAGTAGGGCTCGGGAGTCGGTTACGCGCGAGGAAGGTATTAGCACCCTCGCGACGCCCAAAAATTGGTATCTCATAAACATGTGTTGTCTTGATTTTCAAAAATACGAGTTCAATATAAGATTTAATCGTGATCCGATTGAAAAGACGAGAACTTTTAAATTTTTTTAATTTTCGAGAAGGACATACCGTTTTAACACGAGTCGGCTAATATTCACCCAACATAGCGATGAAATCGACGATTTAATGTTAAATCGGTATGCTGCCTTGTTTATTAGAAAAAATAAAATAAGGAATGTAGATAAAATATTTTTAAAATAGTGAATAGCGACGTGATACAAAATGGGCGGGCAACAGAAAAATGAAGGTTAGAAATACATCAAGGTATAGTAATATAATGATATACGAAAAGAATACTATATGTAAAATGTGTGTACAAGAATAAAATATACGTACAAATATTAGTGATAAATATAGTAGGAATAAAACAAATGTAATAATAAAATATGTTATAGGCCAATTTTGGCCCATTTACATTAAACCCCCATAACCCAATCCCTAAAACCCATTCAACTAATACAACAAAAACCCACCAAACCCATACTTAGCACCCAAACAACAGCCCAATTACAATGACCCAAAGTTGGCCCAAAATTGAACATTTTTCAGCCAAAGTTAGAAACCCCAACAGCTTCCTCTCCAGAGTTGCCGTTTGCCCCCACGTGAGATGTCAGCGCATCCTCCGCCGTTGACCGAGCCTAGCACCTGCAATCACGCAAACAAGGACAGCAAACAGAGACAGAATATCAACAACACGCAAAGCAGAACCAAACAGTAGCAAATATAGACAAAAAAAAAAACTCTTTGTATTCGGCTATAAAGCCACTAAAACAAACGATTGTAAAAATGGGGGGGAAATTTTACAATACTGAAAAAGAGACAAACACAAAAATCCCTCTGAATTTTGAATACAAAAGAAAAAAATCAATAAAAAAGAGAGAAAGTTTTGAAGGTAAAAAAAAAAAAATGAAAAATACCTCTCCGCCCGCTTGGTATCACGCATGCGCGCGTGCCTGCTGGCGTGCCCGGTGGTCCGGCGATCGGACCGGAGGTTGCCCGGCCGGATTCCCCTCCCCTTCCCTACTCTCTCTCTTTTCTCTCTTCCCTCTCTCTTCTTTTTTTTTCTTTCCCTTCTTCAAATGATTTTTTTTCAGACTTTAGGCCCTTTTATAGCACCCCAAAACGACGTCGTTTTGGGGGCTGCCATTTAACCCCAAAACGGCGTCGTTTTGGAATATGACCCGAAGACCCGACCCGTTGGCCTCAGGATCCGCGTGTTTTCGCAGGAGGGGCTAATTGCGCTTTTATCCCCTCCGCTTTTTCAGCACTATGAAATTAGATTTTCTACCATTTATAATTTATCCCTGTGATTTATTTTTATCTGCAATTCGGTCCCCTCACTGCACTGTGTTTTGGGGGGACGGAATAATTATGCTTTGGGCCCCTCAATGTTTAGCGCGCATTCGAATTAGTCCCCCCTCTTCTGTTTTTATTTTAAATTCGCCCCAAGAATTTCGATTTTATTTTTATTTCATCCTTTATCTTTTTTTTTCTTATTTTTCTCATTTTAATATTATTTGTATTAATCACCATTTGCATTATTATTATTATTTTACCATTTTGTCATATTATTGCTGTTTTCATTATACTATTGTTATATTTACTAATAACATTATTAGTACTAATATATATTATTACTTAATATTTATGTATGTGTCTATGTATATATGTTTATGTATTGTACTAATAAATTTCTTTTTATGTTATTATGTTTAATATACGTGTATATATGTTGTATATGTTTATATTATGCATTATTTCCTTACTATTCCATGTATATATATTGAATTTTGTATTGTCCATATATTTTATTGTATTATCTACACAATTTTAGTATACATATATAAGTATATCTTGATGTAATATTATTATTATTATTATTTTTAATATGTATTTAACCTTGAAATTATAGGTGTATGTATTATGTAAATATCTTAAATTATATATATACGTTTTATGTATATTATGAATATGTATTTCCAATATTGTTAGCTAAATTTTTATGTATATTACCCTATGTACACGCTGTCGCATTATCCCATGTATATATTTCCAAAACCATATTACGTTTCATACTTATTATGTATATACTTTAATATTTTTGTTATATGTTTTTATACGATCTTATGTATACATCTTTCGTTATTTTTGTATATACATTTTTATATATAGTATTATTTTCGTATATTATTACATTCATTATTATACTTATTATTTTCACTTACTTTTTTTAAATTATATATATACCCATCTTTTTATTTTTACTATTATTATCACTGCTAATATACGTTCATATATACATGTATATACTTGTAATGTTTTAGTTTAATACTATCAATATGTTTATTATAGCATGCATGATTATTATTTTTTGAGATTATTGTCATGATTATCATTTGCCTCAATATATTTCTGGTTATGTCAGTTATTCATTTTTATTCCAAATTGCTTTACATTATTTTGAAAACCATATTCTTATTTTGCTAAATAATTTCAATAATCAAGGCACTATACCGATTTAACATTAAGTCATCGAGTTCATCGCTATGTTGGGTGAATGTCAATTGACTCGTGTTAAAGCGATATACCCTTCTCAAAAACCGAAATAAACTAAAATCTCTCGTCTTTTTAATCGGATCACAACTAAATTTTGCATTGAACTCTTATTTTTGAAAATTAAGACAACACATGTTTATAAGATACCAATTTTGGGCGTCGCGAGGGTGCTAATACCTTCCTCGCGCAGAATCGACTCCCGAACCCTAATTTTTTCTCGGTTTGTAACGTAAACCTAAACCTAGCCTTTTATTTTTGAAGAAAAATCTAATAGGTGCCCGATCACACCTAGAAAAAAAGATCGGTGGCGACTCCGGTTTATTTTAAAACCAAATTCTCGTTTTCAAAGTTTTTTATAAATCGCCACAATTAGCGACCCGAACCCAAAAATTTTCCGTCGCTACAAAATATATACAATATGACATAAACAATAAACATGTACATATAATAGAGTTTAAAATATATATATACATGGAGTAATATGAAATATGTACGTAGAGTAGTATATACAAAAATATGACTAATAATATTGAAAATACATGTTCATAATATATAAAACATACACACGATATAATATTAAAACATTTACATAATATGTATACACATAATTACGATGTTAAATACATATTAATATTAATAATAATACTAATATTACGTAGGATATACTTATATAAATATATATTGAAAATACATATATATATAATAAAAAAACATGAATAATACGATATTTGATATATACATAATATGTATAATAAAAATAATATACATAATATACATATACAATACATAATATATACGTATATAACAAAACATATACTATGGTTAATGGTAATAACAATGATGATATATAAAAAAATATATATACATACAACAACACATTCACTATATTAACAATCATAATAATAATGGTATTAAAAATACAAAGAACAACAATGTAACATAACAAAAATACTATGTATAAATCTATACACATAAATAAAATATACATTATTATAATAATGATAATATTAAAATATAAAAGCAAGCATAGCATCAAAATATTAGAATAAAGTAGATAAAAATGCTAAACATGAATGCATATATATATACGCATGTAATAAAAATATATACTAATATCTAATAATAACAATAATAATAATAATAGTAATATTAATAATACAAAAATGACAAGGGTATTTAATAAAGAAATGAAAATAAACGAAAAAAGGACTAAATTAAACTAAAAAACAAAGTTGTGGGGAGAATGTAAAAATAAAAGGGAAGGAGAGAGTTTATTTGAATATGCGTTGAAAATAATAGGGGGTAAAGGAGCAAATTCCCCAGGCCTTTAAAACACACAGCTTTAAGCAGGGTTAAATTGCAAAACGCTACAAACTTTAGGGCCAATTTATAAATAAATATAAACTAAATTGTAAAACGCCTAAAAAGCAGAAGGGTCATTCGCGCAATTAGACCCTTCCGCAAAAACACGCGGATCCTAGCCCTGGAGCGGGTCGGGTCGATCCGACCCGCATCAAAACGGCGTCGTTTTTTGTTTAAATCTGGGTACCAAAACGGTACCGTTTCGCTGGGCTATAAATAGCCTAAAAATCCGAAAAAAAAATTTTGTGAGGTGGGAAAGAAAAAAAAAGAAAGAGAGAAAGAGAGGAAAAAGAGAGGAGGGAGAGGGGAGGGCACCGGCCACGGGGGCCGGTCACCGGCCGATGGCCGGACCGTCATCGGCGCCGGCGCCGGCCATCGCACGCGGTGGCCGAAAAAGGTAAAAAAATTATTTTTTTTCTCGTTATTTTTTATTTAATATATATATGTATGGTTTATGATGAAAAAATAGAAAAAAGGAGAAAAAGAAAGAAAGAATAGCGGTTCGGAAATCCCCTAAAAACAATCACCTTCGTTCCTCTTATTTTGATTTGGTTTTCTGATTCTCTGACTTTGGTGGTGCTTAAAACATTGTTTTTGTATTATTGTTTTTGTATTTTTTTTTGAACTATCGAATCCCCCTTACAATTTTTCATTTTGGGTTTTTATAACCCCTTTTTCATTTATTTTCTATTGTTTCTGTCTTGTCTCCTTTATTGTTTGCGGTATTGTGCGCGCGAAGGTGACCTTAGGCGGTGGCTGCAGGTGTCGAGAGGCGGTGGGCAAATGGAGGGCGCCGCAAGCTAGGGGGAAGGTGGTTAGGCTGGGGTTTCTGATTTGTATTTTAGGGATTGGGCTGATTTTGGGTTTTGGTGTTTAAACGGGCTTGGGTAAGGTTGTAAATATTCAATGAGGTTAAGTGGTATTGGGTTGGGGTTAAGGGTTTAAGTTTATTTTTGTAAAAGGCCCAGGCTAATTTGGGCTTCTACAGCTGTCCCTCTTTGCTCATTGCTGTGCAACAGGAATAGAGCAAAAACTTTCAAGAAAGACCAAATTTGCCCAGTCTTGCTGAGTTTTGACTTGCTTTGATGCTCTTCTTGCTCATGTAGTCTTTTTGGGTCCACCGCATCTTGTGGCTTTGGTTCAATGCACTGCATCTTCTGATATACGCCTTGTAGCTTCAATCTTCTCTAATGTAACTTTAAAGACATGAGATTTGTTACTTCGATCTGCTTCCATGTAGCTTCATAAAGATCAGGTCTACAACTTCAATCATGTTCTTCTGTCGCTTCAGTGAGATAAAGTTTGTAATCTTCTTCTCTGTATCTCTAGTACAGCAAGATTTGATATCCTCAATCAGCTTCACTGCAACTTCAGGGGAACGAGACTTGCAATTTTGACCTGCGACTTCAAGGAATCCAAATCTGGTGTCTTCCATCAGCTTCAATCTTCATTTTTTGCTTGGCATGTGATCCTGAGCTCAACTTATTTCTCGCAACATGAATTGATTCTTTAAAACAGACATCAAAAACAAGAATTAAAAATAGCTCAGCACGTGAGCCAAGGCTCAACTCACTTCTCGCAATATGAGTCGATTTTTGAAAAACAGAAATTAAAAGGCTTAACTCACTTCTCGCAATATGAGTTGATGACACAAAAATTGAAAATACCTCAGCGTGCCCTGAGGCTCAACTTACTTCTCGCAATTTGAGTTGATTTTTCTGAAAACAGGATTTGAAAACAGATTTTGAAAATACCTCGGCATGTGACCCGAGGCTTAACTCGCCTCTCGTAATAGGAGTTGATTTTTTGAAAGGCATAAATTGAAAAAACATAAATTGAAAATACCTCAGCGTGTCCTGAAGCTCAACTCACCTCTCGCAATATGAGTTGATTTTCAAAACGTAAACTAAAAATATCTCAGATTGTGACCTAAGGCTTGACTCATCTCTCCCAATATGAGTCAATTTTCGAAACGTAAACTAAAAATACCTCAGAGTGTGACCTCTGGCTCAACTTACCTCTCGCAATATGAGTTGATTTTTTGAAAACATGAATTAAAGATACCTCAGAGTACCCAAAACATATCATCTGGTGGAACTTATGTGTCTTTTCCTTTGATTCAATACAACTATCATCACGTTCTTTTGCTCTACTGGATTACCTGTATATGTCATGATGTTATCATGATATGCATATGTTTGTCTTAAATGCCTTTATGCCTACATGATCATGCAATGTGCCTTAGGCATGTTTGTCATATATCCTTTTTCGTCACGAGTTTTCATGATCTGTGTTCATTACTTTGATTCTTGACTTCCTCTTCAGGCCTTGTACTCGTATTTAAGCTTCACGAGTAATCAACGCTCCTCAGACATCACTCTTTTGCCCCTGGTTAAACTTTGTTCTTGCTTTGAGGCTCTTGTGCTTATCAAATTTTCATCCAGGTAATGCTTACCATTTCTTTTGTTTAGAGTATGTCATTTCACCATTTATCATGTAAATAAACACATAATGAGATGCATGAAAATGGTTAGGTAGGGATAAAAAGGATACCTCACATTTATTTATTTCAAGGGTAGCAAACAAAGATAGTTAATCAAGAATAGTAAAAAAATGTCAACAAGAGAAAAAAAGGGTCGCATTCAATAGATACAAATGCTCTAGATATTCGACACATGAACTCTTCTACGTTCTTCGATCAAGAATCTTTTCGAGCATGGCTTCTTGCATAGAAGACTTCAAGCTTTTAGAGATGCTTCAGATATTGTAGTTTCACTGTTTGTCGTGCAGCTTAAAACGCCTTGTCTTGTAAGCTGAATGTTTGCTTCATTAGAACGCCCTTTTGGGTTTTCATCCTAATCTTTTGTGTTTAATCAAAGCGCCCTTTTCGGGTTTTCGTTCTGATCCATCTTTTTATTTATTTTTATTTAATTTTTTTAGATGCCCTTTTCGGGTTTTCATCTCGATTTTCTTTTTTTCAAGCATAATATTTCTTTACCGCATCTGAGTTCACTGGATTTGGTAACTCCTTCCCATCCATCTTGGTAAGGATCAAAGCTTCTCCTGAGAATGCTTTCTTTACGACGTATGATCCTTCCCAGTTTGGTGCCCATTTCCCTCGCAGGTCTTTTTGTATTAGGAGAATTTTTCTCAGCACGAGTTCTCCTTCATGGAATTCTCTTGGTCGTACCTTCTTGTCATGGGCTGCGATCATTCTCTTCTGGTGCATCTGCCAGTGACAAATTGCCCTGAGACGTTTTTCTTCAATGAGGTTCAACTGATCATATCGAGCTCGAACCCATTCTGCTTTTTCTAACTTTGATTCCATCAAGACTCGCAGAGAGGGGATCTCAACCTCGATAGGTAGCACAGCTTCCATTCCATAGACTAGAGAGAAAGGAGTTGCTCCCGTAGATATCCGCACAGATGTGCGATATGCATACAAAGCAAATAGTAGCTTTTCATGCCAATCTTTATATGTCTCAGTCATTTTCCTAATGATCCTCTTAATATTTTTGTTGGCTGCTTCAACAGCGCCATTCATCTTTAGGCGATAGGGCGAGGAGTTATGATACTTTATTTGGAATTACTCGCGCACTTCTTTCATCATCTTATTGTTCAGATTCATGGCATTATCTGAAATGATTCTTTCAGGCAAACCATATCGACAAATGATTTCCCTTTTCAAAAACCTGCAAACTGCAGTCCTTGTCACATTGGCAAACGAAGCGACTTCTATCCATTTTGTGAAGTAATCGATGACCACAAAAATGAATCGATGTCCGTTTGAAGCTTTTGGAGAAATTGGTCCTATAACATTCATGCCCACATAGAAAAAGGCCACGGAGAGGTCATGACATGAAGAGGAGAAGGGGCTACATAAATTTTATCGCCATAGATTTGACATTTGTGGCATTTTCTTACGAAATTGATGCAGTTACTTTCCATCGTCAGCCAATAATAACCGAGTCTCATGATCTTTCTGGCCATATTGAAACCATTGGCATGTGTTCCGCAAATTCCCTTATGGACCTCTTCAAGTATTTTTCTAGCTTCAACATCATCCACGCATCTCAAAAGTACCTGATCTTTTCCTCTTTTGTACAGGATATCCCCATCAAAAACAAATCCTGCTGCCATTCTTCTGATTGTTCTTGTGTCATTCTCATTTGCTTGTTAGGGATACCTTTGATTCTTGATGTATTCTAAGATATCATGGAACCATGGACGTCCGTCTGCTTCTTTCTCAATGCTACAACAGTGTGCAGGGACCTCGTATATGCTCATTTTGAGGTGCATTATTTATGTTTCTTTACTTGCTTTGAACATTGAAGCCAAAGTGGCTAGAGCATCAGCCAATTGTTTTCTTCTCGTGGGAAGTAATGAAAATTTATTTCTTTGAATTCCTTGATCAATTCAGTCACTAAATCACTGTACTTAATCAATTTTGGGTCCCTCACTTCCCACTCTCCACGAATTTGGTAAACCACTAGGGCTGAGTCCCCGTACACCTCTAAGATTTCGATGTTTTGTTCAATAGCTGCACGAAGCCCCATGATACAGGCCTCATATTCTGCGATATTATTGGTACAGAAGAAGTTCAGTCTTGCAGTAAACGGATAATGATTCCCATCCGGTGATACCAGAATTGCTCCGATTCCATGCCCTAAAGCATTCGACGCACCATCAAAGCATATCTTCAATGATTTCTCTTTTGATGACTCGGATTCCATTTCTGTGATGCACATTAAGTCTTCGTCTGGTAAATCGAATCTTAAAGGCTAATATTCTTCTGTCGTTCGAGTCGCTAGAAAGTCGACTATTGCGCTTCCTTTTATCGACTTCTGACTTACATAAGTAATGTCATATTCCGAAAGGAGGATCTGCCATCGTGCCATTCTTCCTAATAGTGCCGGCGATTCCATCATGTATTTTATCAGGTCCAGCTTTGAAATCAACCACGTCGTATGGTACAACATGTATTGTCTGAGTCTCCGAGCTACCCAAACTAGAGGGCAACAAAAATTTTCAATAGACGAATACTTTGCCTCATATTCAGTGAACTTTTTGCTGAGGTAGTAGATCGCCTTTTCTTTCTTTCCTGACTCGTCGTGTTGCCCCAGTACGCAACCAATTGAATTTTCAAACACAGTTAAATACAATATCAATGGTCTTCCCGGAGTTGGTGGTACTAGCACTGGAAGACTAGACAAATATTGCTTTATTTTATCAAAAGCCACCTGGCATTCCTCATTCCATTCTCCAGGGTTATGTTTTCGAAGAAGTCGAAAGATTGGGTCGCATTGGTTGGTAAGCTGAGCGATAAATCGGGCGATGTAATTTAATCTCCCTAAAAATCCTCTAACTTCCTTTTGCGTGCGCGGAGATGGTAACTCTTGAATGGCTTTTATTTTATCTGGATCAACCTCGATACCTCTTTCACTGACAATGAAGCCTAGCAACTTCCCCGAGGTAGCCTCAAACGTACATTTGGCTGGATTGAGCTTTAACTGGAACTTTCTCAGCCTGTCGAGCAACTTCTTGAGATTCACTACATGTTCTTCTTCCCCTCGGGATTTAGCAATCATATCGTCGACGTAGACCTCTATTTCTTTATGCATCATGTCATGGAATAACGTCACCATAGCCCCTCGATATGTTGCCCCAAAGATTCTTCAACCCGAATGGCATCACCTTGTAGCAGAACGTTCCCCACATTGTTATGAAGGTAGTTTTCTCCATATCCTCAGGGGCCATCTTGATCTGATTATACCCCGAGAATCCATCCATGAAAGAAAATAATGAATGTTTTGCTGTGTTGTCCACCAACGTATCAATATGTGGCAAGGGAAAATTATCTTTTGGGCTTGCTCGATTCAGGTCACGGTAATCCACACACATTCATACTTTGTCATTTTTCTTTGGTACCGGGACTATGTTAGCCACCCATTCTGGATATTTGGAGGCTTGTAGGAAGCCAGCATCAAATTGCTTATTGACTTCTTCTTTTATTTTTAACAGCATTTCGGGTCTCATCCGTCTTAATTTTTGCTGGATAGGCTTGCATTCTAGCTTTAATGGGAGCTTGTGGACCACTAAATCTTCATCTAGCCCTGGCATATCCTGGTATGACCATGCGAAAACATCTTTGTACTCGCGGAGCAAAGCGATCAAATTATGCCTAGTGCTCTCTGAAATAGAAGTCCCAATCTTCACTTATTGTTTCCTTTATTCAGTGCCCAAGTTTATTGTTTCCACAGATTCTTCATGAGGTAAAATATATTTATCCTCTTGTTCCACCATTCTTAACAATTCAGGAGACGAGACGTAATCTTCAGCATTTTCTTTGGCTTGAATGAAA
Source organism: Gossypium anomalum (assembly GCA_025698475.1). Classification (NCBI taxonomy): domain Eukaryota; kingdom Viridiplantae; phylum Streptophyta; class Magnoliopsida; order Malvales; family Malvaceae; genus Gossypium; species Gossypium anomalum. The sequence goes on along the minus strand of CM046966.1, from coordinate 95,836,658 downwards.
AAGGAAACTATAGAGGGGCATCCAAGTATTGGAACCAACAAAAGGAATATCATGTCATGGCAATGAGGCAAATGTGAATATAGGCTATGAAATGAGAAAATGATTATGAAATTAGCGATAATGCGAAAAAACGTGACAAAATGCATATTCATTGATATCCATTTGAATGATAAAGAGCGAATGCACGCTCTTACAAAAGAATTCTATTATATCTAAGGACACAATAGAAGGTTAATGTTTAGCATTACTCTGAACACATATAAACTACAAGAAGCTCATCGGCAGTCCAATTGTTCAACATGAAACCAGGGGGACAAGGGCGTATCCTTGAGACATCTTTACTCGCATCAGCCCCTTTGTCAATAACATTTATACTGATATTTTGAAAACCCTTTTTAATTAACCACGGCGTGTTTCGTGGACCATCTTGTCCAGGGTACATCATTCCCGCAGATGTAAATGTTTTTGACAAAGGAGGGTACTCTATTGGTTCCCATTCTGGTTCTCGGCCCAAAGTTCTTGCAATCCTTCTTTCCTGATCCTTCTTCCACTATCTTCTTCTTTGACGCATGTCAGGCTGGAACCCCAAACTGTATTGGGCTTTGTGGTGCACTGGCTTTAAAGCCCTGACTATTCATTGCAGATATCTACCTAAACCTCTTCTTGCTCGAGCTTCCTTTCCTACGGTCAATTTGACACCCATTCTAGTATTTCTCGACAGTTTTGGCACTGGAATTTTATTTCCCTCAACAACAAAAGTGGCATTGACAAATTCAAGGGATCGAAAGGAACATTCCAGTGCGTCTTTGTTCACTTCCAAGTACGGTGCATCGGCAGAGACAGATGCGACAATATCTTCTTTGCCCTCGACTGTGACTAAACAGCCGTCCATGATAAATTTCACCTTTCGATGGAGGGATGATGGGATTGCTCCAGCAGACTAGATCCAGGGTCTTCCCAAAAGGCAGTTATAAGAGGGCGTAATGTCCATGACTTGGAACTCGACATCATAAATGTAAGGGCCCACTTCCAAAGGGATTTCGATCTTTCCCATGACTTCACGTCTCGTCCCGTCGAATGCCCTTACCGTGGAATGACAGGGCCTTAAGTAGGACAAATCCATCGGTATTCTGGAAAGCGTGGCCAATGGCATAACATTTAACGCCGACCCATTATCGATGAGCACGTTCGGTGTTATATAGCCCTTGCAGCGAGTCGTGATATGCAGCGCTTTCACCGAGCCTCTACCATTTGGCGGTATCTCATCATCACTAAAAGAGATGACATTGTCCGCATTCAGATTGTTTACCCACCTATCAAGCTTCTCAACAGATATGTTGTTAGCCACATAAGCTTGATTTAACACATTCAATAAGGCATTCCGGTGTGGCTCTGAATTTAACAGTAGAGATAGAACTGAGATTCGTGCCGGCTGCTTGCTCAATTGTTCCACCACAATATACTCGCTGTGCTTGATAAATTTCAAGAATTCCTAAGCTTCTTCCTCATTTACAGGCTTTTTAGTTTCTTGCACGGGTGGATTTTCTTGCTCGACTTCGACTTCGTGCATCACTGCTTTCTCTTTTTGCTTCAAGTCACTACTTTTCTTTACCGGTTCAACTTCTTTAGAATAGCACCGTCCACTTCGGGTAAAATGACCTACTTCCCCAACATCTTCAGTTATGGCTTTAGACTTTCCACCTTCCGGTGTGACGATACTGACGTCATATTTCCACGGTACTGTTTTATTGTCCTTATAAGGGAAAAGAGATGGTACTTCGATTATCACTTTTGGTTTCACCGGCTCCTTCTTCGCGTCATAATAAATTATTAACGGTCTGTCGCGCTATACGGGAAACCTGATAATTGATCGTCAGAGGCACATATTTCTCTACTATCGGCTTCTTTGGCTTTACAAAAAATCCCAATCTCCCTATCATTTATCATATTTTGCAGTAATCTTCTGAACTCATCGCAAGACTGAATATCGTGCCCTTCAATGCCATGAAACTCACAAAAGCTGTTACCTTTTGCATCTTTTCCTTCGGATACTCCGTTAAAATGATAAAGCAACCCTTTTTCAACTAGTACCTCTCAGATTCTCTGCAGAGGTGTTCTTATTTCAGAAACTCATCTTCTACTCTGTCGTTTATCTTCCTCTCCTACTGCACTTACATTCCTTTCGGTGTGGTTTGGGAAAGGATTTCTGGCTGTGCCGCCAGTACCATCAAATCGCAAAATGCCCGCATCGACGAGCCCTTGAACTCTCATTTTGAAAGCAAGACAGTTCTCAGTAGAGTGCCCCTGGTTCCCCGCATGGTATGCACAACTAGCGTTTGGATCGTACCATTTTGGGTATGGAGGTTTAAGGGGTGCCATGTAATGAGGGGAGATTAATTGTTTCTCCAAGAGCTTTGGGTATATTTCCTCATATGACACAGGGATGGGAGTAAACTGCGGTCTCTCGGGATTAGGCCTTGCTGGTCTTAGTTCGTTTCTGGTTTGGCTTTGAGCGGGTATCGTGTTTTGTGGGAATGAGGTGACGGGTCTTTGATTGTTCGTGGCGTAAACGGGGTAGGAAGGAAATGGTGCTTGGTAATAAGGGGCTTGAGGGGGATAATAGAAATTTAGAGGTTGATAATTTCGAGGTCGGGGTTGGTTCGGATATGGATTAGAGGCATAACGGCTTCCCATTCCCACCATGTGGGCTTCTGGTTCTTTCTTCTTCATAGGCGCTGCCCTTTTCGAACCTTCTGAACCTTCTGAACCTTCCATTCTACCACTCTTGACGGTATTCTCTATGAGCTCACCAGATATTACAATATCTGCAAACTCCTTCGTGGCACTTCCCACTAGTTTGTCATAAAACAGCGCCTTTAAGGTGTTGATAAAGAGAACGGTTATCTCCGTTTTTGTTAGTGGGGGTTCCACTTGGGCTGAGACGTCCCTCCATCTCTGCGCATACTGTCTAAAGGTCTCTGACGGCTTTTTCTCCATCATTTGTAAGGTCATACGGTCTGGCACCATATCCGATACATGCTTGTATTGCTCACAAAATGCTGACGCCAAGTCCTTCCAGGATCGAATCTTTTCTCTACTAAGTTGGTTGTACCACCGAAGAGCTGACCCTGTTAGACTATCTTAAAAGCAATGTATGAGTAGCTTATCCTCGTTTACATAACCGGTTATTTTTCGACAGAACATGATGAGATGTGCTTTTGGGCACCTTGTCCTATCATACTTCTCAAAATCAGGCACCTTGAACTTCGGAGGCAAAATTAGATCAGGTAACAAACTGAGTTCTTTGGCACCTAGTGCAGAGAAGACTTCAGTGCCTTCTCTCACTTTGAGTCTTTCCTCTAGACTCCTGTATTTTGTGTCATGATTATCCAATTTCAACTTGGCTACCTCTGCTGGGTCGTCCAAATCTGGAACTAATGGATCAGTAGGACTAGCCCTTGGGTTTGACGCGAATATTCCTTGTCCCAGATTAGTGGGTGGAGCAGGTGGCATAGGTCGTTGTTCCAAGCCTGTGGGTTCCAAGCCTGTGGGTTCCCCTTGAGTATACCCTCTTTGTGTTGTATATGCGGGCAGTGGAGTGAATCCCGGGGGATAGAGTGGATCCTGATCGTGGTGAATTCTTTACTGAGGTTTCATAACATCGGGGTTCTGCATGGGCCCTTTTCCGTTGACCAAAGTTGTCATCATCTCCATCATTTTGGCCATCTGATCTCTTTGCTCGAGTGATTCCTCTCGAGATCTCACCATTAGGTCTCTCGTCTCTTGTTGCGACTTGGCCAGTTGCTCTTGCAATTCCTTTTGAGCCCTTTCCATCATTTCAATTCTCTCATTGAATTCAGCCTCCATTACTCTAGTTTGTCGGCGCGTTTTATACGAATGGCGCGGTTCCAGATTTGAAGTATTGCAACTGCGAATTATATGATTCTAGCCTTAGCGAACGAGTATGGGATATGCTATGGATGAATGCATGAATGCATGAATGTCAAAATGTTAGTTATGAAAGGAATGCAAAAAATTGGTGTTGACTTCAAGATAGCCCCTATTTAGGCATTTCATTCATCAAAAGAGTTCATTACAAAACATTTTGCCGTTTCCTATTCAACTATCACACAAACTTTCTAGCTATATTGCCATATTTCTTTACTCGCTCTAAGAACTCCGATATGCTCGATCGTTGGCTTGGCGGGAATTGGCAACTGAGATCCTCTGCTTCATCTGATAGTTGTAACACGTGCATGGCTACCCCACGAATCTCATTGATCAAATAGCTGAGTTGCATTTCTTTTTCTTGGAGACCCTCTTTGTAAGCATGAACGTTTCTATCATATTGATTAGTCTTTTCTTCCAAATCCTTCAAGAGAGTATCCAGTTGATGTTGACGATCTTGCAGCGTACCTTCTAAATCCCGTATCCTCTCTTTTAGCTCTTGACGCTTAGATCGACTAGTCATTACCTCAGCAGGCATAGCTTCACATTCGACGTTCTTTTTCCTTAGCTCTATCATAGCCCGCGCAACCTTTTCTTCTTCTTTCTTGGCTTTTCCTTTCCAAAATTCCATTCCACCTTTGATGTTGCTTATTTCTTCTTTCCATTCTGCCGGCGACTTACCCAGCCCGCTGTTCTTTATTGTGCCTCTTAACTTCTTATTTTCCAGGTGAAGGTCTCTCAAGTCATTTCTTACGACTTCAACCTCTTTTTGTATTTTCTCGGTTCTGGATCTTTCAATTTGAATGTCGAACTTCAATTGATAATTTTCTTCTTGAAGGGCACTAAGGTCCCGAGACATTTTGGCCTTTTCTCGTTCAAATTCCTGTCTTGCCATCTCTAGCTCAGACGGTATTTCCTTTGAGAAAGGATTCTGGACAGTATAGTTTGTTGATGAGATTTGCTGACTATTTACCCGTTGCTTCCTCCATAGATCGTAATCTTGGGTTAAGGTATCAGCATATAGGGCCAATTCCATTAGGTGAACTTTCTTCCAAGATTTTGCGGTGTCTCAGACCCTCTTCATATATCCCTCACCCGTAAAAGCAAACTCGGACTGCGCTAGCCCTCCGGTGGCGGGTATGAATTGTCGTGAAGAAAATTGCCTTTGGACTAATAGTAGAGCATATCCAACTCCTCCCCATAATCCGAGTAGTGGTACCCAGTCTTGATCTCCAACCCTGTATAGCAGAACTGAAGGGCGAATCTACGGAGCCCTCCACGTTATATCTTCGGTGCGAAGGTTCTGAAAAACTGAGACCCAATGTTGCTCAGTGACTTCTTTTGGCCATTCTTTCTTGAGATAAGCTTCCAACGGGGAGAATGTTTTAGAAAACATGTGGAACGGTGTGCGCTCTACTTTCCAAAAGTGGCTCAAAATCCAAACATTGAGCAACTGCACGCATCTAATAAATCGTCCTTCCCCTTTCTTCGACAACTACTCAGGGATCTGAAGGTCTCGGCTAGGATAGTCGGGACAGGGTTGATTCCTTGTTTTAATCTTTCGAAGAAATCAACTACTGCAACCTCAAGATGTCCGAGAACCTTCGGGAAAATGACCAAACCGTAAATGGCCAAAGCGAATAAATTTACCTTTTTCAGCGTGTCAGTATGGTTCAGAACCAAATCTCGTAGAGAGGACCAAGGAATGCAAATGGTTTCATTCTTCTTCTTTATCTATTTTTCGGCCCATGTGTCGGTCATGTCTGTCAATCTCATTAACTTTTTCTTGAAGGTCATCGGTTTGGGCTCCTTCACATATATCTTATAGGGTTGTACATTATCGACACGGAGCAAAGCAGCGCACTCTTCTATAGTTGGGGTCATGTCTTCCTGGTTGAAAGTAAAACACTGATAGGCCGGATCCCAAAATCTGATCATGGCTTGAATCAAATGCTCGTCTATGTCGACAGCAATCAAGTTGGCTATATCCCAATATCTCTCAGCGAAGATACCCCTAGTGTCCGAGTCCCATTGATTCTAAATCCAAACCAAATCTTCGAGGTTGTTTTGGCGAGTATTCACTGTTACGTACTCGGGTAGATTGGCAATACATCCCTCCACTAGGCTATCCCCTTTTCCTTTCTGAGTTCTTAGAGACCAGTCCCGGACCACGGTATTTTTCTCGGTTGTTTGTGTAATTGACTCTTCCATTAGAAACCCATTTTTGGCAACCGATCTTTAGTCAACACCTTTCTAATATGATGCCTATAATGCATGATGAAAAACAATAAAGCAAATACAAACAAACTTGATTAGTAATTTAACACAGGCAGAAAAACATTAAGAATTCAACAAATCGAACTACCTGATCTAGCTTATTTAAACAGACCCAATCCCTTTGTCAAAAATACAAAAGGCAAGAGGAGTTTCTCCCGTGCACTTATTTTGGTGACTACTAAACGGACGGAGGTTCGGCATGGCTCTAATTAGGTGGCTCGTATGGTTCATTATATGCGGTTTTGGTTCTAGATAGGTACTCGAATTGCCCGTACTATCATCTGCTAAGATTAGTACGGAGCTTCGGTCATAGCCCATCACAGGCTCACGAGTTCAGTTCGAGGGATTACATTTACTTATACCTATGCGGAGGGACAAGTTAACTCACGAAAGCATAAGTCATATGTAACCCGAAAGTATTCACTAGCCTGTGCGGAGGGACGAGTTAACTCACGAAGGCGTAGCGTTTACTTTCACTTAAAGGGATGGAGCCTGGGTAGAGAGCTCATGTTATGCGAAAATGCAAGTGCACGGTGTGTGGGGAGAAACTCACAAACTTTTACGTTTTATTTAAAAACTAAACTAAAAGTAAAACCATAAAAATTTAAAGCTGAAAAACAAAAGGACAAAAACGAGTTAGAAAAATATTTACAACATAATGCGAATGCATGACTTTTTGAAAACGAAAATTTGAGGATCACGACTAAATGTTAATTTGAACAAGGAACTTTGAAGATTTTGACAACACAAGTTTAATTCCAGACACGACTCTCAAAAAGGTTCTCCCCAGTGGAGTCACCAGCTGTAGCGACGTAAAAATTCATTTGGTTTCGGTCGCTAATTGTGGCGATCTATTGAAAACTTGAAAGCTAAAATTTGATTTTTAAAATAAACAGGGAGTCGCCACCGATCCCTTTTTATAGGTGTGATCGGACACCTATTAGATCTATTTTTAAAACAAACGGAGGCTAAGTTCGGGTCTACGTCGAAATCCAGAGAAAAAGTAGGGCCCGGGAGTCGGTTACGCACGAGGAAGGTATTAGCACCCTCGCGACGCCCAAAAATTGGTATCTCATAAACATGTGTTGTCTTGATTTTCAAAAATACGAGTTCAATATAAGATTTAATCGTGATCCGATTGAAAAGACGAGAACTTTTAAATTTTTTTAATTTTCGAGAAGGACATACCGTTTTAACACGAGTCGGCTAATATTCACCCAACATAGCGATGAAATCGACGATTTAATGTTAAATTGGTATGCTGCCTTGTTTATTAGAAAAAATAAAATAAGGAATGTAGATAAAATATTTTTAAAATAGTGAATAGCGACGTGATACAAAATGGGCGGGCAACAGAAAAATAAAGGTTAGAAATACATCAAGGTATAGTAATATAATGATATACAAAAAGAATACTATATGTAAAATGTGTGTACAAGAATAAAATATACGTACAAATATTAGTGATAAATATAGTAGGAATAAAACAAATGTAATAATAAAATATATACAATATGACATAAACAATAAACATGTACATATAATAGAGTTTAAAATATATATATACATGGAGTAATATGAAATATGTACGTAGAGTAGTATATACAAAAATATGACTAATAATATTGAAAATACATGTTCATAATATATAAAACATACACACGATATAATATTAAAACATTTACATAATATGTATACACATAATTACGATGTTAAATACATATTAATATTAATAATAATACTAATATTACGTAGGATATACTTATATAAATATATATTGAAAGTACATATATATATATAATAAAAAAACATGAATAATACGATATTTGATATATACATAATATGTATAATAAAAATAATATACATAATATACATATACAATACATAATATATACGTATATAACAAAACATATACTATGGTTAATGGTAATAACAATGATGATATATAAAAAAATATATATACATACAACAACACATTCACTATATTAACAATCATAATAATAATGGTATTAAAAATACAAAGAACAACAATGTAACATAACAAAAATACTATGTATAAATCTATACACATAAATAAAATATACATTATTATAATAATGATAATAATAAATATAATAATATTAAAATATAAAAGCAAGCATAGCATTAAAATATTAGAATAAAGTAGATAAAAATGCTAAACATGAATGCATATATATATATGCATGTAATAAAAATATATACTAATATCTAATAATAACAATAATAATAATAATAGTAATATTAATAATACAAAAATGACAAGGGTATTTAATAAAGAAATGAAAATAAACGAAAAAAGGACTAAATTAAACTAAAAAACAAAGTTGTGGGGAGAATTTAAAAATAAAAGGGAAGGAGAGAGTTTATTTGAATATGCGCTGAAAATAATAGGGGGTAAAGGAGCAAATTCCCCAGGCCTTTAAAACACACAGCTTTAAGCAGGGTTAAATTGCAAAACGCTACAAACTTTAGGGCCAATTTATAAATAAATATAAACTAAATTGTAAAACACCTAAAAAGCGGAAGGGTCATTCGCGCAATTAGACCCTTCCGCAAAAACACGCGGATCCTAGCCCTGGAGCGGGTCGGGTCGATCCGACCCGCATCAAAAAACAGCGTCGTTTTTGTTTAAATATGGGTACCAAAAGCGGTACCGTTTATTTGGCTATAAATAGCCTAAAAATCAAAAAAAAACATTTGTGAGGTGGGAAAAGAAAAAAAAAGAGAGAAAGAGAGGAAAAGAGAGGAGGAGAGGAGGGGAGGCAGGCCGATGGTAATGGACATCATCGTCGTCGCCGTGTAGCCACGCCACCGCACGTGATGGCGGAAAAGGTAAAAAAATTATATATTTTTTTCTCGTTATTTTTTATTTAATATATATATATATGTATGGTTTATGATGAAAAAGTAGAAAAAATGAGAAAAAGAAAGAAAGAATAGCGGTTCGGAAATCCCCTAAAAACAATCACCTTCGTTCCTCTTATTTTGATTTGGTTTTCTGATTCTCTGACTTTGGTGGTGCTTAAAACACTATTTTTGTATTATTTTTTTTGTATTTTTTTTTTGAACTACCGAATCCCCCTTACAATTCTTCATTTTGGGTTTTTATAACCCCTTTTTCATTTATTTTCTATTGTTTCTGTCTTGTCTCCTTTATTGTTTGCAGGTATTGCGGCGGCGGAGGTGACCTTGGGCGGTGGCTGCAGCGGTGTCAGAGGGCAGGTGGGCAAATGGAGGGCGCCGCAAGCTAGGGGGAGGGTGGTTAGGCTAGGGTTTCTGATTTGTATTTTAGGGATTGGGCTGATTTTGGGTTTTGGTGTTTAAACGGGCTTGGGTAAGGTTGTAAATATTGGGCTGAGGGTTAAGTGGTATTGGGTTAGGGTTAAGGGTTTAAGTTTATTTTTGTAAAAGGCCCAGGCTAAATTGGGCTTCTACATTTATTATTTAACTTTTTTATAAAAATTAAATAACATAATTATCCTTAAATATACAACTATTTGGTTTATAAATATTTGTTGATACAGTGAAGTTTCTTAATTTTCAAAGTGAAAAAATATTATATTTCTTAAATCAATATTTTAAAAAAAGTAAATATTAAATAAATAAGTCACCTTGACCAGGGGTGAAACTAGGACTGGTAGGGGCTTCGGCCCCCTTAAAATGGAAAATTTTTCATTTAGACATTTAATTTTTTTTAATTTAAATTATTAAAGGTAAAGTTGTACTTTGGCCCCTAAAAAATATAAAAATTTTATTTAATCCTTTAAAAATTATAAATATATAGGCTATTACATTTTTGTCATCATAAAAATTACAATTTAATTTTAACCCCTAAAAATTTCTGATTTTACTCTTGACCTTGACTATATTTTATTTTTGTAAAGTTCAAAAGCGGTTTTGTTAACATATCAAATAATAATTAAAAAAATATTTTTTGTTTAAATAATCATTGAATATTAAAAAAATTGCTTGAAATTGTAAACGCATGTAAAAAAATATTAATTTTTTTAAATAATCGTTAAATATATAAAAAAAAAAGTTTGCTTGACCTTATATCAACACAGAATCGAAAAAATATAATTAAAAATAAAAAAAGAAGGTAAAATAAATTATATATAAGATTATTCAACAAATATAATGTTTTTGTTTTTATTTCAATTTATTTTATTTCATTTTTTACACTCATAAAAACCTATCAATTATTCTCATTGCTGCTTCCGAAAGTTCCTTATAAAGCGTCATGTCATTCAATACAGTTGTAGGAAGTGTATATTGCAAATCCCCCACATTTTTCTTACAATCAAACTCATTCTGGAGCGCATGATTCACTAAATAATTGGTTTGATCGTAATCTTTGTTCTTCAACCGATCCATCGCAGTAGTCAAATTGGTTTTTGCGTCGGAAAGCTCTTTTTGGCAATCTTGGAGAACCAATTTCAAGTCTTTATCGTGAACACTCGAAGCTAAAACCGTCATGTTGCTTTCCAAGGTCATAGCTTTATTGCTTATACAAGTTATGACGATGGCGGCAATGCCTACCTTATCAGCTGATTGGCTTCGGGGATCGGATTTTAAGCATTGTATGCAGGCTTTGGGAACTTCCGCATTATGGCATTGGGTTTTAATCAATGTGTCGTCGGCAAAAACAAGATTCCAATGACCCATGTAGTTGAAGGAAATCGAAAGAAGAAGAAAAAGAGATGAAATAATTTCCATAGAGATAATTCTTGTTAAGTTCAATGAGAGTTATTTTTGGTATTGTTAATTATTTATATATTTATAATATGCTTAAGAGTTCATTTATTAGGATTTATTAGGTTCAAATGCTTAGTTCTAAGTGCTTAATAAATGTAGATGTTAAGTTTTTAATATATTAAATAATAATTTAAAATTTTTTAAAATAATTTTGATTAAAAAATCATAATCCAATAATGGGTTATGTATAATAAATAAAATAACAGTATTAAATATTACCATAAATTGGAACAATTATTTTTATTTTGTCAAATAAAGGAAATATATATATTTTTTTAAATGTGTAAAAATAAGTGGGGTTGCATTAAGGATTGGTGGTTGGAATTGGCATATAAGGTGATTGGTCTAAATTTGGCTGTTACACTTCCAAATTCACACTCTTCTCATGTTTTGAGTGGAAAATTAAACAACAAAATCTCAACAGGATTTCATGCATCAATTAATTTCATTTTGTCTGCATTCACCTTCATGTAAAGGTTTTTATTGGTGGGGTTTAAATATGGTATTAATATATTTTATATTTGTTTAAATTCGTTTTGATTTGATAATTTATTGGTCGGGTTTAAATATGGTATTAATATATTTTATATTTGTTTAAATTCGTTTCGATCCGATTCGAAATATAAACTTAAAATTTTGTAGAATCTACCCATATTTATAAATAATTAATCCAAAATCATTTTAGGTTTGTCAATATTATTTTTTAAAATATTTATCTATATTTATTTTAATTTTTTATTTGTTATAGTTTTATATATAGTTATCTTTATTTTTTAAAATGTTTAAATTATATTAGTATTATATATTATTATAGGTTTAATTTTTATGGGTTATAAATTATATAATATAAAAAATAAAAAATGTAAAATAATTATATTTCATGAATTTAATCATTTTATTTTTCAGATTTAAAATTTCGGGTTCAATTATTCATACTATTAATTTTTTTATTAAATTCAAGTAAATGACAACATCTTTTTTTTTTACATTAGTATTAAATAAATTATTATTTATTTTAAAATCTCATAATTAATAAAAAATAATATTAATAGTTAAATCTAAAATTTAAAAGTTCAACCAGGATAAAATTACATACAATTGCAGTTACACTCCCAAATTCACATGTTTTTTCATGTATTGAGAGAAATATAAGATGTAAAATCTCAATAGGATTCAATGCATAAGATGTAATAATTATGGCAATTAATTGCAAATTTTGGCATAGTAAATAAAAATAAAGAATTTTTTCAGAATTTAATTCTTTTAAGAAATTGGAATTTAATTATAAATTTATAAGATATTAAAATATAATTTTATAGTTTATTAATATATATAATTTTATTATTATTAAAATGATTATTTTTTTATTTTAGAGTCAAAATACAATCTTATCATTTATTAATTTATAATTTATTATTTATGAATGGATTAAATCACCAATTTTTTATTTTGGAGGGAGAAGCAAGCCCTCTAATTGTCTCTTTAAATTCACCCCTTATGAGTATCTAAAATTGAGACTTATCATTCGTTGTTGCCACCTGTAACTGTTTCAACTTCTACTATTTATACTTTGTTTGTATTGAAGGTAATTAGTATCAGACGGGTGGGCGTGCGATTTTTATCTTGATATTGGTACATATCAGTATCTATATGTTTTGTTGTACCATTTCGAGTTTATCAATATTTTTAAATGATTTTCACATATATATATTTATAATCTAATTTTTAGTTCTTTATGCATTTAAATATTTTTCAGATATATATTTTAATTGTCTAATTTTTAGTTTATTAATAAATCATATATTATTTTTTTACAAATAAATTATAAATTATATATTATATGTACACATAATAGATCTCAAATACATCCATGTAAATATATTTATATTTAAATGTAAGTTTTAAAATTATTAATTAACATTCAATAACTTAATTTAACAACTATGTTTTAATTTTAAATTTAATTATAAACAAATAAAGGTGGATTTAAAATATAAAAATTTTGTACCAACCCGTACAAGCTGGCATGCAGTGGTACAAGCCAAAACTAGAGGAGCAAAACTTGATTTTGATAATTTCTGAGTTATTTGATTTTTTGAGTCAATTCGAATAAGTAATTCAAGTTTCAAGTTTGAGTAAAGTTGAATTTTACAATTCGAATAACTCAAATAATTCGAATAATAAATTAGTGTAAATACCCCTTTGGTCCCTGTCAATTTTGAAAATAAGCAAATTGGTCTCTCTCTCAATAAAAATTACAAAAAAAATCAAAATAATTTTAAAAATTAAAAATATTTATAAAAAATCCAAAATTTATATTTTAAAAATGCTAAAAATATTTTTAAGGAATATATTAAGTAAGTTAATTTTTTTAAAATAATAATTTTGGGACCTAAATAAGTTAAATAATAATTCAAGTTTATCATAATAAAGTATCCTCTTTTTTTTTTTTCTTTTTTGAAAAGGTTTTCAATTATATATGGTTCCAAATTTATGTGCTCTAACATGACATTAGTGACACTGTAATAAGATTTTAATTTGACATGTTCAAAATCTTCAATTTACAACTCAACCAATTTTTTTTTATATATTTTAATTTTATTATGCACAATTTATTATCTTCATCAATTGTATATATATATATTAATATGTATTCTAAATACATGATTTTCACGTATATATGCATGTGAAAGAATTTTTAGTGTTTATTTAATCACTTCTTTAATCACCAAATAACCTTCATTTTTCTTTATTTTTTTATTTTTCACTTTTTTATTATTTAACTTTTTTATAAAAATTAAATAACATAATTATCCTTAAATATACAACTATTTGGTTTATAAAATATTGTTTGATACAATGAAGTTTTTTAATTTTCAAAGTGAAAGTTTTTTTTAAATCAATATTAAAAAAAAGTAAATATTAAACAAATAAGTCACATTGACCAGGGGCGAAACTAAGGGCTGGTAGGGGTTCCAGCCCCCTTAAAATGAAAATTTTTCCATTTAGACATTAATTTTTTTTTTAAATTAGTAAAGATATAGTTGCAATTTGACTCCCTAAAAATATAAAAAATTGATTTAATCATTTAAAAAATGATAAAGATATAAACTATTAAAATAGTAAAATTACATTTTTGCCATCTTAAAAATTACAATTTAATTTTGAACCCTAAAAAATTTTTGATTTTGCCCCTGACCTTGACTATTTTTTATTTTTGTAAAGTTCAAAAGCGGTTTCGTTAATATATCAAATAATAATTAAAAAATATTTTTTGTTTAAATAATCATTAAATATTAAAATTTTTGGTTGAAATTGTAAATGCATGTAAAAAATGTATAATTAAAATTTTTATTTAAATAATAGTTAAATATAAAAAAATTTTGCTTGACCTTATATCAACACAGAATCCAAAAAATATAATTAACAATAATTCGTTTTTTTTAAATAATATTGATTAAAAAAATCATAATCCAATAATGGGTTATGTATAATAAATAAAATAATATTATTAATTACTACCATAATTTGGAACAATTATTTTTATTTTGTCAAATAAAGGAAATATATTTTTTAAATGTGTAAAAATAAGTGGGGTTGCATTAAGGAGTGGTGGTTGGAATTGGCATATAAGGTGAGTGGTCTAAATTGCAGTTACACTTCCAAATTCACACTCTTCTCATGTTTTGAGTGGAAAATTATATAACAAAATCTCAACAGGATTTCATGCATTAGATGGAATTGTTATTGCAATTAATTTCACTTTGTCTGCATTCACTTTTGATGTAAAAGTTTTTATTGTTCGGGTTAAGCATGATATTGATATATTTTATATTTGTCTAAGTTCGATCTGATCTGATAAGGATCTCTTCTACTTTAATCTGTGTTTGAGGGTTCGATCCTCACTTTAAATATGGAACAGTTTTAAAACTTGTGGCCAGTATCTACCCATTAATGGGCCTACAGAATGCAGAAGATTAGTTACTGAGCTTATTCCGTTAGATATCTTGAGAAATCAAAATTTCTTTTTGTCAATATCTACTCATATTTATAAATGACTAGCCCAAACTCATTTTAGGTTTGCTAATATTATTTTTTAAATACATTTATATTTATATTTATTTTAATTTAATATTTAATGTTTTTTCTTATAGTTTTATATATAATCATCTTAATTTTTTATTGTTTACATTGTATTAGTATTATATATTACCATAGGTTTAATTTTATTGTGTTATAAATTATATAATATAAAAAATACAATTTAGAAAAATGGGTCTAATTTTTGTACTCAAGCAAGCCCATTTTTCGATCTTAATATTTTTACTTGAACCCTCCCAAATTTTAAGCCGGCCTTTGAGCAAGGAGTGGTAACCTAATCCATGAATAAGCCTATTTTCATGGTCTCTGATTATATTTTTAAGGGCATAATGACTTGTTTGGCCCTCCAACTTTACAAAAAGTCATTTTAACCCCCCATTTATTTATTTTTTTTGCCTCTTTTATTTCTTCAATTTGTTTTATTTATCAAATCACTCCAAAATAGATCAAAAAGTTAACGTTTGCTAATGTATATGCCATATCATAAATAAGTTAATTTTTTTAAATTTAAAAATAAAAAATAAAAATATTTTTTAAAAATTTAAAAATTTTTAAAATTTTAAATAAAGTATAACAAGTGTAAAATGCTTGTATTTTCAAAATTTTAATCCATTTACTTTTTAAATTTAAAATTTTGAATCCAATTATTAACATTATTAATTTTTTATTTGTTAAATTTAAATTAGTGACAACATTACTTTTAATTACATGGCTATCAAATAAATTTTTTTTCAAAATATCTGATCAACAATTAAATTTAAAATTTAAAATTTTAATGGGGATAAAATTGCCACGTAAGGTGATTGGTCTAAAATTGCAGTTACACTCAAATTCTTTTTTTTTTTTTTTTTTTTCAGGTTTTGAGAGAAATATAAGATGTAAAATCTCAATAGTATTCCATGCTTTAGATGTAATAATTATGGCAATTGATTGCCTTTTCATCTGCATTCATTTTCATGTTCTTTAATTATATTTAAATACACTATACTAATGAAGTTTTGGCATAATTAATAAAGATAAAGATAAAGTTTTATTTTTATTTTTATTTTGAGTATCAAAAGCGAATTTAATTTTTTTTTAAGTGCTCGAAATTGAATTATAAATTTATAAGAAGTTAATATATAATTTCATCATAATTAACATGATTTTTTTATTTTGGAGCTAAAGTATAATTATATCATTTATTAATTTATAATTCATTATTTATGAATGGACTAATTTGTCAATTTTTCATTTTGGAGGGAGGGGCAAGCCCTCTAACTGCCTCTTTAAATTCACTCTTTATAAATTTCCAGGCTTGAGACTCACTATTCGTCTTGCTGCCATGTGTAATTGTTTGAATGTACTATTTATACTTTATGTGTACTAAACTTAAACTTAAAAAAAAATATGTCGAGATTGAGATAGTCAATATTAGACTAGTGGATGTGCGATTTTTATCTTGATATTGGTATGTTCCAGTATCTATGTGTTTTGTTGTACCACTTCAACGTCATTAATGTTTTTAAATAATTTTCACATATGTATATTTATAATCTAATTTTTAGTTCTTTATGCATTTAAATATTTTTTGGATATATATTTTTATTGTCTAATTTTTAGTTTATTAATAAATTATATATATATTTTATATAAATAAATTATAAATTATATGTAGATCTCAAATACATCCATATAAATATATTTATATTTAAATATAAGTTTTAAAATTATTAATTAATATTCAATAACTTAATTTAACAATTACAATTTAATTTTAAATGTAATTATAATAAAATAAAAGTTGATTTAAAATATAAAAAAATTGTACCAATTGACACAAGCCGGTATGCAGTAGTACAAGTCGAAATTAGGGGTGAGCAAAACTTGATTCAATTTAAAAAAATCAAAAAAATATGAATTTCGAGTTATTCAATTTTTTTCAAGTCAACTCGAACAAGTAATTTAAGTTTCAAGTTTGAGTCAAGTTGAATGAATAGCTCAAGTAATAAATTAGTGTAAATACCCTTTTGGTCCCTGACAATTTTGCAAACAAGCAAATTGATCTCTCTCTCAACAAAAATTACTAAAAAATTCAAAATATTTTTTAAAATTTAAAATATTTATAAAATTTCCAAAATTTATATTTTTAAAAATTCAAATCGATGGGACTCACCAACTCGACTAACTCGAATTTCTTTTTACCTGATTCAATTTGATTTGATTGAACTCTCATCCCTGGCCGGAATTGATTGAAACGAGTCGAAACACATTGAAACGATCAAAACAATAACAAAATTTTGACCAAAAAATAATATATATATATATATATATATATATATATATATATATATATTACTTGATACCAATTTAGAAGCAAAATGTTATGTATTGGCCAATAACGATACGAGACTCACCATGGATTATTGTCATGTGTGAATGTCATCTGTATTAAATAATTTCAAATAATACAATAAAAAAAAATGAAAACGGATTTTGCATTTGTTTGACTGGGGAAAGCATCTTTACCTTATTATGATTCCCATGATTTCATGATACAAAATTCGGTTTGTGTGGCTGATGGTCACTTCCATAAATTCGATTCCATAAATAACTTTTTGTCAATATATATAAAGAAAATAATTATTTTATTGTTATTATTATTAAGGATAAAATTTAAAATTATATAAATTTAAATAAATATATAATTTAATATATGAATTTAATTTAGTATAATTATACACGTAACATTTTTATTGTGGTTTAAATATATATATAAATTTTAAATAATTATATATATTTAACAATTTTTTATATAAAATAAATAGTTTAGGTAAAAATTTCAATCAGCATATTCTAAATAATTTTTTAATAATAAAAACAGTTTTATTTAAATTTAATTATCATATATATAAATATTAAATAAAAATTATTTTTGAAAATAACAAAAAAAATTCGGATCAGGGTCCGACCCGAACTGCGTCCCACTCTCAAAATTAAACCCTAAAATTTATCGTAATTGGGTTTGGAGGGAAAACCCTCGAAAAATTTAAAAAAATTCGGACAAATGTCCCGCAAATTAAGTCCAAAATCCACCAACCAACAAAAAAGATTATTTATTTATTTTTATTTACTTCCCATTTTAAATGTTTTCCTTTTCCCAACGAAGTAAAGCGACGGAAGAAGAGACACCATCTACGATGTCTCAGGGGGGCGGCGCTGGTGCCGGAGGAGGAGGCATGGAGTTTGATCTGTCGGAAGAGATTCTGGCGGTGATACCGACGGATCCTTACGAGCAATTGGATCTGGCACGTAAGATAACGTCGATGGCTATCGCCTCTAGAGTATCGAAGATGGAAACGGAGATTGGGAGGATGAGAGCAAAGATTTTCGAAAAGGATCGTATGATTTACGAATTGGAAGAGAAAGTATCAAGATTGCAGCAAGCAAATCATGAGGCCGAATCTCGATTGAAGCTTGTTTTTGACGAAAATGTACGCTTTTTTTTTTATTTTCTTAATTTCCTAAAATTTACTCTGATTTTTTTTTTTTTTTGTGTTTCTTTCTTTTATTTTCCTGAAAACGATTAGCTTGGTATTTTTTGCCTTTCTCCCGTTCCCTTTATTACTATATATCGGAAAAAGAAAACAGAGTTTAGTAGAAATTCTGGTTATTTTAAGAGACTTTTTTTATTTTTTTTTTTATAAATTTGTTTCTGAATTTCTAATGTTGCTGACTATTTTTGTGGGTATTTATTTAAATATTTGGGGGGTTTTATTCTTCATGATTTTGATAACTTTGTTTTGTTTTTAATTAAAGATGAAGCTTGCAAACGAGCGTGATTCATTGGCAATGACTGCAAAGAAACTTAGCCGTGATTTATCTAAGGTGAGATTGAAATTCTAATATTATTTTCACTCAATTCACCTGTGCAAGTTTAGTTTTATTTATTTTCTGGATATGAGTTTATATGTTGAAGTTTTACTTATTATGGAAATATGGTGAGTGGATAACTTCATTAGGTTCATAGTATTTAATGGCTTTAACAACTTTGAGCTTTCCAAATGGAGCTATAGTGAACACTGAACAGAGAACAAAGAAAAAGGAGCTATAGTGAATCAAAGTACCTCTGATTAAGAAACAAATGCTGTTAAATTTGTTGGTTTGAATTGCTTCTAACAAAATAATTTGCTGATAAAAGTAGCTTAAGCTTTTGTTTTGATCCAGATAAAAGAATTAATTTATAATAATTAAATAAAATTCATTTATAAAGGAATTATCATGTTTGGGTTGCTGAATTCCTTAAAGCTTCAGACGTGAAGTGTCCTGCCATTTTTAACGTTTTTCTGGTGTAATATACCAAAACTATTTCTAGAAAAAGATTATTTCCTCTTTAGTATGTTCAACCTGATCTCGGCATTTTTAACCTTCTTTCTAGTAGCTATTCTCATTTCCAAGTTGAATGCTTTCATGGACATCTCACTTTTGTAGAAGAAATCACATAGTATTTTCCTCCTTTTTAATATTTTCTTTTACATTCATCCTTGTTCATTATTCTCTTTATTTGCTTGTTTCTCCTTTTTTTTTCCTTTTCTAATTTATACTTTCTGGCACATCATCATATTACATTCATTTGTATTCTACCTTGAAATATGAAGAATAAGCTTGATATTCTAATATTTGACAGTTGGAGACTTTTAAGCGGCAATTGATGCAATCGCTGAGTGATGATAATTCATCTGTAAGATCTCTGCATTTATTTTTTTTCCAAATATTTCATTATTTCTGTTGTTTATTATGAAATTTTGGTTTCTTTATCTGCCCTTATATTTTCAGTTTCTGTTGTTCAGTGCTTGAAGAAACCAATTTTGGTTAACCTTATTTCCAATCCTGTTTTAATAGCAGGCTGAAACTGTTGATATTGTGACCTGTGACCAGTCAGTCCCTAAAGCCTATCCGGACAAGGGTATCATTTAAGCTTCGCTTTTTGTTCTTTTTTGTTCTGTATTTGCCAACTTATTCATTTATAATATCTCACTTCAGAGGTTCAACGATAACCTGTCTCCACCTTCTCCTTTTTTCCCTCTATCTGCTTCTATCTTGTTGCCGGTATTCTGATCAATGCTATATATGTTCCCACAGATGATGGGGCGAGTGACTACATGTCGCTTCGTTCTTCCAATGGTTCGACGGACTTGGGAAGCACAACTGATGAAGGTAATTGGACAAATTTCTTTCACGTTCTTTTGTTTTGTTTTAAGTGCTTTTATGCCTACATATTTGAGGAGCTTATAAATCAGCATCAATGCTGGAAAGGTATTCACACCCCTTATAAAATTGGAGATAAAAAACAAAACGGATATATTGGCACATTTTTTAATGAGTAATGATTGAGTTACTGTAAATAACTGTTGTGACTTTTCATTTTAGACTGTTGCTATTTAAATATTGTATTGACTTAACTTTATTTTCAGAAAAGGAAAAAAAACTTGAAAAACCTTTGGATTTAAAATTTAGGCTTGCTTTTAAGTTTCTAAAATTGACATAAAAAATGAGTTAGTTTGATGGCTAGAAGTCGACAATGAACTAACTTTATCAATGCTTATCTTATTTAACACAAAAAGGAAAGCATTTAAATGTGTTGCATGAAAAGCTTTTTGCTGATAATTATGAGTTTTTAGTAACAATATGATATATTTATTAAATAGTCATCATAACTTGAAGCATTTAACCAAACCTTGGCCAGAGAAATTAAAGCTTTTAAACATCTAACAAAAGTAATTGTTGTGGATTTATAATTTGACAACAAAATGTGGCTGTTTAAGTTATTAGACAATTTTGTGGAGTACTTTTGGGCAAACAATACTGTAGCAAGCCATTTCTTATGCTATTGTATGATTATACATATATAGATGTTATAAGGCAAATAGCAATACCGATTTCCTTCCCACAAAGGTAAAAAAAGGACTTACTAGTTTGGAAAATCATCCAAAACATGAGAAAGCAGGATGTTCCTGAAAAGTATGAGTGAGTAGTGAACCTAACGTATAGAGCTACTCTATGATCAATCTGGATAAATGGATTCTGATTGATCCAGTTAGGATCTGTTGTATGTTCAAGGCCTACATTTTTTAGAGTAAAATTTTGGGGTCAAGTCATAGTTTTGGTTGGTTACCACTAAACCTACTGAAGTTGGATTCTGGAGACTGATCCTAGGACAGACGTGTCTGTTTCATCTCTTTCATTTATTAGAATTTACAAATGTGAACTTATTGTTTGATAAACTTGGTGTATTATGCGTTCTTTGAAAGAAATTGACTGTTTGTTTTTAGTTTAATAAACAAAATAAATTTGGTTGTCAAGTCCAATATTTGTATTTTAGTGGGGTTTAGTAGTTTATCTTTGTCTGAAACTGAAGGCATTACAGTTACAAAGTTTCCATGCAAGAGCAAAAAAAATGTTCTGTATTATATAATTGTATAGTACATAACTTTTCCTCAAAAGATTTAGTCTAGGGTTAATCACTTAATCGTGGACTGGCTTAGGTTGAGGGGGTCTATCATCGAGGATGGGGGACATCCACAATCTAGAATATTATATTGGGAAGCAGTAACTACAAAAAATAATCTTGAGATTGGTGCACTCCTCAAGGAAGTATAAAAGCATCTATGATATGATTGTGGGTTATATATGATTTGCTCCTAAGTTCTTTTAAGTTCTGAATACAATATTGCATGAATCTATATAGGTCAAGGCATAGCTGTGTATGTTTTACTACTTTGGATGCATTCCTTCACTTGTTATGATGTACATTAACTAGTTACTGGGAATGTTCTGGGAAAGAATGCAACTCTTAAAAAGCTTTATCTTCATATGGATTGTAAGCTGATATCTTCCTAACAGCTTCAAGATATGCTGGACAAAGATTTTCTATAACTCCCTATATCACACCGCGGCTGACACCTACCGGAACTCCAAAAGTTATATCCACAAATGGGTCCCCTAGGGGTTATTCTACTGCTGGGTCTCCTCAGAGAACCTCTGCTGCAACATCTCCTACCAAGTCTCAATCTGATGGGCGGACTTCGTTCTCCTCATGGTACCCATCAAGCCAGCAGTCATCCACAGCTAACTCTCCTCCTCGTAGGGGCTCGCTGCCAGGTTTTACAAGTGTTGTTATTCTGATAAATCCACTCCTTTTGTTTTTGTATGAAACTACCTTTACCTCTTTCCATCTGACCCAGTTTTTCTTGTATGTTAAATTATGTTTAGCAAGGACCCCTCGAATTGATGGAAAGGAATTCTTTCGCCAGGCCAGGTAAATTCTATTCTTCTTTTACTCTTTCTGTGTATCTCTCCTTATGTTTATGGAGAGTGCATAGATTCATTGAAGGATGACTCCTTAAGAGTTCGTGACTTCACAAGCTAATCTGAAATATTTGTATTCCAGGAGTCGACTTTCCTATGAGCAATTTAGTGCTTTTTTGGCTAACATCAAGGAACTGAATGCTCAAAAGCAAACCCGAGCGGTAATGAGTCGTTGCATTCATCAGACTCTACACCTGTTTACTATCAAACTTTTTTGTGCTCACTGAACTATTTATATATTTTCTTCAGGAAACTTTGAGGAAGGCAGAAGAGATTTTTGGGACAGATAACAAAGATCTGTTCCTATCATTTCAGGGATTGCTAAATCGCAACATTCACTAGATCTAAAATTATCTCATCTTGAGATAATTTTCTTGAGATAATTTTCCATTACTGGTACGTCTTGTTCTAGACACCATCTGTGCAGCTTGTGTATTATTCGTAACATAGGCTATATGCTACCCTAGTGTTGGTCATAAGGTTCAGTACAACACTTCTCTTGAGGTGCACCATTGTAGCCTTGCCATAAGCTCAATAAATATACGAAGTTTTATTGCTTTGTGATTTTGGAAGCTATCATTTCTTTTTTAATTTGAATTAGGAAATGATCACAAATGGCTGCCTCTACTTAAATATGTAGCTCTTGCTCTTTTTTCCCTGAATCTATAGAATGAATTCCAGATTGGCAGAGCTGATCAAATGTTTTGAATGTTTCTAGCAATAAGTTGTCTGATGTCTAGGTCATGCCTAATAGATGCTCATTTTATAAGCAATGCGAACTTGCATATTAAACAAATCATTGAAATCTGACATTATCATTCATTAGAAACGTTGATTTGTTATATGGTTATAGAAATTGAGCAGGGTAGAAGTGAACCATATGGTCAACATTAAGCAAATGAGCTTTGGTTTAAGTTTGTTTTTATACTTCTATTGAGCTAAATTTGTTCGAAACTACTTGAATTCAAAGAGTATATACGCCCATGTCTCACACTTTACAGTATTCAAAACTCTCTTCTAGTCATATAGGAAACATAAGCATCCTTGCTTTCCATATCATCTATATTTGATATCGATGCTTAGAAGGAAAAAAAAAAGAAACGAAGAGTTGAGAAAGATGAGTGATTTAGGTTATATTGTAGAATTTGGTGTAGGGAATTGATGAAGTTGGTTCAACACTATTTGGCAGGTTGCTTGGTTTTAGTTGATGGATTTGTCCAAACATCAAAAGAGCTGCCATAATGTAATATTAGATGAAAGATGATAGCATCAGCTTCTTTTTCTTTTTCAAGCTAATTAATGTGGTTTTGGGCTTTGAGACTATATAGCTCCCCCCGTTCAAGCAAGGGATTTTTGTGTAAATAAATTACTCTGCTTTTGCCTACTCTTTATGTCCCTTTATCTTTTGTTTAAATTGCCATTACAAGGTTATTAGTTTTATATTTTTTTTGGTAATTTCTTATATGATTAATATTTCTTTGATTTGATCACATAGATTTTATATATACCAATGTAGTTAGTACCGTCGTTTTTGTCTTGGTATTGGTACTTGGTATTGGTACGTATCAGCATTGGCATGTTTCGGTGTACCGTTTTGGATTTATCGATATTTTTAAATATTCTCATATATACATATTTATAGTCTAAATTTTATTTACTTGATAAATTATATATACAT
Source organism: Gossypium anomalum (assembly GCA_025698475.1). Classification (NCBI taxonomy): domain Eukaryota; kingdom Viridiplantae; phylum Streptophyta; class Magnoliopsida; order Malvales; family Malvaceae; genus Gossypium; species Gossypium anomalum. Next base: position 95,812,531 of record CM046966.1, on the reverse strand, counting down.
TTAAATAATTTTCAAATATATATATTTATAGTCAAAGTTTTAGTTTCTTCATAAATTATATGTTATTTTGGTAAAAAAAATTATACAGTATATATACATGCAAATATATCTTAATCATATCCATATAAATATAGTTATCTGTTGATGTATGTTTTAAAATTGTTAAATCAGGTTGAATAACTTTTAATTTTAAATGTAATTATGGTAAATTTAAAATGGTTTTGATAAAAAATTTAGAAATTAGTTTAAAATATTAAAATTTTAAATGTATCAACCGGTACCGATTGGTACACACTGGTATTGATTGAAATGAGTTGAATACACAAATATAAATGACTTGGTATTGATTTATTGATTGGGATACATATACTTCACAACACAAAGAGTGAATTTAATAAATACCTGACATTTGACATTAACATTCAAATTCAAGTAACATAATTAACATGTTTGATTTTGGATCAAATCCAAAATAAATATATAGTGAATACGAAATTAATCCATATTCAAAGAATTTAAAAATAAGGATGTTTAGTAAGATTATTTTTAAATAATTTAATCGGTGAAACACTGATTTCGATATTTAGTATGCTAAAAAGTAGTAATTGTACTTATGATATAACTTTAAACATAAGAATGTGATTAAAAAAAAAAAAAGTCAGAAAGGTACCTTTAAAACAATTTATTTATTTATTTATTTTCATTACGTTTTGGTACAAGTTTAAACTTAAATTGTTTTTGAGTGAATGAACATTCATCAATAGGTCATAATTTAGAGTTATTTATTCTCATTATTTTTATACAATGTGTTTTCTAATTATAAAATCATGAAATTTATTTTAAACACAATCAAATAAAATGTTATTTTATATTCTAATTTAAATACGAATTAGTTTATTTTTTTTAGAAATTTGATTATATATATTCTTTTTATTTTTTAAATAAATTAATAATATTTTTTAAAAATTTATGGATAAAATTATGTAATTGATAACAATAAATTGACTTTTGTTAATAATGTATAACAATGAAAAATGTTAAAATTAATCAAATTCGAGATTGTTATTAGTGAGTGATGAAGTTTAATTAATATTTGAAAAATAAATTTAGAGAAATAAATCCCATATTTTAATAATAAGAAAATAAAATTAATATTTATAAAAATCTTGAAAAATTAATTTAAAATAATTAAAAATTCTGGAGTGCTAAACTATGTGAAACTAATCTCTTCCAAGCCCAAATCTAACCAAGCAAGGCCCATGATGAAGCATCTTCCATTGATAAACGAAAGAATTTTGCTGCTGATTTTCTCGGGAAAGATTCAATCTTTTCCTAACCGTCTTTTGTTTCTCACAGTCACAGCTTTACCCATTTCAGCTTCCAATTAACTATTTCGCTTCGTTTACTTTAGCATCAGTAAGACGCTGCAATCAATCAAAGGCATGTTCTTTCTTTTTCCTTAATTGTGAAGTATGAATTTTGTATGTTGATCTTTGATGGGTATTTCTTTATTGTAATTCTTGTTTGATTTCATGAATTGGGTTTGTTTTCTTTTTAATTATAAAAAAATTATATTTCAAACCAAATTCACTTCCTTTTTTTGCTGTTATTTCTTTGTAAATGGAATATTTGATGGCATGTGATTGAAGGCATTATGAAATTTTTTTTACAAATTTGATTAGAGTTTTAGAAATATAATTAGGGTTCTAGAAGCGAGTATTTTGTTCAGTTCCCAAATTCATTATGAAATTTATTAGGCAAATCAGTCTAAAAATTATCTTGGATTGTTATAGCTGCAATGGCGGAAATCTAGGTGAATGTTGTCGCTATGTTATAGGGTCCGGATCATAGTAGTCCCTCTATTATTAAATGGATCAATTTAGTCCCTGCACTATTAAAAGGAATCAATTAAAAGGATTTCATTAACATTTTGAAATATTTTTTTGGTTTTGAAATGAAATCTTTTGTTTGGAGTTGAACTGCAAATGAAAAAAAAAAAATTCGTTTCATTTTTTAAACAGTAAATGTTAACTTTGTTACAAATTGGCTTTATTTAATTCTTTTTAATAGTATGGGGATTAAATTGATTCATTTAATAGTAGAGGGACTAATGTGATCCAGTTCATATAATAGAGGGACATGGCAGGTACTTTCTCCCGGAAATCTATGTCAGTTTAGTTTCCATTGATTATCCACTACGAAAATTTCAAAATGAGCGAGTATTTTTCCAGTTCATATAATTGAGGGACTAATCTGGAATAACTTTTGGTGCTTCTATTTGTTTGCAATGTGGTATCGTTATGTCTTATATATATTCCGTTTTCTGTATGACAGAAAATACTTTGTCTTAAATCCTTTGACTTATGCCGATTTTAATTTGTATTGTCGATAGGTGATATAACCTTTAGCTGGAAATAACGTAACTGGTACATTGAAAGATTTTAATGGCAGGCAATGGCCTGCCATCTCTGGGTCGTGTAAAGCTTACTGATCTCATACCTTCTGAAGGCATTCCTTCAGATTCTTACAAGCTATCAGTCTCTACTTTATCACAATCATTTGCTCAATATTCGGCTGCCATCATTCAGTTTCCAGCTAGTGATGCAGCTCTACTGAGATCCGGTTTAGATTCTGCTCACCTTTACTTCCAACAAAAGGCTGCATACCCACCGGAGGAGCTGATTCACACAAATGATTCTCCTGAGTGGTGCAAAACATCAGGTTACTATGCTGACCCCCAACTATGGCAGGAAACGTATGATTACCGGCCTGGTCTAACTCCTACAGACCCCATCAATGGAATGGAGTTTCCTCCGGGCGGTTTGCCTGATATATTTGGTTTGCTCGGTAAGGCAGCTCGAGATGTACTGGATGCAATTAGCTATTACTTGAACTTGCGTAGCTCTCCCTTTACTGAAATACTCGATAATGTACCGTTAAGAAGCCGGGAAATTTCTTCTTCAGTATTATCTGTTTGTTGTCATGCAAGGCCTTCGTTTCCAGGGGCACAACACAACAATTTAACAACACAGGACGATGGTCAACTGATCATGGTTCCCGACCATGAGCACCAGGTTGATAAAAGTTTAATATCTGTTGTTAAGTCCGATAAAGCAGGTTTTCATGTACGGGGTTTTCAAGGTCGGTGGATTCTTTTAGATGGGGACCTTGGTCCTCAAGAAGCTGTTGTTTATCCTGGACTCGCACTTTACCAAGCGACTGCAGGTTACGTAAATCCTGCCCTGCATCGTACTGAGCCTAATAATATGTCAGGTAGTATGTATGGAAAATGCTCTTTGGTTTTCAAACTCATGCCCAAATCTATGACCAGTCTTAGTTGCTCAGAGATGAGAGCAGCTGGTCACGGAGTTGAAGCTCAATTCCAGCTTCCTATACCAGTGGATGATTTCATGCAGAGATCTCACCCAACAGATCAGCTCTTTAATAGAAACACTTTCCCGAGTTTCAGTTACCCCCCGGCCCATGAAGGTAGGCAGTATTTCTCAATATGACACAGCATTTTCTTACACTGTTTTGTTCTGGCCTTATGAAAAATAAAAAGATGAGATATAGGGTTTATAGCGGTTCAGTACAATATATTTGATTATTTATGTTATTCTTTTTCCCGAGTAGCCTTGGTGAGAAGTTTTTAACAAAACATCCTTAGATCAATTAAATGCTGGTACAGGATCTATGAAGCCATTGATGAGAAGACGGAAGAACAATACGAGATGCAAGCCTCTACCTCCTTCCAAGAGATTACGGCTCGAGGCACAAAGAGTGCTTAAGGAAAGGGTTCAGGAGATTGCGGATAAGAAGGGCATCAAATTACGGTTTTGTAATCTAAAAGAGTGTGAGAATCACATACTTGCACTTGATAGTCCATGTGCCAATATAAGAATGGAAATTGGGTGGCCTCACGGAGTGCCGTTCGTTCATCCCCACGATCTACCTAATAAGGCCAAGATCGGTTTTCTTGAAGCATATGAACCTGGTTGGACAGCGACTCACGATATGGATTTAAGCCTAACGGAACCTGCACAGACCAGTCAACAGTACTGTAACTGTACGTCTCGTTTATGTTTTATTATTCTTACACAAGCATTCATCAACATGCAATTTAGTTTTCACCATCCGTCTTTTGACTTCTGACCAGTTTTATGTTTTCGTGTCTGCAGGAATCATCGTTGTGGTTTCGAATGTCCATTATCCTGAATTAGCCTGTTCCTGGTCAGTTTTCTCAATCTCAACTTGGTGGTTTCTTTTCCTGCTAAATCCAGGACAAGAGCTGTTCCAACCAGCATAAGCTGTTTTGTCGAACCCAGTCCATTAGAAACCGGACCGGAATTCATCGTTGAAGTATGAAACAGAACACAAGTCACCATACATGTCTGTAAAAGAATGAGTACATTGTCTGTAAATACTTAAAAGTATTTTAGGAAATTCACTCTTTGGGCTTAAAGGTTCTTTCATGGTCTTCCTTTTCCCCTCTGTTTATATCTATATATAGTTTTCAACATGTTTGAGTTTTCATTTTGCAGAGATGAAATGCAAGGATAGTAGGGATCTTTTGATTTTGATGACTTTGGGTGAATTTTCTGATAAATTCAACAGATTTGGAGAGGGTAAAACAGATATTTATGCTTTGGTTTTTATTTATAAAAAAACCCTCAAATTAGTCTGTAATTGTCAAGTTGGGGCTCGAGTGGCAGCAACTTTAAGTTATTTTTTTATTGTTTACTATAAAAAGATATAAAATGATTGAAGCTTATGGTATTTTTATTTACTGATAAATAAATGTATTTTTCTATTCAATAAATCAATTTTGTATCTTTTTCCTTATAAATAAATTGAAACTGACAAGGAATAAGCATTTAAGACTTTTAAAAAATATATATATTTTTTATCAAAGTATGTTATTTGTTACGTTTTTACAGTAAATTCCATGATCCAAATATCTTTAAAGAGTAAAATACATCATGAACAAAAATACCATTCTACGATATTTTGATTGAAAGAGTAAATTTGAACCAAATTCAAGTTTCATTATACGTTATATTTATTTTGAAGTTTAAATTTCACCATATCAAAAGACTCTTGACTCTTTAATTCAGTTATGTTTTATACTATGATTTTAATATAGTTAATTCATATATTATTTATTATTATAATTCTAAACTTTATATATATATATATATATATATATCTGAAATCAAACTATTTATTAATGTAAATCAAATGGTACATTACAGATCACTATCTACATTTACAGCCCTAATGTCAATGTCAATCTCTCTTGAAAGATAACATGTTAGACCACGGCATTTCCATTCTTAAAAGCCCATAATTCTTTGATAAAAGTATTATGGAGATTCTTATACTGAAAGTTGAATTGTATTTTATTCTCTCTACTTAAAAAATGAGCAACCTAACCCCTATACATTAAATTAAAAAATAAATTAATCATTTTTGTTAAAAATTTCTTCCATTATACTATTAAAAATTTGACTTAATTGACGAAATAACTAGACAGTGACATATGATATATCACATATAGCTCATGTTGATGTATATGAACAAATTTTTAATTGTAGAAATGGAAAGAATTTTTAACAAAAAGATCAATATGCTCTTTGATTTAATGTGCATGAACTAATTTGTCCATTTTTTTAGTAGAGAAAGCAAAATACAATCTCACTCCTAGTATAGAGACCTCCATGGTACTTTTACCTACTTCCTCATTCCAAAAGTTTTGAGGTCACCCCAACTCCATTGTTGGAGTGTATAATAACATAAACAACATAATGTCCCAAAACTCTTACCAGTTTACCCAGAAACTAGTTCAGATGGGCTAGGGTGTTCCAAGTATAACTGCAAACCCAGAGGTTCACTGTTCATCGACTTGATCGGTGTTATTAACGGAGGTTGTTGCCATTGTTTTGTGTCGGTTGGGATCCACATTTCCGCATCCTTGCTCGTACTAACCTGAGGGAGTGACCGGAAGTAAGCCATGATCTCCCACCTGCAATCTGTTAATACGTCGCAACATAGTCAAATGATGTAGTAAGACTGTAACATTGAAGCCCAATTCTTGCTTCCATGAAATGAACATGTTAAGATCATATTAATTAGGCTTAATTAAACTTACCACGGGGAAGAACTGTTGTAAGGGGTTGGGAAACCGAAAGTTTGATCAAGAATGATCGAAGAGAGAATTCTAGATCGCTTCCTTCCACTTTTAAGCCAAAAGATTGATTAACCATTAGTTTGAAGATAAACCTCTCCATGGGAATGTTGTCTGTGTTGAAAAAAGTAACTGCGACTCTCTCCACCAAACCCTATTTATAAAGAGGAGCATTTCACATGTCAAGTATTTATGTTGAAGCTATATTTCATCAGAATCCATTTTTAAAGCTGCACGGAGGGTTTCCGAGAATTGAATATAATCAATGCCATTGATAAAAAACTTCCTTCACTAATGTAAAATCAAAGTTGGAGAAAATCATCTCCAGATCAATAAGTTTTATCACATAGCTCAAAGTATTATTTCTAGTCCTTAGTTTTCTATGCTATAAAGCTATTTTACTTGGAATTAAGTGCAAATGTTAGATATAGATATATATATTAGACACAAGTACTTCACGAAAAATGTAGAGTCGAAGGAGAATAGCTATGAATCATCGAGTTAATACGTAAGTTCACTTGGACTAATGTTTGTTTGGTTCATATAACAGCAATATTTTGGGTTCGTTTTGGCTCTCAAAAAGATAATAAGAACTAAAATTTTCAAGTCAGTTCGATCTTTTAGTGAATCAATCGTGTTATTAAAGTAGTAAATCTCTCTTTGTTTTGATCGATATGAGGGACACTAGAAAGAATATCATCATCACAAAACTAGAACATAATATGCAGCATAGAACACACATTTTCACATCTAAATAAATCAGATCAGATCATCACAAAACATTATAAACATCCAAATACACTAAAAAAACACTAGTCAAACAACATCTAATGAATCAAACCAACCTTTTGGATGGAAGGAAGAAGTCCCGAAACAGCGGAATGGATATATTCTCTTAGCTGGGGATGTCGAGCCCTTTGTACGACAACATTCATATACCTTCTTCTCTCGAAAGCACCTTCAACAAAGCATGGAACACGAGTTACTGACATGAAATTAACATAAAAATAAACCCAGACAACGAATATGTATATAACGAGGTAACACCGTAAAAGGCTTCAACCATTAGAAATTGACACTTTTAGTTTCGAATTTAAACACTGTAATCTATAAAAATCCAAAAATTTCCTTCAACTCTAAATTACAAAACCTACACTACAAGTAATGGATAAAATACACAATATTAACTTGAAAATTAATAATAACAGAGTTTTGCAAGAGTACTTTTAGAACACTTTTTTAAGGTTGGTTCAATACTATTTACAGAAACTGTCAGACATACTCCTATCTAACACTCACACTCAAATTTCAGTGGCTTTAAGAGTTTGATAGGGAAATTCATAATAACATAAAATTTAGATAAATGCTAACAATCCCAATTGCACCATTTTTCACTCTTTGCTACTTAATTAAATACCCATTCACTCTAATCTTCAGCAAAAGAATTACCAAATATTTTTCCTCGAAAAAAAACTTTTTTTATAATTTTAACACAAATTTATAAGTTGAATTTGGTTAAGGAATAAAAAATTCATATAAAAGCCCTAAACTTCTACGAGAAATAAAAGGAACATATAGCAATATACCGGAAGGATAAATTCCTTTGAGGTAAACGACTGAAGTGATAGCTACCTCCAAGAATTCAACCAAAATCCCAGCAATTTCACCTATAATTAAATAAATATAAAATAAATTTGCTTAAAAATAGTATAGAAAATGAAAAAATTCAAATTAAAAGAGAGAAAATGCGTACCTTGAGGAGATTGATTATCTTTGCGTTCCATTTTTCCAGAAAATGGAGTCGTGGGCTTGCTATTTGGTATTTTAAATTCTGTGTTTGTGAGCCAGTTTTAAGAGGACGGGAAAATTACGGAAGCTACCTTAAACTTTTTAATATTTTATTTTTCACTATAAAATTTTAATTATGAATAATTAAGTCCCACACGACCTGGTTTATGTTTTTAATACATAAGATCGCATGATATATATATCTTAATTTTTTACGGATAAATTTCATTAGTAGTCACCCAACTATAAAAACGTTATAAAATGATCACTTAAATATAAAAATTGTAAAATAGTCATTCTAGCAATAGACCTGATCACGAGGCCCTCCCAAGAAATTGGAGGTTTTGAGCCCGAAACATGACTTGAACAAAAAGTAAGGCTCATTTTCTAAAAAGGTCGAGCCTCGAGTAAGCTTTTTTTATCCAAGCCCTGTTAGAATTTGTAAAAAAACAATGTTGCTATTTTTTACTGTTTTGTCTTTTTTTTGCTATTATTTCGCTATTATATTGCTATTTTTTTGTTGTTATTGTTTGAATATTGTATAACTATTATTTTATTATTAATTTTGCTACTATTTTAAAGTAATTTGCTTACTAAGTTGCATCATGTTATTTAAGTATATATTTTTTAAATTTTTTCCATTTGATGGGGAAAATTTATTTTAATATTTTTAGTGTATTTGATGTGTTATATTTTTTAATTTTTTTATATAAAAAATTTTAATAAGGGAAAGACAAGCCGATCTTGGGTTTTAACATTTTTATTTGAATTGAGTTTGAGTAAAATTCTATGTTCATTTTTTAAGTCAAACCGAGTCTAGCCCAAACCTAGAGAGCAAACCTAAATTTTTTACTTAATCCTACCCAAACTTGACTCATTCCACCTAATGATGAACTCTACTCAACTAGATTCACTCTTAATTATAAAATATTTAACCAACTTTAAATTTCAACATTTATAACAAAATATAAAATAATCACTAATATAAAAAATTACAGAAATAATCACTCAATATTTATTAATTATATTAATTCACTTTTAATTTTAAAAATATTTAACATTCAACATTTACCCGTTGTATAATTTAATTTTTAGCCACCTTCAATTTATTTAATTTTTATTTTTAAACGTCCAAAACATATTTTATTATCGAGCCACAACAACTTATTTATTTTAAAATCAAACCCATCAACACAGAAAATTACAATTAGAAGCAAACCAAACACAACATCAAAATTATAGCTTTTAACACCATCAATATCGATTGGAATTATGAGATATACCATTCAAAAAACATGAAAATTGTAAGATCCCATGACAATTATCCGATTCATTCTAAGAAAATCGGAAAAAGAAAACATAGTCTAAGGAAAAACTAAATTGACAAATGGGACAGGAAGCACCCCCATACCCTTCATTTGATTCTTTAGCTTACAGCTTGTCTTCGTACTCGGAAAGCGGGGTCATTTGCTCCTTCAATCCCTTCCTCTTGCGGATCTCCGCAACATGAGTTGCTGCCTGAGAATTGGGTTCTAATGGATCCGATGGCATCATATCCCAGTGATCGAACACACATTGTGGGAAAGCCTGTCCTGATGTTGCAGCCCTTAGTGTGCTGGAGAATCCGAATGACTCGATTACTGGAAGGTAAGCTTTTATGTTGTAGAGTGGTGTTCCAGGCCTCTGCATTTCCTCGAAGACGTGTCCACGTTTCTGGTTAAGAACACTGTAAATACCACCAAGTGCTTGCTCAGGAGCTTGGATCTCGACTAAGTAAACGGGCTCGAGAAGCCTTGGCTTGGCCGTAAGCTGAGATGCATAGAAAACTCGGCGAGCAGTTGGAATGATCTGACCACCACCTCTGTGGATTGCATCAGCGTGGAGAACCACATCACAGACTTCGAAGCAGATACCTCTCATGTTCTCTTCGGAGAGTGCACCTTCCTTTGATGCCCACTGGAACCCAGCGACAACAGAATCCTTAATTTCATTAAGGTACTGAACTCCTTTACACATATCGACAACCATGTTAGGACCGGTGGTCTCGGGGCCAAAACACCAAATCTTCTTAGCAAGATCTTTGTCCCAACCAAACTCCTCAGCCAAGATCTTGGAACGAACCTTGGGGTCATCTCTTGGACCGATACGCCCGTCATCTATGGCCTCAGCAAGACCTTCCTCCAGGGGTCGAGCTTCCATGTAGAGACGGTTGTGCTTGTTAGGAGACTTGCTCATCACAGTCCTACAAGATCTCTCAAGTACAGTCTCACGAAAAGACACAACAGGGTCCGATTTAACAATCTCAGCACCACCCATAAAATCTTCTTGTAAATCCTTGAGACAGATCTCGAGGTGGAGTTCACCAGCGCCTGCAACAATGTGCTCTCCCGACTCTTCGATAGTACAAACCACCATAGGATCAGACTTAGCTAAACGCTTCAACCCTTCAACGAGTTTGGGAAGATCGGATGCAACCTTACACTGAACAGCAACGCGGACAACAGGTGAGACAGAGAACTTCATAGCACGAATTGGGTGGGCTTCAACTTCCTTCTCATTAGTTAAAGTTGCGTTCTTCGTGATAAATTGATCCAAGCCGACCATAGCAACTGTGTTACCGCAAGGCACATCCTCAACGGTTTCCTGCTTCTTTCCCATCCAAATAACAGTTCTCTGTACACTCTTAACGTATAAATCTTTCTTCTCACCCGGAACATAGTTTGGGCCCATGATTCTGACCTTCATACCAGTTGCAACTTTGCCGGAAAATACACGTCCGAAAGCAAAGAATCTACCCTTATCAGAAGCAGGAATCATCTTTGAAACATAGAGCATAAGGGGACCCTCAGGATCGCAGTTCCTGATGGCGTTAGCATAAATATCATCGAGAGGACCCTCGTACAAGTTCTCAACACGGTACTTCTGAGCCTTAGTAGGAGAAGGCAAGTGAAAGATCATCATTTCGAGGAGAGCACTGCTTGCGGGAAGCCAAGTCTGCATTACACGCTTCATCAGGGCCTTTCCCATCAAATCCTTCTCATCAGACTTCATGGTGACACCGAGCTTTTGCAACATTGGCCAGAGCTTATCTTTCTGGTCATTCATACAAGTGTTTATAATCTGCTTGATGGGTTCATAACAGAATTGAACAAATCCACGCTTGCAGCTGGCAGTGCCGGTGCTCTTGGTAGTCCACTTCTTGGAAGCCGGATCAAAGTAGTTCTCACCCCAAAGTCTTTCCATCATTTTTGACTCATCGACTCCAAACTTCGAGGCATACATTTTAGCAAAGTTGGTCAGGGTAAATGCCCAACCATGCAAACCAGCAGAGAACGCAACTGTTCCCTTCTCGGGGTAGACTTGAACATCACCCAGAAGAGGATCTTCATATGTGGCCATGATGACATTAGCATTTTCGATCACTCTCTGGAATGTCTGGTAAGCCTCCTCTCCATCAACCTGGAGCTCAAGGAAACATCGGTCCATCTTGTTAACAGTCAAGACGGGCCTGATCCTTTCTCCAAGAGCCTGACGGAGAACAGTCTCGGTCTGCACACAGACACCTTCAATACAGTCAACAACCACAAGGGCACCATCAGTAATACGAAGAGCAGCTGTAACCTCCGATGAGAAGTCAACATGCCCGGGAGAATCAATAAGATTGATGAGGTACTCATTCCCTTGCCTATCTCCTTTGAAACTCTTCACAGATTCATCAGCCATTTCATAATACAAGGAGATACCGGTAGACTTAATTGTGATACCACGCTCTGCCTCATCGGCACGAGTATCTGTCATACGTACATCACCAGCAACTTCTTGCGCAATGATACCAGCAGCAGCGACAAGAGAATCAGTCAGAGTTGATTTCCCTGCATATCGAAAAACTCAGAACCAATGCCAACAAAATCATCAAGACACAAAGTGCTTTCATAGTAAAAAATCGACGTAGGTTAACCATTCATACTACTACTACCAATCATTAAATTGACATAAATACCATCATCAATTACAAATATATTAAAAAAAACCCAACTTTTTTCCATTATGGTTCATCGTTAACAAAGCACGAACAAAAGGCATACCGTGATCGACATGGGCAATAACAGACATATTACGGATGTTGTGTTTCCGGTCCATAATAGAACGGAGCTCCTCAGCTGTAAACTTCACCTGTAATCATATCCAACATAACACAAATCATTAAAAAAAATCACAGAAAAAATATATTTTAATAAAAACAAATTCAACAAAATTAAGAACATAACATAATATATTCATTAAACTCACCATCTTGAATAATCTTTAAAATGCCCCGAACTATTAAAACCTATACAAAAGCCAAACAAACACAATTCTTATATCTCCCAAATAAAATTCATACACAGTAACATCAAAACAAGTATAATACAAAAAAAAAAAAAAAAAAACCAGAATTCATGCAACAAAAAGAATGAGATGTCAAATCAAATTATCTAAACATATATATATATATAAATTTTGTGACCAAATCCAGAAAATAAAATAATAACATATAAAAAATTAAAATGAAATTATGATCTAATATATTTAAGGATCTAAATTAAGCCAGATAGAGAGCAAACCAGATTTTGAGAAACTCAAACAATAGAGAGAAACTCAAAGAAGAATATGAGTGTATTTATAATAGAAGATATGCTAATGAAGTGCAATTGAAAGAGAGAAACAAGTGTGAGTAGAGTTCTCTATAAAATAGGATTTCTTAATTTCAAAATTCCACCTTGGGCTCTGGGTTTTGATTGTTGTGCCTAAAAATATCATTTTTGACTGTTCTATAATCTTTCCTTTCTTTAAGGTGAGTCTCCACATTGTTGGGAGAAAGCATGGCTAAGCTTACTGTTGCTCTTCTTTAATTTGTCAAGTTATATTTTGTCATAATTGAGTTTAGTTTAAATTTTTAATTTGGTATTTGAATTTTTTTTTTACTTCAATATTTTTATTCTAGTTAAATATTTATGTTTTTTCATTAAAGTAAATGTATCAAGTATCAAATTAAAATTAAAAAAAATTATAAACCAAATTAAATATTAAAATCAATCTCATGTATCAAATGATACATTAATTCAAATCAAAACTATAAAATAGTAACAACTATTTGAATCCTTAATTTGATTTTTAGCATAGGACTTTTAGTTCTACCTAGAGTTGATCGTGGCAAGACTAGGTTTAAAAAAATTATGAAAATGGCCTTATAAGTTTTGGCTTTTTTAAGAATTTGACCTTGTAAATTTAAAAATTATAAAAATGACTCAATTTCAAGATTAATTATAGGAATGACTTGATTTCTATAGTAGAGTTGGGTGCCGCCACTTTTCCAGGTGGCACCACGCTAAAATCCAAAAAAAAAAATTGGGTGTCGTTTAACAAATTGGCAGCATCAGACTAAAACCTGCAAGGGCAAAGTATTTGGGGACCTAATGAAGTAATTATCCTTTTTAGATTGACAGAAAAAAATATTGTGCATGAGAGTATGGCTACACCTAATTAAACTTTTAGTCTATTTCCATGTCTGTCCTATTTTGAAATTAAATTTAATTAGCCCTTTAAAGATATAAGAATAACAAAAATAAACCCTTCGCGTTTTTAAAATTTTTTTAAAACAATAAACTTGACAAACTATATAAAATTCTTATTTAAATTACCCACTATGCCCCTAAAAAAATTTCCTCAAGTTTATTTAAATTTAAACATTTTATATAATTGAATTTAAATAAACTTGAGAAAATTTTTTAGGGGCATATTGGGTGTACAGGCCAATTTTGGGCCACCCCCAAACCACAACCCAATTACAATTAAAACCCTTACCCAACACCTAACCCAACTAAATAACCCCAATTACCCTTAACCCATTTAAACCAACCTATTCCCGGAGCCCAATAACCAACACCCAATACTTAAATACCCTTACCCATAGCCTACTAAATTAACAGCCCAAAACAGAAAACAAAATTAAAATCCACTCATCCATTAACCTTACAAAACTATTACCCATTTAACCCTTAGCCCATTATCCAAACCCTAAAACCCAATCTAAACCCGAAGCCCAATTAGTCCACTTTAACACTAACCTACAGAACCACCTAACTCTAACTTGCAGCGCCGCAACCACCCCCACTCACCCCTGATTAACCGGCCACCTACACTCTGACACCAGCCAGTAACCCCATCCCCTGGCACCACTTGCCCGTGGT